>JAGFBZ010000837.1:0-113415 GCA_018398805.1 Hirundichthys speculiger | reverse complement strand
ATATGTGTGTGTTATCGGTATCGGCCTTTAAAAAACAGTTATCGTGCAACCCTACGTGAGATAGTAAAAGATTCACACCCCTAGTATTTAGCCGCCCTGCCAAGAAATCTCTCTTCGTACCGGGCCCCAGTTCACCCCAGTTCGCCCCAGTTCTCCCTCCAAACGGGTTTTCAGTTGCACCTGTTATAGAGCGTCCCTGAAGCCTGAAACCGCAGACAGGCTAGTTCTCCTGCACAAAACTTGTACCATAAAAGTTTATGCAGTGTACTCAGTCGACCCTGGTACTGTCAGGGTAGATCTGATCAGAAATCAGATCTGAAATCAATGATCATCATGAATAAAACTGTTTTGATTCGAAAATCGATTTTGAATCGAATCGTGGCCCCTAAAATCTGAATTGAATCGTGAGATTAGGGGTGCACGATAATTATGCACGATGTCACAGTATGAAGAAATGGTTGTTTTTGCTTGTATGTAGTCACTATCATTATTTCCTAGATACCCAACACTTTTAAGCTTATTTTATTTATGTTTTATACATTTTATTTGCAATTGAATATTTACAGTCAGGGTCTCCTCTGGACTGTCTCACCTACTTGTTTTGTTACTTGCACAGCTCTACCTGTATTTCCATTGGTTAATTATATTGGATATAAATGGTAGCCGGTGCCTCGTACCTGTCCTGCGTAGTTTTATCTCTGGTCTCGTACCTGTCCTGCGTAGTTTTATCTGTGGTCGTACCTGTCCTGCGTAGTTTTATCTGTGGTCTCGTACCTGTCCTGTGTAGTTTTATCTGTGGTCTCGTACCTGTCCTGCGTAGTTTTACTGTGGTCTCGTACCTGTCCTGGTCTCGTAGTTTTACCTGTGCTCTCGTACCTGTCCTGTGTAGTTTTATCTGTGCTCTCATACCTGTCCTGTGTAGTTTTATCTGTGCTCTCGTACCTGTCCTGTGTAGTTTTATCAGTGGTCTCGTACCTGTCCTGTGTAGTTTTATCTGTGGTCTCGTACCTGTCCTGTGTAGTTTTATCTGTGGTCTCGTACCTGTCCTGTGTAGTTTTATCTGTGCTCTCGTACCTGTCCTGTGTAGTTTTATCTGTGCTCTCGTACCTGTCCTGTGTAGTTTTATCTCTGGTCTCGTACCTGTCCTGTGTAGTTTTATCTGTGGTCTCGTACCTGTCCTGTGTAGTTTTATCTCTGGTCTCGTACCTGTCCTGTGTAGTTTTATCTGTGGTCTCGTACCTGTCCTGTGTAGTTTTATCTGTGGTCTCATACCTGTCCTGTGTAGTTTTATCTCTGGTCTCTTACCTGTCCTGTGTAGTTTTATCTCTGGTCTCCAGGTGATCTCCAGCAGTCTCCGCTGACGGTCGATCTCTTCTTCGTACTGGACGATGGTTTTTTCAAACTCTGTGAATATTTCTGCAGCAGCAGCAGTTAGTCGCTGGCTGATAAACTCTCTCAGAGACTGAACTGAAGACATTGTTGCTGCAGACACTCGGATATTCAGCTTAAACTCCAACAAACGGTCCTTGTCATCGTCTTCTTCTTCTTCTTCTTCGTCTGTTTTCGCTTCTTCTTCGTCTTCTTCTTCTGCTGCTGCTTCTTCTTCGTCTGTTTCCGCTTCGTCTTCGTCTTCTTCTTCGTCTTCGTCTCCACGTGCTCATTACCACCACCTGGCTTCTCAGTTCAGTTCGACAACATTCACTTCTAGAATCGTTTTGTAGAATATGCATTGAATCTAATCTTCCTCTAATGTTCTTAAACCGTTCAACCACCCTTCTTGTTTCATCGTCATATTTCTGACAGTTCAACTTCACACGTTCCACTGTTTCTTCTTATTTCTCCAACTTTCCTTGAATGTGATAAAACCATCTCTCCTTCCTCTCCTCCTCTCATTGGTTTTCCATCTTTCTTTTAGTTTTTCCTTCATAAAGCTCTTGGTTTCTGTCAAGCTAATATGAACCCTCAGGTCTTCCAGGTAAAAAGTCTTTAACCCATCGTTACATCATTGATACCTAATTGATCCAGCTGTATTCATCAGTCCTCCTCCCGCACCAGATCATGTGATTATATCAAAAAGACAGCAACAGTCTCTCTGTTTGTTTCTGTTTTTTTTATTTCATGCTCCAAACATACAACTATATCAATAAATCATATTTATAATAGTCCTGTTTCTAGTCTTACTCTTCTTTTATATTTTAACCCTGGCACTATTTATTTATTTAATTTTATCCTGGATATGTTTTTTTAATTATCTTTTTCATGTTTTCTGTGCTTGTAATTTTATTCAGCAATGCATCTATGATGTCCTAACTGAACAACAATAAAGACTCTATCTATCTATCTATCTGTCTATCTGCCTGTCTATCTATCTATCTATCTATCTATCTATCTATCTATCTATCTATCTATCTATCTATCTGTCTATCTATCTGTCTATCTATCTGTCTATCTATCTATCTATCTATCTATCTATCTATCTATCTATCTATCTATCTATCTATCTATCTATCTATCTATCTATCTATCTATCTATCTATCTATCTATCTATCTAACTAATGTTATTTATGTAAATAGACAGTAGATGTCAGTGTGGAGCCGAGTTTCAAATGTTTTAAAGCTTCTAAAATAATTTCCAGTTTCACAAAGACTCACTTTACCCAGCACGAGATGAGGGATATTTTCTCATCTTTACATTCAGTTATTTAAATTCGACATAGAACATTTTTAAAAGTCAGTAGTTGAATACATTATGTAGTTAAAATACTGGTGAATGTTTGAAGCAGGTTTAAAAACGTGATTAAACCTTCAGTTTGAGCAGCTGCAGAAGTTCAGCTGGTTCAGTGTCTTATTCAGATTAAAGAGATTACTTTAACATCATCACATCTACAGTATCACACCAAGTGAATAAGGAAAGGACACGTTTGTAGACGCATTAGTGTAAAATACTTTTATATTTCAGTTCTAGGGTGTTTTTGTTTCATATTGCTGTTTTCATGAGGATGATTCCAGAAATATTACATTTATTAATCAACCAGACAATATTTATTTGATCTAATCAACAGCGTTACAACTATCTCTTTGAGTAATCATCTAATAAAGTTATTTAGAACTGGAACGTGAAGGTTTCCATGGAAACCAGTTGACGGAAGCTGATGATGATCCTTCCCAAGATGGCGGCGGTGTTGACGCAGGCGCACTGGTAGCCGCGGGTCTCTTGTGGCAGGAACGAACCACAACGTTGGTGACGATCGCCAGAGAAGAAGAAGAAGAAGAGGAGGAGGAGAAGAAGAAGAAGATCTGGAGAGAAAGCTGAATATCCGAGAGTCTGCAGCAACAATGTCTTCAGTTCAGTCTCTGAGAGAGTTTATCAGCCAGCGACTAACTGCTGCTGCTGAAGAAATATTCACAGAGTTTGAAAAAACCATCGTCCAGTACGAAGAGAGATCGACCGTCAGCGGAGACTGCTGGAGATCACCTGGAGACCAGAGATAAAACTACACAGGACAGGTACGAGACCACAGATAAAACTACACAGGACAGGTATGAGACCACAGATAAAACTACACAGGACAGGTATGAGAGCACAGATAAAACTACACAGGACAGGTATGAGACCACAGATAAAACTACACAGGACAGGTACGAGACCACAGATAAAACTACACAGGACAGGTACGAGACCACAGATAAAACTACACAGGACAGGTACGAGACCACAGATAAAACTACACACAGGACAGGTAGAGACCACAGATAAAACTACACAGGAGGTACGGACACAGATAAAACTACACAGGACAGGTACGAGACCACAGATAAAACTACACAGGACAGGTACGAGACCACAGATAAAACTACACAGGACAGGTACGAGACCACAGATAAAACTACACAGGACAGGTACGAGACCACAGATAAAACTACACAGGACAGGTACGAGACCACAGATAAAACTACACAGGACAGGTACGAGACCACAGATAAAACTACACAGGACAGGTACGAGACCACAGATAAAACTACACAGGACAGGTACGAGACCACAGATAAACTACACAGGACAGGTACGAGACCACAGATAAAACTAAAACTACACAGGACAGGTACGAGACCACAGATAAAACTACACAGGACAGGTACGAGACCACAGATAAAACTACACAGGACAGGTACGAGACCACAGATAAAACTACACAGGACAGGTACGAGACCACAGATAAAACTACACAGGACAGGTACGAGACCACAGATAAAACTACACAGGACAGGTGCGAGAGCACAGATATAACTACACAGGACAGGTACGAGACCACAGATAAAACTACACAGGACAGGTGTGAGACCACAGATAAAACTACACAGGACAGGTATGAGACCACAGATAAAACTACACAGGACAGGTACGAGACCACAGATAAAACTACACAGGACAGGTACGAGACCACAGATAAAACTACACAGGACAGGTATGAGACCACAGATAAAACTACACAGGACAGGTACGAGACCACAGATAAAACTACACAGGACAGGTATGGTTTTGTCAGTGAAGTCTTCAGTGTCGTCAAAGTGGATCTTATTTTCAGTTTGATGTTTTCATCATTTTCATGGATCAGATGTTCATGTGTGAGTATCCTGCTGGTTCTGCAGGAACATGAATAAGAAAGAAAACTCACAATTTTTATGTTTCCTGTTCTTTTAATTATTTCCAGTTCCTCCAAGCTATTTATTAAACAAATCGTCTCTGCTCTTGACCACCGTTTACTGCGTGCTGCCATCTTGAAACTTTGTTTCGAAAACAAGCCCAGCGTGGAATAAAAGCGTCATGGCGACAGACGGGCAAGAGAACGAGCATGCGCAGAAAGACCAGAATTAATTTAAAGTGAAATGAGTGTATACATGACCGCGGAATTATTCTATTCAGAATTAAAATCAGAATAAACCAGTCACTTACTTTGGAATTAAGTTTAAATCGGAATGGACATTTCATTCGGAATTAGGAGTTTACATGGTAATTTTTAATCATTTTAAATAGGACTTAACTTTAATTCTGAATAAATTGAGACTCTCTCTAGAAACCAAGAATCAGGTCAGAAATTTAGGGGTAATATTGGATTTAGACTTGAACTTTAACAGCCACATTAAAGCAATATCATCAGCAGCTTTTTACCATCTAAAAACATTGCCAGAATCAAAGGATTAGTATCTAAACCAGATTTAGAAAGACTAGTCCATGTGTTGGTCTCCACGAGGGATGTTCCTGGCGACTAATTTCCCTGTCGACTAAATGAAAATTTTAATTAAGACTAGTCTAAAAAAAAGATGCACTCCAGCCTGGAAGTTATCAGTTTGCGTCCCGGTACGGTGTATTCGGGCTCAACATATTCCATTAGCTTCTTGAAGCCTTTACCTTCCACAAAGTTTAGTGGAAGTATATCTTGCAAAGTCATTATCGTGATGAGCTGCGTTATCCTCTCAGACCGGACGGGAGAACATGTCTCAGGGTAAACAATGTCAAATCAGCCTGAGTGTGGCTAGCACCGCTAGCGTCAGCAGCCGTCGTCTCGTGCAGATTAACATCCAAATGCTTGAATGTGGTTGCGCATTGCTCCAGTCGAGTGATTGTATGCCAGTTGTTTCTGACACAGTCTACATACTACCTTGTTTTCATTTTCTAGATTAAAGTACCGCCAAACCGCGCTGGTTTTGCGAGACTATCTTCCCACCGTGCCGTTTTAAAACTCCAGTCTACTCGAGCATTTCTGTGGAGAGGAGGCTGCTGTCTGACGGCTCTGTAGCCCCGACTAGTGGCGGGCGGCTGTATGACAGTTAAGCGGCCTTGTACATGAATAAAACACAAATTGGTTTAAACGACTAATATTTCTGGTGCCGACTAGTAAGTGGGCGGACGTTTAATCGTTTAGACAACTAATCGCGCGCATTCCTAGTCTCCACCAGGTTAGACTACTGTAATGGCCTGCTCACTGGGCTCTAAACCAGCTGTAAGACAGCTGCAGTACATCCAGAACGCTGCTGCACTGGTCCTGACTAGAACCAGAAGATACGACCGTATTAGTCCAGTCCTGAGTTCTCTGCACTGGTCCTGACTAGAACCAGTAGATACGACCATATTAGTCCAGTCCTGAGGTCTCTGCACTGGTCCTGACTAGAACCAGAAGATACGACATATTAGTCCAGTCCTGAGGTCTCTGCACTGGTCCTGACTAGAACCAGAAGATACGACCATATTAGTCCAGTCCTGAGGTCTCTGTACTGGTCCTGACTAGAACCAGGAGATACGACCGTATTAGTCCAGTCCTGAGGTCTCTGCACTGGTCCTGACTAGAACCAGTAGATACGACCATATTAGTCCAGTCCTGAGGTCTCTGCACTGGTCCTGACTAGAACCAGGAGATACGACCATATTACTCCAGTCCTGAGGTCTCTGCGCCGGACTCGTCTAGAACCAGGAGATACGACCGTATTAGTCCAGCCCTGAGGTCACTGCACTGGTCCTGACTAGAACCAGAAGATACGACCATATTAGTCCAGTCCTGAGGTCTCTGCACTGGTCCTGACTAGAACCAGGAGATACGACCATATTAGTCCAGTCCTGAGGTCTCTGCACTGGTCCTGACTAGAACCAGGAGATACAACCATATTAGTCCAGTCCTGAGGTCTCTGTACTGGTCCTGACTAGAACCAGAAGATACGACCGTATTAGTCCAGTCCTGAGGTCTCTGCACTGGTCCTGACTAGAACCAGTAGATATGACCATATTAGTCCAGTCCTGAGGTCTCTGCACTGGTCCTGACTAGAACCAGGAGATACGACCATATTACTCCAGTCCTGAGGTCTCTGCGCCGGCCTCGTCTAGAACCAGGAGATACGACCGTATTAGTCCAGCCCTGAGGTCACTGCACTGGTCCTGACTAGAACCAGAAGATACGACCATATTAGTCCAGTCCTGAGGTCTCTGCACTGGTCCTGACTAGAACCAGAAGATACGACCATATTAGTCCAGTCCTGAGGTCTCTGTACTGGTCCTGACTAGAACCAGGAGATATGACCGTATTAGTCCAGTCCTGAGGTCTCTGCACTGGTCCTGACTAGAACCAGTAGATACGACCATATTAGTCCAGTCCTGAGGTCTCTGCGCCGGCCTCGTCTAGAACCAGGAGATACGACCGTATTAGTCCAGCCCTGAGGTCACTGCACTGGTCCTGACTAGAACCAGAAGATACGACCATATTAGTCCAGTCCTGAGGTCTCTGCGCCGGCCTCGTCTAGAACCAGGAGATACGACCGTATTAGTCCAGCCCTGAGGTCACTGCACTGGTCCTGACTAGAACCAGAAGATACGACCATATTAGTCCAGTCCTGAGGTCTCTGCACTGGTCCTGACTAGAACCAGGAGATACGACCATATTAGTCCAGTCCTGAGGTCTCTGCACTGGTCCTGACTAGAACCAGGAAATACGACCATATTAGTCCAGTCCTGAGGTCTCTGCACTGGTCCTGACTAGAACCAGGGGATACGACCATATTACTCCAGTCCTGAGGTCTCTGCGCCGGCCTTGTCTAGAACCAGGAGATACGACCGTATTAGTCCAGCCCTGAGGACTCTGCGCCGGCCCAGACTAGAACCAGGACATACGACTGTATTAGTCCAGCCATGAGATCTCTGCGCCGGCCCCAACTAGAACCAGGAGATACGACCGTATTAGTCCAGCCCTGAGATCTCTGCGCCAGCCCAGACTAGAACCAGGAGATACGACCGTATTAGTCCAGCCCTGAGATCTCTGCGCCAGCCCAGACTAGAACCAGGAGATACGACCGTATTAGACCAGTCGTGAGGTCTCTGCGCCGGCCCTGACTAGAACCAGGAGATACGACCACATTAGTCCAGTCCTGAAGTCTCTGCGCCGGCACCGACTAGAACCAGGAGATAAGACCGTATTAGTCCAGTCCTGAGGTCTCTGTGCCGGCCCGGACTAGAACCAGGAGATACGACCGTATTAGTCCAGTCCTGAAGTCTCTGCGCCGGCCCCGAGTAGAACCAGGAGATACGACCGTATTAGTGCAGTCCTGAGGTCTCTGCGCCGGCCCCGACTAGAACCAGGAGATACGACCGCATTAGTGCAGTCCTGAGGTCTCTGCGCTGGCCCCGACTAGAACCAGGAGATACGACCGCATTAGTGCAGTCCTGAGGTCTCTGCGCCGGCCCCGACTAGAACCAGGAGATACGACCGCATTAGTGCAGTCCTGAGGTCTCTGCGCCGGCCCCGACTAGAACCAGGAGATACGACCGCATTAGTCCAGTCCTGCGGTCTCTGCGCCGGCCCCGACTAGAACCAGGAGATGCGACCGCATTAGTCCAGTCCTGAAGTCTCTGCGCCGGCCCCGACTAGAACCAGGAGATACGACCACATTAGTCCAGTCCTGAAGTCTCTGTGCCGGCCCCGACTAGAACCAGGAGATACGAGCGTATTAGTCCAGCCCTGAGGTCTCTGCGCAGGCCCCAACTAGAACCAGGAAATACGACCATATTTGTCCAGTCCATGGTCTCTGCTCTGGTCCTGACTAGAACCAGGAGATACGACCGTATTAGTTTAGTCCTGAGGTCTCTGTGCCGGCCCCGACTAGAACCAGGAGATACGAGCGTATTAGTCCAGCCCTGAGGTCTCTGCGCAGGCCCCAACTAGAACCAGGAAATACGACCATATTTGTCCAGTCCATGGTCTCTGCTCTGGTCCTGACTAGAACCAGGAGATACGACCGTATTAGTTTAGTCCTGAGGTCTCTGCACCGGCCGCGACTAGAACCAGGAGATACGACCACATTAGTCCAGTCCTGAAGTCTCTGCGCCAGCCCCGACTAGAACCAGGAGATACGACCGTATTAGTCCAGTCTTGAGGTCTCTGCTCTGGTCCTGACTAGAACCAGGAGATACGACCGTATTAGTCCAGTCCTGGGGTCTCTGCGCCGGCCCCGACTAGAACCAGGAGATACGACCGTATTAGTCCAGTCCTGAGGTCTCTGCGCCGGCCCCAGCTAGAACCAGGAGATACGACCGTATTAGTCCAGTCCTGAGGTCTCTGCACTGATCCTGATTAGAACCAGGAAATACGACCGTATTAGTCCAGTCCAGTCCTGAGGTCCCTGCACTGGTCCTGACTAGAACCAGGAGATACGACCATATTAGTCCAGTCCTGAGGTCTCTGCACTGGTCCTGACTAGAACCAGGAGATACGACCGTATTAGTCCAGTCCTGAGGTCTCTGCACTGGTCCTGACTAGAACCAGGAGATACGACCGTATTAGTCCAGTCCTGAGGTCTCTGCACTGGTCCTGACTAGAACCAGGAGATACGACCGTATTAGTCCAGTCCTGAGGTCTCTGCGCCGGCCCAGACTAGAACCAGGACATACGACCGTATTAGTCCAGTCCTGAGGTCTCTGCACTGGTCCTGACTAGAACCAGGAGATACGACCGTATTAGTCCAGTCCTGAGGTCTCTGCACTGGTCCTGACTAGAACCAGGAGATACGACCGTATTAGTCCAGTCCTGAGGTCTCTGCACTGGTCCTGACTAGAACCAGGAGATACGACCGTATTAGTCCAGTCCTGAGGTCTCTGCACTGGTCCTGACTAGAACCAGGAGATACGACCGTATTAGTCCAGTCCTGAGGTCTCTGCACTGGTCCTGACTAGAACCAGGAGATACGACCGTATTAGTCCAGCCCTGAGGTCTCTGGCTTTCTGTCCCTCAGACAAACTTTAAAACAGCTCTACTTGTGTTCAAGTCTCTTCATGGCTCCAAAGTCCATCTTTGACATGTTAGATCCATATGAACTAACCTGGACTCAGAGAACTTCAGGTAGTGGTCTCCTGCTGGTGTCCAGAGTCAGGACTAAACAGGGTGAAGCTGGGTTTCAGTTTTATCCTCCTAAAGTCTGGAACAGTCTTTCAGAAGATGAGACAGACCTGAACTCTGACAATGTTCAGATCCAGACTGAAAACAGTTCTGTTTAGATGTGAAGATGATGACTGGAAGGATTTTATCTGCACTCTTCATTTTTAATTTAATTTATTTTTAATTAATTTTTAATTAAATTTATTATGGAATGATTCTATAGTGATCCCTTATTTTTCACTGTTAATCGGGACCGGCGCCACCCCACCCCACCCCACCCGCAGGAGCGGGAGCGGGAGCCCCCCAAGCCTAAATAATGTGTTTAAAATATGTTTAAAAACCGTAAACAAGTAGCGAGGCACTGCAGCGAAACAAGACAAAGGCTCAACTGTGGTCTTTCTGTTACCTTCACAGTCTCTGGTCTCTCTGGTAATTAGCAGCTAATACGCTAACAACAACAAAAGAAAAAGTCCGGTTTTCTCTGCATGGAACGAGCACTTTATTCTGGCACTGCAGGAACTTGTAACATCACACAGGTTGTATTGTTGGGCTCCTGTCGGTTAACAGAGAATGTAAATCTATACACGCTGGGCTGCTGTTGATGCTCACCACACTTTTCATCTAACCCCGTTTTCTTCTACCATCCCACGACACACACACTACATTACCCATAAGGCCACACCATTACCCATAAGGCCACCTTCTTAAAGGGGCCAGGCTGGCTCACAGCATTTCTTCGCAGTGAGAGAACGCGCACAACATCCTGTGATGTTTCCGCGATTTTTTACTTGATTTTTTTTATTATGTTATATATTTCTGAAAAATCTGCGAATAACTAAAACCGCGGAACTTAAAGCGCGATCAGTGCATTTGCCTTCTTGTGATTTAATGCATCTGTAAAGCACTTTAAATTGCCTTGTGTACGAATTGTTCTCTATAAATAAACTTGCCTTGCCTTTTGTCCCTCTAGACCTCCAACAGCATTTTATCTATAATGAGGATGATGGTCCTGACCAGCAGCTCTTGGACCTGGAGAGGAGCTCCAGTTTGGACCAGGAGGAACCAGAACCTCCACAGATTAAAGAGGAACTGGAGGAAGAGCAGCTGGTACTGAAGCAGGAGGCTGATGTTGTTATCGTGACTCCAACTGCTGATGAACCAGAACCAGACATGGACCAGCTCCTCTCTCAGAACTGTGTGGTAGCTGAGAACCAGGACCAGGAAGAAACAGACCGTGAGGACTCACAATCCAGCAGAAATGAACCAAAGAAGAGACGTGACAGAAACAATGTGGACACCTCTACCCTGTCAGCGAGTCATCGTAGTACTGACGCAGGAAACACAACTGATGTTTGTGGGAAATCGTTTCAGAACGGGTATCTGATGTGGACCCATCAAAGAATCCACACAGGCGACAGGAGGTATCCATGTAAAGTCTGCGGTAAAATATTCTCACGTAGCTACGGCTTGTTGGTCCACATGAGGACCCACACAGGAGAGAAACCGTATTCCTGTGAAATCTGTGGTAGAAGATGCACCCACAGTGGAAACCTGTTCCTCCACATGAGGACTCACACGGGCGAGAAGCCGTACTCATGTATAGTTTGTCATAAAGCTTTCACACGAAGGTGTAGTTTAATTTGTCACACCAGGATGCACACAGGTGAGAAGCCGTACTCATGTGAAATCTGCGGTAACAGTTTCAACCGACCCCAACATTTGAGACGCCACATGAGAATTCACATAGAGCAGAACTGACGCCAGGAAGTACTTAAAAGCACCAAACCAAACCCTGGTGAGTAGGTGCAGATTATCACTATGTTGTAAACTGTTAGCATGAACAGCTTTGTTTATATTAGTTCTGTATGTGATAGAGGAGAACGTTTCAGTTTAGCTTTTTTAATCCAAGCAATAAATGCTGAGTCATGCGGTTCCTCTAATGACCCCTTGGTCAGATTAATTCACCTGTGTGCTAAAATGTCAAAGCAGAAATAAGCACTTCAGCATGCCGGTGTTGGTAGTTTAATGTCAATATATATAAGATTAGACTTTACAATAGAATTCCATATCATTTAAGCTTAATAATAGTTTTGGATGTCATATCAGAACAGATTAATTCAGTCAGAATAAATGTCTGATAACGTCAGCCGTCATCGTTGCTATTCAAATCACCCAGAATGGTGGGACTGTGGATGGGAGGGGCACCAGACCCAGTGGGCGTGGCTGACCAGGCTGACCTCTTACAGGTGTGGTGGTTAGTTGAGTTCAGATCCCCCCAATGATCCAGGTCCTGATCAGGGTTTCTCTTAAAGGGGACTTTTTCCTTCCCACTGTTTGGCTGAAAGGTTTTTCTCCCACAAGGGGAGTTTGTTTTTTTTATTCTTTTACTTGCTGCTGTTTCTTTAATTAAGATTTAATGATATTATAATTAAATTTATTTGCTCAGGGTTCATGTTCTGGGTCTCTGAAAATCACCCGGAGACAATTTGTACAGTAATAGACAAATAAAGTTGAAGTGAATTGAGTCGACTTTTTTGTTTCATGCCTTGGTTGTGGATATTCTCAAAACTGTTTCAGAGAACATCAAAGAAAAACAACAATTTTGTCTTTGAAAGTATTACAAAAAATAAATGTGGTTTACATGAGATGCATAATAATAACCGCACGACACGAGCGATAAAGACAAAAAATTAAACACTGGCATAAAACGCAGATGGTCCTATGATAATATATATTTATATTAGATTTTATATATGTATATAAATATATATATATATATATATATTGTGTGTGTGTGTATGTTTATATACATTAAGACTGTCAAATGTTCGATAACATTGCAGTCAATGAGGCCAAAAATTTTGTTTCTCAATATTTCTGTTAATTATTGCCCAAAACTAATGAAATTTGATTCAGGGATTGACAATAGAAACCTCTATCAAAATAATTACAAAATAATTAATTAAACAATTACAGACAAAAGTTTAAATCTTCTATGCTGGAACCTGAATTTAAGACAAACTGTCTCAAGAGAAGCTGACCAGAGTTTCTTCTAGATACCAGGAGACACTTTCCATGTCCTTAAAGACCTGATCGCTTTACAAATTATTTATTTATCTGTTTTCATCTGATTATTTGGGCGTTGTCATATATTCCTTCTGCAGTGATTCAAAACTTACATTTTTCTAATCATACCACTAGATGGCAGCATTGTGAAGTTTATAAAGTGATGCTTAAAAGGGTGAAAACTCAAGTTTTTGACAGATTTCTGCATGAATGACTTCAAACATCAGATATATATTTACTGAGTTGTCAGTAGTATTGTGAGTTTTCTAAGTGAATTCATATTGGTAGACAAAGGCCTATCTAGTTAACACTCACCTTACATGATCAACTTATTTGTCTGGTGAGTTAATCATGCTCCAAAACTTAATGTCTTCAGCATGTTTTATTTAAACATTTGCTGATCTCAGCAGGATAAAGAATCTCATTACAGAAACTTTAACTGTAACCTCTAACAAAAAGGGAATGTCCAAAAATGTATAAAAAAAAAATTAAAATTGAAATGATTCACACTTGTGCCTTCATATAAATGATTAGAAACATTGCAATATGTATGAAACCAGAAGTATAAACACTAGAACAACAGATTCATACAAATAATAATAAAAAGTATTTTTTCCAATTAACAAAATCGATCAGAAAAAGCAACTCCCTCTGCAGCCAAACACATATACCATCTATAAGCAGACTTCCCAAAAACATCTCTTCTTTCATTTACCTGAACATATTGCTGGGCAGTATCTTTTCTGTCCAGTTTGTCAAGTCTGTCTTGGTGAAAATGGCACATTGGGAAAGGTTAACAGGCATCATGATACTACTGTTGACCCCCCCCCCCCCCCCCCTCCATATAATATATATATATATATATATATATATATATATAGATATATATATATATATATATATATATATATATATATATATATATATATATATATATATATATATATATATATATTAGGTCTCGTATATATATATATATTTATGTGTATATATATATATATATATATCTATATATATATATATATATATATATATATATGTAGGACGACGCCTGTCATGGGGGCTACTCGATGCTGCTCCGGGGCACTTATCCCTGCGACGCTGGACGCTCCAGAAGGAAACCCAGAAGGACGGGGAGAAAACGGAAAACTACCACTGGAATCAGAGGCGTCAGAAGCATCGGTGTTAGCGGGGGTCTGGGGGTCCTTCCTCAGAAAATCCATTTCCTGGCGCATTATAACTGGTTCATAGACACCTTTTACCTGCAAGTAAACATTTGATTCAAAGACTTGCCAGCTAACAGCACCAACCTTTCCGTAGATATTACAAACAACTGATCGTCAGCCAAAATAAACAAGTTTTCAAATCTATAATACAGAAACTTTAAAGCAAACAGGGTAAAGCTCCCTGCTAATTTTTAATTGAGAAACATACCCGGTTCAGCCAGATGGCTCCCTGGCCCGAGTCGGGTGGTGGGGATATGTGGTGGCGGGGCGTGGTCCTTGCTCAGCTGCAGGAGGAGATGTGGGGCTGTAGCTCAGGGGAACATCACCAAGGAGGGACAAAGGGACACGTCTGTGCTACATTACTGATTTTATTTTTGTCTCTCTACGTATGCAGGAGCATGCTGGCTCCAGACACCCATCCTGGAGGAACGCCAAATAAAAGAGTGAAATTTTATGTACTGTGTTGTGGCTGCTGAGCAGGCTGGCATCCACCTGTTCTGTAATGTCACCAACACTAGCTTTTTACTTTTCCACAGAAAGACGTGCTCAAATTTACAATGTAACAGCAATAAATGGTCTCAAGTTTTATATTTAAGCCTGGTTCACACATTGAACAACTCCATAATGGCTTGAATCTGGTGCAAAATGTAATTAAAAATAGAATACAATGATTTGAAAATCTCATCAACTCATTTTATTCACAACGGAACAAGGAAAACACATCAGAAATTCTTCAGATTGAAGTCATAACTTTGAAGTTGACGGCAGCAGATGTCAAGACAGGACGATGTTTACCACCATCTATCGCCTCTTCTGACAGCAGTCCAGATACGTCTGGTAACTGAGGAGACCAGTTTTCTAAGAGGAATGTTTCCACAGATACTGAAATATACTGTATCACATTATTTATGTACTGACATTAATCCAGCAACACCTGAAATTTTAGGGCTTTTAAGTACTTTCTCACATGTAGCCTTTTCACCTGCATGACTTCCTCTTATGAACAGACAAACTGGAATTATGTGAGAAACTTTAATCACAAGTCTGACTGGATAAAGACATCTTTTCTGTGTGAGTTCTGATGTGGACAGACAAATGATGACGACGGGTGAAGCTTTTCCCACAGGTCTGACAGAAGAACGGTCTCCTGTGTGAGTTCTCATGTGGACGGACAGATGATGACTCTGGGTGAAATTTTTACCACATATTTCACAGGAATATGGCTTCTCACCTGTGTGAGTTCTGGTGTGACAAATTAAGTTGCATCTTTGCTTGAAAGTTTTATGACAAATCGTACATGAATACGGCTTCTCTCCTGTGTGAAATCTCATGTGGTAAGTCAAGTTACTACGATGGATAAAACTTTTATCACAGATCTGGCAAGAATACTGCTTCTCTCCTGTGTGAGTTTTCATGTGGCCCAACAACCCACAATTTTGTGTGAATCTTTTATCACAGAGCTTACATGGATACCTCTTGTCCCTTGTGTGGATTTTTCTATGTATCCTCATTAGTCTCTTAGTTTTAAACGATTTCCCACAAACGTCACAGTTTAGAGGTTCTTTTCCTGCGTCAGTACTATGATGACTCTCTGACATGGTAGAGGTGTCCACATTGTTACTGTCACATCTCTTCTCTGGTTCTGGTTCTTCATTTCTGCTGAATTGTGAGTCCTCACGGTCTGTTTCTTTCTGGTCCTGGTTCTCAGCTACCAGAGAGTTCTGAGAGAGGAGCTGGTCCATGTCTGGTTCTGGTTCATTGTGATCACTTTCATCAGAAGTTGGAGTCACCACGATGATCTCAGCCTCCTGCTTCAGTACCAGCTGCTCTTGCTCCAGTTCCTCTTTAATCTGTGGAGGTTCTGGTTCCTCCTGGTCCAAACTGGAGCTCCTCTCCTGGTCCAAGAGCTGCTGGTCAGGACCATCATCCTCTTCTTTACAGATAAAATTCTGTTGGAGGTCTAGAGGGACAAATGGACATGAGAAAAGGTTTATTCATGTGATCTGAGAAAATGTGTTCCACTAAAAATGCTGGGGTTGAAAATTCAATTCCTTTCTGGTATCAACCTGTAAGTGTAAGGGCCCGATCTTGCGCCAAACCTCCTAAAGCTGCTATTAAGGGATAGCAGGTAGCAGTAGGGGCGTTCCCCCACAAAGAACACAATCTTCCACCTCCCTAAACCCGCAATATTACCTGCGCTAACCACTATATTATGCACACATTATGCATGGGAGTGGTTAGGGAGTTCCACCTGTTTAACCAATCAGTGCGTCAGTAGCCATTGCCTTTAAGAGCAGGTTGCGGTACCTGCAAACTGCTATGGAGCGTCTTTTCACCCAGATCGGAGCAGCTCTCATGGGCAGCTGGTCTGGGACTCTGCTGTAGAGCTTCCTCCTCTTCCTTCCTCCTCCTCCTCTGCACTGATATATACATAACTAGCTCTAACTAATGTGGAGCAAATGATTTAATCATTTCTTTTGTACTCCAAGAAGTTCCAACAAACTGCTCAGAAAAAAATAGAGCCAGTGAGCTTCCAGGAAAGCATTTCTTAACTAGAAAAGCACTCAGAGAGCACAGACCTCCGCCAAGCACAACAGTTCTCCCATACAGCAATTTACAGATTGCGATAAAATCTGCCTTCTGGATCAGATCCGGATCAGCCTCTGACATTTTATAGAGGTTTCCATTGTCAATACCGGAGTGAAATTTCATGAGTTGTGGGCAATAATTAACGGAGATGTTGAGAAACAAAATTTCCGGCCCCATTGAGCGCAATGTTATCGAAAATTTGAAAGTGATCCAGAATCCAGGATTTCCTCCGGATCACAGCCAAAATGAAATCAGTTCTTTCTTTTCACTTTTCTGACAACTCCTGAACATTTCACCAAAATCCATCCATAACTTTTTGAGTTATCTTGAACATATCCAGGGGTGATAGTAAAAAAAAATCCTGAGCCTGAACTTTTTTCCCTGGGAGGTAAGCGAGCCCCTAAGCCAAGATATATGCCCCGATTAACACAATTGTCATTTTTTGTCCTCTTAAAGTGTAAGTCTGGTGTAAACTGACCCATCGTCCTGTTGTTCAAGCTCACCACATGCAGCCCATAGAAAACAGAATGAGACAATCGAACAACATAGGCCAGGGGTGTGATTCCCTGGGACAACATTTTGATAAAAAGTTCATTAAATTGAATATTCTGATGACTCTTGTAGATTTTCCAGACATGAGATGAACAAACCCAATACAAGCCTATATTACAGTAGAATCTTAATTGTGGAGAGCATCAGAGCTCTTGGGACCCTGGGCCTGGTAGGCCTGTTCAGTAATCCATCCCTGCTTTTAACTAGTCACTTACCTGCATGCATATTGCTTGTATAGCACACTGATACTACGGATACTACAGCCACACTAAAAAAGGTCAATGGGTGACAATTATAATACTCAAAAGTAAACTAGAAATTGAATGAATCAATGAATACTGGATTTGTTTACAGTATTGATTAGGAGCCAAACCATTGACAAAAGGGCATGAGCAAGGAGACATTCAATTTTCTGAAAAATATGCACCATTTATTCTAAATATTTTTTGAAAAAGCTACAGTGCAACAAACAAGTGAAATTAAGAGAACAATAAGTCGCAAGCATTTAAAGTGCTTCAAGACAATTTGATATTAAGAGAACTATAAGTAGCAATCATTTAAAGTGCTTCAAGGACTAAAAAACAATGAGAAATAAATAAAATAAAATGAAAAAATAAAAAATAAGCAAATACTGTTTACTACACAAAACCTTACACAACACTCAACATTTGTTCATTCAAAATAAGTTGCTATTAAACTGTAAGTTCAGTATAAATTGACCCATAGCCCTGTTGTATAAGCTCACCACATGCAGCCCACACACAAAAAATAATGAGACAATTTGGGACAACATAGGCCAAGTTATGTACAAGCTGCTTAAAGCAGACCCATAACTTTGATTTTAGGCTTGGGCGGTATTACGGTATCAGTTTGAATACCGTCTTAAAAATGCAATGAATGATTTCTGTGGTTTAAAGTTTAGTTTCTCTCCTGTATCGCTGTGTGTACTGCGTGTTCTGCTTTATTTACCGTTTATTCATGTTCGCTCGCAGCTGACTCGCTCGCCCGTTTGACTCGTCCTGTTAAGGTACTGACGATGAAAACAACACTTCCTGAGCTTGCTGCTTCAAAATAAAAGCTTGTAATTAAACTAATAATGTTGGACTTTTATGTTGAAGAATTTATAGGAAGTAAAACGTCCCGCATCAGACACTTTACTGTAAAGCACGTTTCAGCGCTGCAGAAGACAGGCTGCAGGCAGCTGCAGCAGAGAAGGAACAGTTAAAACTACAGTGAAAAGCAAGAAATACACAAATAAATAACAACTGTAGTTGAGCCAACTTTATATTGAAGCACTGAACTGCTGTTTCGAGGTAAACTCGCCTTTTTTTTCAGGCGTAAAGTCTCGCGGCGGGGCACATAATGGGGACGCCTGTTTTGACGGGCGGCGTCCGCCGGTGGTGTTTGTTCCCCTTAATAGTCGCGGTAATACCGTATACCCCGGTAAAATGTGAGGGAAGTTTGACGGTATCAAAATTTGGATACCGCCCAAGCCTACCTGATTTTATTTATTTTTTTCTCGCAAACACCTCGGTATGCCGGAAATCCGGCGTGACGCCGGAGCGCTATCACCCCTGCATATCCCCTGCGCCAAGACGCACAGCTGCGCCAAGACGCATAGTCGCTGGGAGCGGTGCTTTTTAAAATACAGCAGAACAGATCACTGGATGAGCATTGAGCCAGAGGAACACGTATGATGACATCTACCTTCTACCAGTGAGAACATCTCAGGTGCTCCAAGCGCAAGGAGAGGGTCAGAGGGATACGAGCACAGTACAAGAAACTCCACAACAGAGTTCTGTGATCTCCTTGTTTCCTCCACAGCAAACATCTGAATGAGATCATGCCATCCATTCGAATAGAGGGTAGTGGGTGGTCTGACCACCTGCTACCCTCTATTTGAAATCTGCGAGATACAGGTACCGCAAGATACCGAATTTGTGGAAAGCGCAAGCGACACGCCCATTGCCACGCCTACAATGTGAGTAAGGGAGTCGGCATAATGGGTAGCAGGTTTAGGGAGCGGAAGATTGCATTAGCAGTTGGTAGAGGCTCCTAAATCTGCAATTTGTGGGTAGTGGGTAGCAGGGGATGTAAGATCGGGCCCTAAATGTGTTCAGGGTGTCAGCTGCCGTAGTGATCGGTGATCTAGTCCTCTGACCATCTCACCTCAGTGCTGCTACCTGCATCTGTTTATATAGTAATTTCATTTAGTCATTTGTGTGCTCTCCTCTCTCTGTCCTCCATCCTCTCTCTCTGTCCTCCATCCTCTCTCTGTCCTGTCTCTCCTCTCTTTTTCTTTCTTTATCCAGCTGGTCTTTATCAGGAAGGTCTCCCCATATGATCCAGATCCAGATCAAGGTTTCTTCCTCTTAAAGTGGAGTTTTTTCTTGCCACTGTTTGGTTTAAAGGTTTTTTTTCTCCCACTGTGGAAGTTTTTTTTTTAACTTGCTGTTATACTTGATTAGGATTAATTATTATAATTTTAGTTAATGATATTTGCTCATGGGTCATGATCTGGGTCTCTGTAAAGCGCCTAGAGACAATTGACATTGTAATAGACAGTATTCAGATAAAATTGAATTGAAATTGAATTGAATTGATACCATAACGGAGGGGTTCTCAACCTGTTGCAAGTCAGGCCCCCCAAAGCTGGTTCAATTTCTTTCTCTACATCCATAAATCTCTTTGGTCTTCCTCCAGACCTCCTGTTCCGGTTCCAACCTCATCATCTTTCACCAGATATCTTCTCCATCCCTCCTCTGTTGATCTTCAAACCATCTCAGTCTGGTCTCTCTGACTTTCTCTCCAGAACATCTTACATGTTCTGTCTCTCTGATGTTCTCCTTCCTGATCCTCTCCATCCTGGTCTCTCCCAAAGAGAACCTCAACATTTGAACCTCTGCTACCTCCAACTCTGCCTCCTGTCTTCTCCTCAGGACCACAGTCTCCAAACCAACAACATCTCAGGTCTCATCTCCAAACATCATGTCCATGGAGATTCCTGTCTGACCTCATCTGTCAGTCTGTCCATCACCAGATCAACCAGAAGGGTCTCAGAGCTGATCCTTGATCAGTCCCACCTCCACCTTGAACTCCTCCTTCACACCTACAGCTCATCTCTCATCCATGTCTTGCTCCACTCTAACACCCTTCTCTGCTCCTCCAGACCTCCTCATCAGGACCAGACCTCCTCATCAGGACCAGATCTCCTCATCAGAACCAGAGGTCCTCTCAGCTCCCTGTAATCTGCTTTCTGAAGGTCTACAAAGACACAATGACCTCTGACCTTCTCTGTTCTTCTCCATCAGCATCCTCAGAGCTAATATCTCATCTGTGGCCCTCTTCTTTGTCCTGAAACCATCCAGATGTTCCCAGATGTTCACTTCTGTCCTTAGTCTATCTTCCACTCCTCTTTCCCATAACTTCATTGTTGTTCATCAACTTTATTCCTCTGTAGTAATCTCAACTCTGCACATCTCCCTCGTTCTTCTAAATCAGCACCAGCAGACTTCTCCTCCATTTTTCATCCATCCTCTCACTCTCTCAGATCTTGAGACACTTCCAGACCTCCACAGGTGTATCATCAGGACCATCTGTCTTTGCACTCTTCATTCTCTTCAATATCTCCCCCCTCAGTCTGACTAACCTTTGCCACCTCCTGGTCCACAACAGTCACCTCTTCTACTCTTCGTTCCCTATCATTGTCCTCATTCATCAACTCTTTAAAGTTCTTTCCATTTTCCCGTCACACCTGTACCTTCTCCTTACTGTGCATCTCCCTGTCCTCCTATATATTCTCTTCAGTCCTCTCAAGTGTTCCACTTCTTCTTAATTAATGCAAGTTACACAGGTAAATATGGATCTGTGAGTTCCTGGATGACTGCCAGTGGCAGTAAACCAAGTGGATATGTCTTCTAGCACTCTGTGGAGGTTGAGATTTTATGAAAAAAAAGTTGTGTATGTGACCCGTTGGCTACTGTAGCGCTTCCAGTATAAATACCACACTGCAGACGATGTCAAACCTCACAAGATCTTCTCCAGCCTCAAAGGGCCCAATTGACCATGTGTGACTGGCAGTCATCCAGGAACTCACAGAACCATAGTTACCTAGGTAACTTCCATTCTGTTCTGTTCTCTCCTGACTGCCAGTGGCAGTAAACAAAGTAGATGACTAATCCCAGCAGTGTCACGAGGGACCGCCACTCACGCACTGGTCATTTTGAACAGGCCAAATGCAGGACGGTTGATGCCAGTGAAGACCCTGATGCCACGTCAAGGTGGTAGAACCTGGAAGAGGTACGGGGCATCACCCAGGGTGCTTCTGCGCAGATGTCCTCCAGTGACATGCTCTTCATCGCTGTCCATGAGGTGGCCACACAGCTGGTGGAATGACAGACCACGTTCAAAGGGGGAGACATACTCGCCACCATAGAGGCCAGCCTGATCGCCTCGACCACTAAGTGAGAAAACCTGTGTTTAGACATGGGCTGTCCCTTAGATCTCCCGCCATAGCACACAGACAGCTGCTCCGAGCCCCAGAAGCTGTCTCACTGTGATGTAATGTCGCAGGGCCCGGACGGGGCACAGCAAGTTCGCCCTTTCATCCGCCTCAGAAGCGAAGGGGGAGGGCAATACACATCCAGTTCAATCACCATGTTCATAGGGGCAGTGGGCAAAATCTTTGACAGGAAGGCAATGTTTGGCCACAGTGTCACCACTGAGCCACCTGCCTTTCAGCAGAGACAGGTAGACAGGTAGCTGACAGAGAGCGCATGAAGCTCGCCCACACATGTGGCAGTAGTAATAGCCAGTAGGAATGCAGTCTTAAACGACAACTCTCGCAAGGTCGCTCCTGACATTGGTTCAAATGGGGGCTCACTCAGGGCCGGCAGGACCAAGGGCAGATCCCAAGTAGCCTTGTGCCTCTGCCTCAGGGGGCATATCCTCCTGGCATCGCACAGGAACTGCGTCACCCAGCGATCGTCACCCACCGGCCAGCCATTTATGAAGCAGTGGTGAATGGACAAGGAAGCCACATGGACCTTGAGTGTGGAAGCCGCTTGACTGCTTTCTAAGAGATGCATGAGATAATTCAGGATAAGGAGAACCCCGCCCAGCAGTCCCAACACGTCTTCTGTGCGGAGGGTACCCTTGCATGATACAGGGTCTTGCACTCCGAGGGTCCCAAGCCAACTACGGGCTGCCAGCCCCAATTAGTGGCCACACCCAGAGCTGGAGGTGGCTTGTTGCTGGATGCGAGACCCTGGGACAGGAGGTCCACCCTCACAGGGAGTTGCCACGGCTCTGCTGCTAAGAGGCTGCACATCATGGGAAACCAGAACCTCATCTGCTGTCTGGGGGCCACCAGGAGAACCCTGTGGTTCGAGGCCTGCACCCGAGGCAGTGTGGGTAGTATCAGGGGTATGGAGGTCCAGCCCCAGTGACGCACTGATCTCCGTCAGGAAGAACCACAGAAGACAGCTGCTGAACTCTGTGAGGCAAGCAGGTCCACTTGGGCCTCCTCAACTGTTTCCATATCTATCGTACCACCTGCGGATGCACTCGCCATTCCCCAGGGGCCAGCGCGTGTTGTGACAGGGAGTCCGCTACAGAATTTGTCCTGCCTGGTAAGTGCACCGCTCTCAAAGACACTAGGTGAGGGAAGGCCCATATCACGTCAAAAGCAGCTGTGCCTCCCTCAGCAAGCCCAGGGATCTCGCCCCGCCCTGAGGTGCTGTCTGTGAGGACAAACACATGCTTTCCCCTGAGATAGGGCAAGAAATACTTCGGCGCCAAGTAGAAGGTCCAAAGCTCCAGCACACTGATATGCTGCCATCAAGGGCCCCAGGTCCCCTAGACCGACCTGCCCTGCCACACAGCACCACAGCCCGAGGGGGAGGCATCCGCTGTTACCACCTCCTGTCTTACGTGAACGGAGCCGAGTGGAACTCCATGGAGGAGGAACCTGCGCTCCCTCCACCACTGGAGAAGAGCCACGCACGGTCGGGTCACCCTGACATATAGGGATCCAGGCCGAAGCTGTTGAACCACCGCTGCTGATAGCATAAGTGCAGTAGTCCCAGGAGTATTATGGCTGAAGTTGCTGTCAGGATCCCCAACAGCCTGAGCCACATCTAGACACTTAGACATGCCCCCAGGTGGAAGGAGCGGAGAAGGCCCTGTAGCCTCTCCACTCATTCCATGGTTGGCCGTGCTTGGAAGGACCACAGAGTCCAGAGCAAGGCCAATGAAGGTGGTCCACTGGGTGGGAGTCAATGAGCTCTTCTTGTGGTTCACCGATGCACCTAAAGTGTCTACGTGTTCACAAACTCCAGCCATGGCGAGTTTCACCTCTCAGAACGAGGGGACCCAAATGAGCCAGTCATCGAGATATAGGAAGACCTTGACCCCTGAGACACACAGGGGCTTCAAGGCTGCCCTCACACACTTCATAAAGATCTGAGGAGCCAGAGAGAGCCCGAATGGGAGGGCTCCAAACTGGTAGGTGCTCCCCTGAAAGCCAAATTGGAGATATCTTCTGTAGGCCAGATGAACGGGCACATGAAAATAAGCATCTCTCAGGTCTACGGAAGTGAACCACTCCCCTGGAGCAATGGCCTGAAGGACATCTCTGGTATGGAACATGCAGAAGGGTCGGACCTTTAGATACTCGTTGAGCCCTCTAAGATCCAGAACGGGCTGGAGCACTGTGGTGTTTTTCTTTGGTATCAGAAAGTACATGGAGTAAAACCCATCGTTCTGTGTATGAGGGGGCATGGCTGTGACAGCCCCCTTGTCCTTGCCCCTTGACAAGCAGACTGACTGACAAATATTATGGTAGGCTACATGATGGGTATCTTCAGCATATTCTATTACTCTCACTGTATAACCCACTCTTATATTGCAAACTCGGGTCTACACTTAGCAATGAATTAGCGCGATGCTAACACAGATAACAGCTGTAAAACTTAAAAGTGGATGACAGAGCAGAAGCTTTCAGCTCATGAGCACAGCCCTGTCCTGTCCTGCTGTTTATCGTAAGAATCCCTCGGGGTGTGGTGTGAGTGTTGCACTCGAAGCTGAAAGGTGACAGTGGCAGCGGCCAGAGCCGCGGGCCTGCAGGACCAGAACAGGACCAGAACAGGTCCGCAGAGCACTGCCTGCAGCAGCTTCTATGAAGTGGTGTCATTACATACGAGTGCCAGTAAATATGAACACAGTACTGTCATGGATTAGCTTCTATTGCGCAGCAGTCGCTGCCATTTTCCTGACTGTCAACATCCGGTGCAATGATCACTTCAGCACGTGTAGGAGCGAAGAGAAAACAATAGTTAGCGTGTCACCGCTACACACTCTCATAATGATACGAAATGTTTGAAAGAGCAAAGAAAATTTAAGAAAGATAACACAAGTAATTATGTGTATCTTTGCCAAGACAACTTATTTTTTAATGCCAATTACAATCAAATTTAATGCTTATTTTGAGCAAAATCAATATAATGACTTTTAATGCTTTTAATGCCCCGCGGAAACCCTGTATCGCATTAACGCGCAATAAAATAAATGTTGGCGTTAATAAATTAATGAGTTAACACAATAACGCGTTAACTTGCCCAGCCCTAGTTTCTTTATTTGCACATTTATACGTATTTAAGGTTCAAGCTTGAAGTCCAAAGTTTATTTCATTTGAACTTGCGCTATAATTTTTGTTCCTGATAATTGTTTGCATATTTTGACCTACTATGGTTGTTAAAGTGTTTATTTAAATTTGCACCAGACAAATAAGCTTTGTTCCTTTAATTTATTTTGTTCATTCAAAATAAAATCTCTGTGCCAGTTGTTTGCCCTTTTAATGTGAAAGTTTCACTTTGATAAGATTTTGGTTTCTAATGTTTTAATATAACAAGAAAACCACAAGATTTTGTGAAATTATTTTAATGTATTTGTTTTTTTGGACGTTTGTACAGTAATTAAGAATACTGCGATAATATCGTAAACCGTGATAATTTGGTCACTACAATCAAGATATCAGATTTTCCATATCATTACATCCCTAGTTTCTAGGATCATTATACCAGTGTGAACCTCCTCACATCTCAAGTTTGAGTAACTAAATTAGCAGATTACAACTGTAATGCACTGAGGTAAAATAACATCAGCGGTGTTTCTAATTTGACAGTTTTGCCCTCCAGCTGAACAGTATTGACCGGGAGACGGAAAGACTCACTACACAACCTCCAACCTCTAAGGAACAAGTGGTGCTTAGCATCTTCCTGGCATCCCATTGGCTAGAAGGGCCCCTTGTCTGTATGAGCGTAACCCAGCAACCCAGGTAAACGAACAATTTTTACCTCCGCCAAGGAGGTTATGTTTTTGCCGGCGTTTATCTGTCTGTCTGACTGTATTCAAGATAACTCAAAAAGTTATGGATGGATTTTGATTAAATTTTCAGGAGTTGTCAGAAATGTGAAAAGGAAGAACTGATTTCATTTTGGGTGTGATCCGGAAGAAATCCTGGATTCTGGATCACTTTCAAATTTTCAATAATTGTTGCGTTTAGTGGAGGTCTGCACTCTTTGAGTGCTTTTCTAGTTCTAACATGTATTTCTGACAGGTTTTTATGTCATTTCATGTATTATTTATAATTTATTAAAAAAAAAAAATGTTTGAATTTTGGGGGGCTTGGAACGGATTAGGGCATTTACATGGAAAACGCACCTCTACTTATGAAAGTTTCAGGTTACGAAACTACTTCCAGAACCAATTAATTTCATAAGTAGAGGTACCACTGTACTACAACTAATTATTTATAATAAATAACCATTTATGCCAACGAGTGGAATAATTAACTTCTGGTGAATTGAAAGAACGTCAAACATGAAGCTGATGTTCTCACAACTCCTGGATGAAGACTAGAGGTCTTCCGAGGGAAGCTGCTGATAAATATGGAGACAGAATTCACAGCTCTGCATATGAATGTCTTAGATGTTTCCTGCTTCACATGAATGGATCACCATCAGCTGGTCATCCAGGTCTGCACAGGTCTGTTAACGCCATTCATGTGAATCAGGTGTGCTGAAGCAGGGAAACATCTAAAACATGCAGGACAGCGGGCCTTGAGGACTGAGTTTGAACACCTCTGACTTAACAGCATCACATCACATGAATTTCCTACAATTAAACAGAATTAAGTCCATTAGGCCAGTGGTTCCCGAACTGGGGTGCGTGCCCAGGGTGTACTGAATTATGACCCAAACGGGGCTCCATACTCCATACTGTCCGAGCTTTTCTGCCAGAGATGCGTGTCGAGTCTATTTTGTTGCTTGACCGCTGGTAGACCAGGTCAATTTACACACAGCATGAGTTGGCAGGAAGTCAGATGTAAAAAAATAGTAGAGAATCTGGCGAGATTTCAGAATAAAGGGCCGTGTATACTCTCGCGTCAATGTGTCGCCGTCAGCTTGTTGCAGAGATGCCGCAGACACTTTTGATTTATACTCGGGCGGTCTCCGCTATGTTATTCCAAGCCACAACGCAAGGGGGATGATCAGTTTGAAAAAGTCCACCAATGCTGCCGTACTTTTGCGGGGCTTAATTCATCATGCTTCTTAAGGGTTGTGTATACTCTTGCAGCAATGTGTCGCAGCTATCTTGTCGCCGGTATGCCGCATTTTGGATTTATGCCCAAACGCGGTCTCCGCTGTGTTATTCCACGCCACAAAGCAAGAGCGACAATCACGAACTAGCTAAACTTACTAAACTTATCTCTTGCGTTTTTCCACTTCCTCACCGTCTCGGCCGTATCCAGACCCACATTCATCACAATCTCCCTCCATGAATTACTAGAATATGTGCTGTCTTTGTGGAACCAGAATCGTACAGATGTGGGTACTTCCTCATTTCTTCAATGACGCGCTCTTTTCTATGTGGATGTAGAATTGACCAATCAGAAGCCTCCTTTTGCTCGTCTCTGCCACACTCTCTGCATCGACCTACAATTTTGGGTAGGCGTACCGGAGTGTCTGCGTAGTGTCGGCGTAGGGTCTCTGCGTCGTCTCTGCATCGTCTGCATAGGTGACGCAGATGACCTGACGTTCGAGTATAAATCAGGCTTAAAGCACCACTAGCTATTACATTGACATTTTGTTGACCCGTGGAGATTGTGTTTTAAACGAGGGCTTTAGAAGAGATGTGAACCACATATGAGGAAAGGGTCACCCTAAAAAAAAACATTTTACTTCACAACACTCAACCATTTTAAATGTAAACTTCAAGAAAGGGCAAGGCATGGCGAAATATTGGGTTCCCCAAAAAGGCAAGGATCCCATGACTTAATGACTACAGACCAGTCGCCCCGACTGGTCTGTGGGAAGCACAAGCTTTAATACGTAAAACCTGATCAGCCACCTACAACATAACAATCACTTCCATGGAGTTTTGAAATCGCGCTAATGTGAGCTAACGGAGGCTAATGCTAACATGCGCAAGCCAGCAGCAGTCTCTCCTCCCCTCTCCATCATTCCTCTCATCTAAAGCTTCCATGAGATTAAAAAATAAAAACTACTGAACCTCATTTACTTTAATTAAAGGTATTAATTTAAATGGAACCACAAGTCAAAATCCTTTAAATGTTAATCTTTTTCAGTTAGTAATTCTGATGCATGTATTTCTATCAGTTCAAGGAGCCTTTATTTTTTATATCAGTCAGTAATGAACCTTATTTAAGTTGATGTGAGATATCAAATAGGTTTGTTTGATAGATTTATGAAAATGTTTGAGAGGCTTGTCAATAGTTTTTCATTGGAAAAAATAAATATCTGTTCATTTAAAAAGTCAAAACTATTTTTGATTTTGTTTATATATTGATGTAATGATCTTAGGTATATGTGTGTGTTATCGGTTATCGGTATCGATTTTAAAAAACAGTTATCGTGCATCCCTAACTGAAACTAATAAAACCTAAACTAAAACTAAGTATTTCAAAACGAAAACGAAAAAACTAGCAAAACTGCTCTAAAAATGAATTTGGAAAAACTAAACTAAATAAAAACTAAAGCGAATGGAAAATCCAAAACTATTATAACCCTGCTCACCTCAAGGACATCCCTCTCCTGGATCTTCTGCACCGAGGGTGTTCAACCCTGGTCCTGGAGAGCCACACCCCGACCTGGATCACCATCAGCTGGTCCTCCAGGTCTGAGCAGGTCTGTTAACGACCCGTTCATGTGAAACAGGTGCACATCTAAGACATGCAGGCTCGCGGCTCTCCAGGACCAGGGTTGAAGACCCCCGTTCTAAAGTTTCCCTAAAGAACCAACAGATCTGCAGATGACGTTGTAACCATGACCCTCCACTTCACTCTTCAGCATCTGGACTCCTGAAGATCCTACACCAGGATACCGTTTCTGGACTTCAGCTCTGCCCTCCAGAACATCAGCTCCCTCACCAAGAAGGCTCAACAGAGGCCGTACTTCCTGCGGCAGCTGAACAGGTTTCACCCCCCTGGTGAAGACCGTGGTGAAC
The DNA here is from genome assembly GCA_018398805.1 of Hirundichthys speculiger. NCBI lineage: Eukaryota > Metazoa > Chordata > Actinopteri > Beloniformes > Exocoetidae > Hirundichthys > Hirundichthys speculiger. The sequence continues at coordinate 84,541 of JAGFBZ010000837.1, read as the reverse complement.
TTCTACACGGCCGTCATCAAATCCATTCTCCATAACAGTCCTGTTTGCTAGTTTAGATCTTAAGTAAAGACAACTAGTTGATTGAATCAACTAGCTGCTGCATAGTTGGAACAAACCCCTGCAGCAACACGGCCGTTTCATGGATCAGTTTGACACCTGTGATGTAGAAGATAAAGTTAGATGGAGGTGGATGGTTGGACCCCAAAAGGAAAATGAGGTAGTCGTGAGATCTCATCCAACATCTGTCCAATAGTACATCGTGAAAAATGATATAAAATGATTCAATACCAAGATTAGATTGATGAAGACGACCATTTATTCGAAAATGTTAATTATGACGTTACATTTTTAAGTTATAGTGTTCGCCTTTTCCTTTTGGGCGCTCTGGGCACCTGTACCGTAAATTCACTTATAAGGGCGCGTCTAAAAATCTCCGCATCAGATGAAAAAAAAAAAACTAAACAAAATCCCCAAAAAAAACTGCAAAAAGATGACGTTTGTCCCGCTTGGCTGTTACAAACTACAATTCGGCTCAAGTCAGGAGTCGCTGGATCACCTCGTTTTAAAACTATTTGATAAAATGTTTCTCTTGTCCCAAGAAATCGTCCGTTTAATAACCAACCTGAAACTGACTTCACCGCGATCTAAACAGCTGGACAACGGTCTATTTTATTCCTTTCGTTTTAACAAACAGAATAAAGGTCTAACAAACATCAGCAGGGGTTCAGACTGACCTCATACTTTTAGTTTTATCTCTGGTCTCTTACCTGTCCTGTGTAGTTTTATCTCTGGTCTCCAGGTGATCTCCAGCAGTCTCCGCTGACGGTCGATCTCTTCTTCGTACTGGACGATGGTTTTTTCAAACTCTGTGAATATTTCTGCAGCAGCAGCAGTTAGTCGCTGGCTGATAAACTCTCTCAGAGACTGAACTGAAGACATTGTTGCTGCAGACTCTCAGATATTCAGTTTTCTCTCCAGATCTTCTTCTTCTTCTCTGATGATCATCACCAACGTTGTGGTTCGTTCCTGCCACCAGAGACCAGCTGCTACCAGTGCGCCTGCGTCAACACCGCCGCCATCTTGGGAAGGATCGTCATCAGTGTCAACTGGTTTTCATGGAAACCTTCACGTTCCAGTTCTAAATAACTTTATTAGATGGTTATTCAAAGAGATAGTTGTTGTCTGGTTGATTAATAAATGTATTATTTCTGGAATCATCCTCTTGAAAACAGCAGTCTGAAACAACAGTGACAGTAAGCGGTAGCTAAGGTTGGTTGTGAAACAGAAGACAATATATAGACTCTGACAACCACTCATAACCACCCTGCTGCTCCGGGGACTTATCCCTGCGACGCTGGACGCTAGACGATCCAGTTTGTGCCCGGTTTGTGATGATTTGCGGTCGGATGTCTACATACTGTCTGCAGGGGGCGGATCGGTCCTCTTGCGGCTGGTGGAGACCTGCCGCCGCGGACATGGACGGTGTCGCTGGAGGCCGGTTCGGGAAAGCTAAGCTAAGTAGTCCTGAGCTGCTACCCGCGGCAACCACCACCACTGGATCCGGGTTGCAGCGTCATTGAGCCAGGACGGGAGCCCCAGACGTAGCAGCGGTGGCATGCTGCCCCCGTCCAGCTGTCTACACGCCGGATGGGTCAGCTGACCTGGCAGGGGCCGTCTGGTGACCTGGTGGGGCCCAGCAACGGCCTGGTCCGGTCCGCATGATGAACCGGGCTCTGGGACGGTCGGCTCCGTCGCTCGCCGGACTGAAAGAGCTCAGTCTTCCCAGAGGAGACGGTTTGGTTCATCGGTGTTTCCTCCTCTGACCTGGAGATATCTCACTTGTCATCATTATGGAGATATACTGGTTCTAACGGCTGTTAACTGTTTTAACGGCTGTTACCTGGAGTTAGCACTTGGACCACGGGACCTGGCATGAAAAGGAGCGCTGGACACTAGCAGCTCCCCTAGTACACAAGAAGAACCGGTGTACTGAAACTTGAATCTCCCCCTTGGGGGATTAATAAAGTATTTTTGAATTTGAATTTGAATAAGACGCAGGTGTAGATGGTTACAACATGGAAAACAGGAGGTCACACACTAGGGGAAGGTCTTTCAAAATACATAAGAATCAGGCCAAAACACAAAAACCAGAGTCATTAGTGGACACAGGATATTTCAGGTCTCTTAATCCTTAGTGGTAAGATCCTCGGTTTCCAACATCCACATTCTTTGATCTCTATACATGTCAGAATAATCATCTCATAAAGTTCATCCAGAACTGGAACGCTGAAGTTTCCATGGAAACCAGCTGTCTGACGACGATCCTTCCCAAGATGGCGGCGGTGTTGACGCAGGCGCACTGGTAGCAGCTGGTCTCTGGTGGCAGGAACGAACCACAACGTTGGTGATGATCATCAGAGAAGAAGAAGAAGATCTGGAGAGAAAACTGAATATCTGAGAGTCTGCAGCAACAATGTCTTCAGTTCAGTCTCTGAGAGAGTTTATCAGCCAGCGACTAACTGCTGCTGCTGAAGAAATATTCACAGAGTTTGAAAAAACCATCGTCCAGTACGAAGAAGAGATCGACCGTCAGCGGAGACTGCTGGAGATCACCTGGAGACCAGAGATAAAACTACACCGGACAGGTATGAGACCACAGATAAAACTACACAGGACAGGTATGAGACCACTCTGAACCCGTCATGATGTTTGTTACAAATTTATTTTGTGAAAATGTAGAACACGACAGTTTCTGTTTTTAGAACGCGGTGAAGTCAGTTTCAGGTTGGATACCGACAGCCGAGCTTTCGGGATTAGAGCAATATTTTCTCAAATAGCTTCAAAATTAGGTGACCCAGCGACTCCAGACTGAAGCCGAATTGTAGTTTTGTCGCCGCCAAGCAGGAGATACTTAATCCTTTCTTGATTTAGGTGCTTGTATTTTTATGGTTTGAGTGGTTTATTAAAAACGAGGAAAATAGGCTTGGGTTTACATGGTCACATGGTTTGGGAGTTTTTGGATCAGGGGTGCCCAATCCTGGTCCTCGAGGGCCCCTATCCAGCATGTTTTAGAGATTTCCCAGCTTCAACACACGCTGATTCTAATTAATGCTCGTTATCAGGTTGTCATCAAAGTCTGTTGATGACATAGCCACTTGTGTCACCGTGTCCCAACGCAGGGAAAGATCTAAAACCTGCTGGATGGGGGCTCTCGAGGACCAGGATTGAGCACCCCTGTTTTGGATGAACACAAGTTTCTAGACCCCTTTCTGTTCTGAAGAACAAAGTGTAGCGTAGTGGAGTAAGGGGGAAAAGAACCTCTAAACTAAGACGAAGGAGTGACATCCCCACCCTGGATATCTCACCCAGAGAATCTGTTTCTTTGTCTTAACTAGTGATGGCAAAATGAAGCATCGTGAGGCATTGTACCACTTCAGCCAATTGACCTTTCGGTAAGCACCGCCCCCTCCCTAGTTACTGTTGCTAGGTTGGACATTCTCGCTGCTCCTCTGTTGACAAGCGGCTAACATGCCAGTGAAAACGAAAGAAAAGTCCAGTTTTCTCTGCTCTGAACGGCTCTTTATTCAGGAACTGACATCGTTACAGTCTGTATTTTTCGGCTCCTGTCAGTCAACGGAGGATGTAAATCCATAACACTCGGCCGCTGCTCATGCTCACTTCACTTGCTCCGTTCAGCCGCCCGCCTCTCAAAAACTACATAATAGGGATGCACCGAAATGAAAATTTGTGGCCGAAGCCGAATAAAATTTAAACGCTTGGCCGAAGGCCGAATACCGAATAATGAATGCAGTTTTCACAATTTTTTTAATATTGCATAAATAGCCTAGAATAAATTTTCAAGTACATTTTATTGAATATTGACATTATTTTAATATTCCAGTAGCCTTTGCTTTTCAAAAAAAGCACAAAGTTTTTCATTTAGGCCTTCAAACAAAATGTGCATTCCAAAAAAAAAAAAAAAAAATTAAAGTGGATAAACCCACAACAAATGAATTATTGTCCTTTTGGCAAAAGTCTGCTTAGCCACAGTAGATAGGCTAATAATGTAAACAGAATACAGGTAGCCTACGCAACAGGCTAATAATGTAAACAGAACACAGGTAGCCTACGCAACAGGCTAATAATAATAATAATAATAATAATAATAATAATAGATTCAATTTATATAGCGCCTTTCAGAACACCCAAGGACGCTTTACAGAGTAGCAACACACAGAACAGAAGACAAAGACAAAGGACAACAACACAGGCTACGGGAAAACTCGGCCTAGCTAATCCAGACCAAATGCCAGAGTGAACAGATGTTTTTTGAGTGATGATTTGAATGAGTCCAGGGTTGCAGCATGGCGTATGTCAGAGGGAAGAGAGTTCCAGAGAGTGGGGGCAGCCACACTGAAAGCTCTGTCCCCAAAGGTGCATCGGTTGGTGCGAGGAACGGCAAGCAGACCCATGCCGGCGGACCGAAGGCTCCTCGATGGAGTGTGATAGTGAAGGAGGTCTGATAGATACGGGGGGGCCAGGGAGTGGAGGGATTTGTAAGTGAGGAGGAGGAGTTTGTAGGAGATCCGGAATGTGACAGGGAGCCAGTGGAGGTGCATGAGAGTGGGGGTGATGTGCTGCCAGGGCTTGGAATGGGTGAGCACCCTGGCAGCTGAGTTTTGGACATATTGGAGCCTGTTCAGGGTCTCACTGGTCGCCCCGAACAGGACTCCGTTGCAGTAGTCCAGGCGGGTGGTGATGAAGGCGTGGATGAGGGTCTCTGTTGTAGTGTCAGTGAGTGATGGCCGGAGTCTGGAGATATTTTTAAGATGGTAAAAGGCCGATTTTGTGACGGATTTGACATGTGAGTGGAAGGACAGGGTTGAGTCCAGAATGACCCCTAGATTGCGGACTTCAGGGGATGGGGAGATGAAACTGCCATCGACATGGAGGAGGAAATCTCCAACCTTCCTTTGCAGTGCCTTGGGTGCCACAACCAAGAGCTCAGTTTTATTGCTGTTAAGTTTGAGTAGGTTAGAAGTCAACCAGGTTTTTATGTCCAGAAGGCAGTTAACAAGAGACTGGGGGGGAAGCTGGGTTGATGGGGAGGTGTTAAGATATAGTTGGGTGTCATCCGCGTAACAGTGGAAATTAAGACCGTGATGGCGAATGATCTGACCTAGGGGGAGCATGTAAATTGAAAAAAGGAGGTGCCCAAGGACCGAGCCTTGAGGCACACCTTGATTGACTGGGGCAGGGAGGGAAACGGAACGGTTAATGGTGACAAACTGTGTCCTGTTTGAGAGATAGGATTGAAACCAGGAGAGAGCCGTACCAGTGAGGCCAATTAGGTCGGAGAGAGGCGGTTGAGGAGGATGGAATGGGAGATGGTGGTGTCGAAGGCGGCAGAGAGGTCAAGGAGGATGAGTAGACTAATGTGGCCAGAGTCAGCGGCAATGAGGAGGTCGTTAGTGATTTTTAACAGGGCGGTTTCAGTGCTGTGATGGATTCTGTAGGCGGATTGGAAAGTCTCAAAGAGCTCATGGTTGGACATATGCTGGTGGAGTTGGGCGGCGACTGCTCTTTCCAAGATTTTGCTGAGGAAAGGAAGGTTGGAGATTGGCCGATGGTTGTTCAGATCATCAGAGTCCAAACCAGGCTTTTTGAGGATAGGAGTGACAGAGGCGGTTTTGAGACAGTTGGGTATAGATCCGGAAGTGAAGGAGAGGTTGATGATGTCAACCATAAGGGGGCATATTGTGGGCAGGCAGGCTTTAACCAAGGGAGTGGGCAGGGGATCATGTAAACAGAACACAGGTAGCCTACGCAACAGGCTAATAATGTAAACAGAACACAGGTAGCCTACGCAACAGGCTAATAATGTAAACAGAACACAGGTAGCCTACGCAACAGGCTAATAATGTAAACAGAACACAGGTAGCCTACGCAACAGGCTAATAATGTAAACAGAACACAGGTAGCCTACGCAACAGGCTAATAATGTAAACAGAATACAGGTAGCCTACGCAACAGGCTAATAATGTAAACAGAATACAGGTAGCCTACGCAACAGGCTAATAATGTAAACAGAATACAGGTAGCCTACGCAACAGGCTAATAATGTAAACAGAACACAGGTAGCCTACGCAACAGGCTAATAATGTAAACACAGGCTACGCAAATAATGTAAACAGAACACAGGTAGCTTACGCAACAGGGTAATAATGTAAACAGAACACAGGTAGCCTACGCAACAGGCTAATAATGTAAACAGAACACAGGTAGCCTACGCAACAGGCTAATAATGTAAACAGAACACAGGTAGCCTACGCAACAGGCTAATAATGTAAACAGAGGCCCCACTAAATCTCAATAAGTGTGTGCTTGTAAACTCAAACATTTATACAGGCACACAACATATCCCAGGCCAGAACAGATTTGTCAATAACAGTACTTCAGCTTCAGAATAAAAAGAAGGAAACTAACTATGACATCTAAGACAAATTAAAATTGTTTTATACAGACAAAAACATCAACAACTGTGCCTGTATGTCAAGCCCCCCCAAAAAAGGTTAAGAAATCTGGCCCATGATTGAACCTATGCTGACCCCTGCTGTAGACATTCCAACAAAAACATGCATTAAAGTGCATTGAAAAAACCTAAGTAAGTGCAAATAACAAATGAACTATTGTCCTTTTGGCATAAGTCTACTTAGCCTATTCCTTCAGGAACAGTGGCAGGTTCTTCTTTATGAACAGTAGCTTCTCTGCTTTGTCACATGTCAGTCTGTTCCTCCTCTCATCAAGGACATTGGATGCAGCACTAAACAGCCTCTCACTGTCTGTGCTGGTGCATGGAGCAGACAAGTACCTTGGAATGGAAACAACATTGTAGGTTCAGTTCATTGTTATCAGCAATAAAAAGAAATAATACAGAAAATAAACCAATCCCTTTCCCATCAGCTTATTGTTATAAACACAATTTGTCTTATGCACTTTATCATAGTATTCCTATGTTGTTTTATATTTCATTAATTAAATATATCTTTTGTTTTTACAAGTGTAAACCACTTTAAAAGACAAACAAAATTTAAAAAAACACTGTAAACCACTTGGTAGTTATGTTTTGAAAAGTGCTGTAAAATTGTTATTACCTGTGTGCCATCTTTGCTAAGTCAGGAAAGCGGTCTCGATTGGTCCTCCAATATGTTAGAGGATTGTCACCTCTGGGGATGAGGACTTCTGACAGGTAACAGTCCAGCTGTTGAGCAGTTGGACTCGTACCCGTCCGCCTGGAATCTGAGTCGTTTTCCTGGAGGATTTCTTCAAACATGTCAGAGAGTGAGGGTGCATTCTTTTTCTCTCTGCGCGTCACTTCACTGTCTCCAAGTGGCTTTAATAAGTCCAATTCAGCCTGGACCATTTCCTTTACCCTCTGCTTTTTCTCCACACCAATGTAGTGATCCTTGTATCGTGGGTCAAGCACAGTGGCGATGCAGAACAAGGGTTCAGAGTCAGCCTGACTAAAACGTCTGTTGACAGCTTCTAACAGTGCACTTTTAGTAGTTTTGACTCCGTGGTCTGTTTCAGCTTCTTTGTTGAGAAGACGCGTGAGTGCTGCAAGTAATGGGATAACATCTGCTGCTGATGCATTAGATGAACTTATCTCCTTTGTTACCTGCTCAAACGGGGCGAGAAGGGAGAGTGTGTTCTCGATTAACACCCACTGGTATGAGGTGTATGTAGCGGGCAGATCATAATCTGCTACGTAGGCAGCCAGGACTCGTTTTTGTGCCAAAAGGCTCTCCAGCATATAAAAAGTACTGTTCCACCTAGTGCTTACATCTTGCTGGAACCGTTATGGTGGCAATCCGAACTGTTCTTGAATAGACTGGAGGCGAGAATAAGCAAGAGGGGAATGCTTAAAGTGACCGACAATTTTCCTCCCTGTCGCTATGATCTCCGCAATACTGCGCTGGCTTAACACACCTTCATGGACCGCTATCTGTAAAGTGTGGGCCATGCATCGTAAGCCCCTCAGGCCACTGTCTTCCATCGCCTTCGCCATGTTGCGAGCATTGTCACTGACGACTGCGTGCACTTTAGCCCAGTCTATGTGCCACATTTCAAACATCCTGGTGAATGCGTCGGATTGCTGCCGTATGGGACCCTCTGAACTCCTGTGAGTGAAGTACAATCTTTTGTAACTTGAAATCCTCGTCTACTAGTGCTGGGCGGTATACCAGTTCATACTGAATACCGGTGTTTATTTTTCTTATGATATGAATTTTTCATATACCGTAATACTGGTGAGTATGTACTGTAGCGTACACAACGTTGGGAACGCCGCGCGGTGGAACGTAAGTGCCGCAGAACATTGTTTGACAGGGGACTGTTTTGCAGTTGCACTGAAAGCACAACAACGGTGATGGCTGCAAACAGCGAAAATCCCGAAGTGGAAGCTCCAAAACAGCAACATGAGACTGAGGAACTTCTTCCTAAACGTGGAGCCGTGTCTGTCGTATGGATGTTCTTTGGATTTAAAAAAGACGACGTCCAACAAACTACAATAATCTGCAAATGTTGCCGAACTAAAGTTGTAGGCTACAATTTTAGAATGTTGTTTACATTGTTTAGTTATTGTTGATTTTTTACAAAATAGGTTTTTTTCAAGTTGTTTGCAAAATTTGAAAAATAAAAGGGTTCTGTATTTTAACTGCAACTATCATTCATTCTGATTCCTTCACTTAATTACAATCACGAGTGCCACCTCTTTGTAAATAGTATCATTTTGTGAGGTCATGCAAACCTGTATTAATACTAGTGTAGATATGAATGTTTTTCTACAATATTCACTCCTTGTGACAGTAAAATAGGTCATTCTAAGCCAATTTACTGCAGCAATTCCTCTCTAAATGATTAAAAAAAATGGTTAACACCCAGTTGTGCCTTCAAAAAAATAATACCGTGATATACCGTGAAACCGATATAATTTTGAAAAATACCGTGATATAAATTTTTGGTCATACCGCCCAGCACTATCGTCTACCCATTGTGCAGTTAAACTAAGCATGCTGGTGGGGCTGACATCCCCGCTCCATATGTCTGTCGTGAAGCTGAATTGAACACCATTATCTTTAACCAAGAGCTCGTGGACGCGGGCTGCAACACTGTCATACATCTCCGGTAAGCACACATCAGAGAAATACCATCTGCTCGGTATCGTGTAACGGGGCTCAATGTGCTCCATGAGTCTCCGAAAGCCGATGTCCTCCACAACACTAAACGGTTGATCATCCAAAGCCATAAACTCCATTACCTTCTTAGTAATTCCATTTGCTTTGGCACTGTCAGTCGCAAACTTTTTCGTCCTGTCAAAGACGTCGGCCACGGACGGGGTGGGCGTTCTCGTGCTGTGACCAGCTCTCCTTTCAGCTGCTGCAGCTGCAGCCGCAGCCGTCTCTCTCTCGTACTCGGCATGCTTTTCTGGGTGTTTCGCTTTTAAATGATGAATTAAAGCTGTAGTGTGGAAGGTCTTTGCTGAGGCACCTCCTCGAGACAGTTTGGCTGAACATTCGTTGCAAACTGCAATTCTTTTGTCACTTTCCGACACTTTAAAATATCTCCACACTGCTGACATTTTTCCGAAGGCGCCGGGTTACAACGTCAATTGCGTCATTGCGTCACACACCAGTATTCGGCCTTGCTTTTAACTCATTCCACCGAAGGCCGAATGTGGCTTTTTTTTGCCATATTCGGCCGAATATATTCAGTTACCGATTATTCGGTGCATCCCTATCATTTAATAAAGTAGCCCAATGATTTTAGAAGCACATGCATTTTTTTCAGTTGTGGTATCGAATCATGGAAATTTGCTAGTATTGGTATTGACTACGGAAATTCTGGTATTGTGACACCCCTACTTGAGACTTTGCATATAGTGTTTGTTTTTTGGGTGTGATCAGGCACAGACAGAACATTAAAGATTACATGAGTGCAAAGTTACATGCATTACAAATCATTAATTTTCTTGGTCAATTAAAAATAAAATCAATAGGCTTTACTATTATTGTTATTATTATTAAGGATATATTGAGGAAGAGCAGCATAATGATGAGGCGGCGCTGGATGCTGAGGAGATGGCGGTCAGCAGTAGGGTGGGGGGGGGAGAAAGTAGGGAAAGGGTGGGAATGGATGGCAATAAAACAAGCAGCTATTGCAATTCTAATCACTGTCATGGTCTATTCCTGCCTTACTTATTCCTTACTTTTTTGGCTTTTTTCTGTCCTCTATTCGCGTGTGCAATGTCGGGCCCCTTTGACCTCAAAACCCATATGGAACACAGCCCAGCTACGCCACTGCTGTGACAGTTGCTGCTGCAGAGAGGAGCTTCTCCAAACTGAAGCTCATCAAAACATACCTGAGATCTCAGGAGCGTTTAAATGGACTTGCCCTGATGAGTATAAACCGTGAGATGTCTAGGCAGGTGTCATTTGATGACACCATAGATGCCTTTGCTGCCAGGAAGTCCAGACGTGTAAACTTGTAGTCTTTATTTAAAAAACAAGTTTAGTTGAAAGTAACTGTTGTTACCGTTGAGTTTGTTGTTGTTCAAATGCTCAAATTAAACTGTCGTGATTGCTCAGCTGGTTGTTGTCATTGAATTGCAATGGCTCGGGGGGGGGGGGTGTAATCTCGCCTAGGGCACCAAATTGGGTGAGCCGGCCCTGGCTGGCAGGAATGATCTTCTGGATCTTTCCGTCTTGTAACGGACCTGAAGAAGCCTCTCACTGAACACACTCTCAGTGCGTTTACTTGGGAAGTTTAATTCCTCTTTAATTCAGAATTAAAGTTAAATCCGAATAAAAGTTACCATGTAAACACCTAATTCCATATGATCAATTCCGAATTACACTTAATTCCGAAGTAAGTGGCTGGTTTATTCCCATTTTAATTCCGAATTAAATAATTCCGCAGTCATGTATACACTCATTCCTGTTTAAATTAATTCCGTTCTTTCTGAGCATGCTCGTTCTCTTGCCCGTCTGTTGCGATGACGCTTATATTCCACGCTAGGCTTGTTTTCAAAACAAAGTTTCAAGATGGCGGCACGCAGTAAATGGTGGTCAAGAGCAGAGACGATTTATTTAATAAATAGCTTGGAGGAACTGGAAATAATTAAAAGAACAGATGGCAGGAAACATAAAAATTGTGAGCTTTTCAAAGTTGTAGCGGCCAGGTTAAATGAAGGAGGTTTCACAGATAGAGACGCCACCCAAAAATAAGTGAGATGTTGTTGCTAATCCTGTTGTTGCTAAATTTGTTTTCTTCTGGTAGACGTAAAGACGTCCCCCCCCCCCCCCCCCCCCCCCCCCCATCCAATCAGAACCCTTCCCAACCCCCAGACCTAAAGCGGAATTGGATAAAGCCGAACAAACGTGTTTTCCAAGTAAACCTCAATTCGGAATTACTATTTCCATGTAAACTCGAAGGAAAATAGTTTAATTCGGAATTATTTAATTCGGAATTATTAATTCAGAATTAAAAAACATCATGTATCCGCAGCCTTTGTTTGATCACTGTGTCATGGAGAGGGTGTGAAGAGTCCTCCATCATCTTCATCAGCTTGTGCAGCATTGTTTCCAGCGGCTCCAGAGTTCCACCCAGCACAGATCCAGCTTTCCTGATCAGTTTGTTGATTCTCTTCAGGTCTCTGGTTCTGGTTCTGGTTCTGATGCTGCTGCCCCAGCAGATGGCTGCAAAACTGATTGCACTTTCAACAACAGACCTATAGAACATGTGCAACATCTTGGTGCAGACATTAAAAGATCTCAGCTTTCTTCTGAAATGCAGTGATAGTGGGCGATAATAGAGGTTTTTTATATGCGATCTGTCACCATATATACATTATATAGGTAGACCCACAAGCTATTCTTGATCATACTGACATTGATTAAAAAAAATATTTCAAATAAAACAATAGTGAATGGATGAAATTTAAAATATATATAAATATATGATTACAAATGTTAAAATTTCCTTTTTTTTAATATAATGAAAAAATAGCTGAATTTGCTGGGGGGGGGGGGGGGGGGGGCATTTCACAGAGACATACACACAGAGGTAGAGGAAACAGAATAATATACATGATATAACTCACATGCAGAATAGAACAAGTAACTTTCGTACATTTGCTTTTTATAAATGATAATTCCAAATTGTGTTTGCATTGTTGCTATGGTGATCTGAGTTCATATTTTGGCTGTTGAAAATTCAAATGTAGTATTGACAGTATAAGTAAGTCTGTTTCCAGTCTGTGTAACATGCTGGGAGTCAAACCACTGTGGGACTTCATGTGGGCAGAAAAAGCTACTGCATGACTGTTAAACAGACTTCCAAACTTGTAGCTTCTTTCATGCAGAGTCCAGTTTTTTTCCAGGAAGCTTAGATCTCCTGGCAGATATAGTGAGGTGGTGCAGATGTTTCAGAATATCACACTAGTACAATAGTGTTTCCCTGATGGATTTACTGAGCATGTGCTGGAGAAATGTCTACTACAGATGCTAGAGGCCATTGAAGCCATTGAAGCCATGATGATGTCAGCAGTCTACGGGGGCGTATGGGGCGACAAAAAACACTGGCGACCAAAACTGCTAGCTGGCTACCAACTTCAAAAACCTGGTAGCCAGGGGCTACTTGGTAAAAATTCTAATTTTATGCCCTGCGGAAGCTAATGCTAACGTGTGCAAACCAGCAGCAGTCTCCCCTCTTCTCTCCCTCATTCCTCTCATCTAAAGCTTCCATCAGATTAAAAAATAAAAACTACTGAACCTCATTTACTTTAATTAAAGGTATTAATTTAAATGGAACCACAAGCCAAAATCCTTTAAATGTTAATCTTTTTCAGTTAGTAATTCTGATGCATGTATTTCCATCAGTTCAAGGAGCCTTTATTTTTTATATCAGTCAGTAAAGAACTTTATTTAAGTTGATGTGAGATATCAAATAGGTTTGTTTGATAGCTTTATGAAAATGTTTGAGAGGCTTGCCAATAGTTTTTCATTGGAAAAATAAATATCTGTTCATTTAAAAAGTCAAAACTGTTTTTGATTTTGTTCATAGTATTGATGTAATGATCTCAGGTATATGTGTATGTTATCGGTATCGGCCTTTAGGAGCTGAAAGTTATCGGTAATCGGTTTTAAAAAACATTTATCATGCATCCCTAGCTGTTCCTTAGAGTTTTTGCAACACTCACTGAGCTTGGAGGGTTGATGACACTTGTGAAATGTCTGGTATACTTATATCTACAAAAGGATACCAACCTGGATGAAATCGGTGCCGTTTTCATGACGCTATTAAACTTTAAAGAGAAAAAAACAAGTGAATGTCGGATGTGAAGCTAACTTTACCCTCCTGCGGTGGTAACTTAATTCACAGCGACAGTAAATACAAATAACCTTTTTCTTCTCAACAGACCCATCTGGCAGCACCATAAAGCTAAACTTGCCGACCCCTTTCTGTCTCCATGTCCGTCCCACACGTTGACTGTAAAAACACTTATTGGCCAAGGGTCATATTTACAAAAACATGTGTGCGTTAATCTCACAAAAAAAAAAAAATAGTGGCGTTAACACGTTAATGCAAATCCTGTTTATGAATGCATTATCTTTGACAGCCCTAGATGTAACTATTTGAAACATATTCTCACAAACAAAATACAAGACAAAATAGAAATTTAAGATTTTATATCTGATTTTACTCACACAAGAATTAGGCTTGGGCGGTATCCAAATTTTGATACCATCAAACTTGCCTCATATTTTACCGGGGTATATGGTATTCCCGCGACTATTAAGGCAAACACACACCGACGGCGGACGCTGCGTGTCAAAACAGTTGCCCCCATTATGTATCCCAGGCGTGCCGCCGCGGGGCTTTACGCCGCTGTCCTATTTCCAGCGTTGACGCGCCTGAAAAAAAAAGGCGAGATTACCTCGAAACAGGAGTTCAGTGCTTCAATATAAACTTGGCTCAACTACAGTTGTTATTTATTTGTGTATTTCTTGCTTTTCACTGTAGTTTTAACTGTCCCTTCTCTGCCCCAGCTCCTCTCTGCTGCCGAAGTGTGTTTGCTGAAACGCGCTTTATAGTAAAGTGTCTGATGCTGGACGTTTCACTTCCTATAAATTCTTCAACATAAAAGTCCAACATTATTAGTTTAATTAAAAGCTTTTATTATGAAGCAGCAAACTCAGGAAGTGTTGTTTTCATCGTCAGTACCTTAACAGGACGAGTCAAACCGAGATCAGCTGCAAGCGAACACGAATAAACGGTAAAATAAAGCAGAACACACAGTACACACAGCGATACAGGAGAGAAACTAAACTTTAAACCACAGAAATCACTCATTGCATTTTTTATGACGGTATTGAAACTGATACCGCCGCTATTTTTAAATACCGGAAGTATACGGTATTACCGTAATACCGCCAAAGCCTAACAAGAATTAATATTTAGTTTTCATTTACAATTTTATCTACAATTTCTTTTGAATATGTACAACTTCAGATGAATATGCAGGAGTACAACCTTGTATGCACACAATTTTTTAAATAGTTTTCTTACATCTTATATAATAAATAGGGGTGGACCGAGAGTTTTGTGTACCGTTACACCCTTAATAATAAATAAACCTGTTTGATTCTGCGTTCTTGAATTAGAGATGTTTCATAACGTACAGTTTATACACACACGTGTGTGTGTGTGTGGGTGTGTGTGTGTGTGTGTGTCCAGAATACATGTTCTTGAAAGAATTATAAGAGGGGGACTGAATCTGTAACTGAATCATGGATTGTTTAATCTGGTCCAAAATTGGTTTGTGTAATTGTAGTCTGAGCCTTACCACACATCTACAATGTAAAATTCAGGAACAGTTGCACCGCCATTTGTTGACAAAATGAATATCATGTTTTGTATTGGGCATTATGTGCTCGTAAGATGAGCTGATACATCTCAAACCTATTCAATCAGTAGTTAAGACTGATGGTGAAAACCGTAACTTTCTATCAAAGGGCATCGCTGTGAGAGTACAGCAAAGTTCAGTATCTCACCATGAATTAAATTACTGTTCTGACTTACACATGCCTTCAAATCTTGACCAAAACTCATGATTTGATGTGGCTTCCATTCTGAACAGGTTATATTAAAATTTTGGGCGAACTCATAGCACCACCTTATGGTCAATGAAACATAATTTTAGTCTCATTATATTGTATATTTTATCAGTGTTTTGTCAGATGAGCTCGAGATTCCTACAGACCAAGCTGATAAAAGTCCTCATGGACCCTACAGTTTTGTGTATGGATGTCCAACAGTGCCTGCAGAATTCACTGTGAAACAGGAAGTGGGTGGTCCTGCCACACAAAAATGAAACTATGAATCAAATGAATCAAAATGATGCATTGGTGCCTGAGAGGGGATGAAAATGTAAACTATATTCTGCAGGTAACTGGTAGCCAGTGTACATATCTTAGCGGCAGTAATGTGATCAGTTTTCCTGGTTCTTGTTAGAACTTTATGAGCTGATGTCTTATCTCTCTCTTGAGTCTCTCATCAGATCTCTGACTTTATATTCTTTTGAGATAAAAAGCTGTGATAGTTACAGCCTTGATGTGGCAGCTTAGAACTCAGCTCTGAGTAGATTCCACACCAGTTTTCTGTTTTCATACTTCTGGATTCAAGCTGGACAGATATGGAGCCCCGTTTGGGTCATAATTCAATGAATAAATGAGTCTATTATTATGAAATACAAGTGTTTATTATTATAAAATATTTCCCATTATTATGATAATGATTTAGTTTTTCATAAGAATGAACTTTTACATAATAATGGATTTGTTTTTCATAAGAATGATTTGTGTGTCAATCACAGCAGAGAGGGCGGAGCCATTTATGTGATTGGCTGCTCTTTCATTCAGGCATAAATTATCATTTTCAGTATTGTCTGCTAACCTGGTCAAGGTTTCCCATAGCTCAGTCCAAGCTGCCATAGCTACAATCGGACTAAGAGCGCACCTTGATGACGCCACGGCCCGCTGCTAACGGGACCTCACGGCCAAAACTAGTCGATGTCAGAGCGTAGAATGGAGAAGGATCAGCCAATGAGCGCACAGGTCAACCACTGGTCCCGCCCAGTGGCAAAATGTCATTATTATGTAAAAGCCCAGGAAGCAATTATGTAAAAACTAATTCTTAGATAAAAAAGCTATTCTGAAATAAACTATTATGCATTAAACTAAGATTAAATAATAATAAAATATATTTCATAATAATTAATAAAATATAAAAAAAAATAAAATAAAATAATTAAAATAATTACATTTTTTTCATTATAATGGGAAATATTTCATAATAATAGACATGTATTTCATAATAATGGGAAACATTTCATTAGAATGGATACGTATTTCATAATAATAGACTCATTTAATCATAAATTATGACCCAAATGGGGCTCCATAGACAGAAAGCTTGATCCTTTCCATTTTGTCACCAAATAGAATTTTCTCTGTATTGTCTTTGTTCCTGACTGGCTTGGGAAGGTGGTGGACACCTGGTGGTGATGGGAGCGAGGGCCCAATAAACGCTGCTTGCAGCTTTAATTCTTGTTGAAACTCTTTTCTCCATTCCACCTGCTTGCACACTTTAACTGTTTTCCACATTTTCTGTTGCTCTGAACTGTTGACCCTAAGTACTTAAAACCCTCTACCATCTTCATCTTTGCTCTTCAGTTTCATGTTTTCATCTTTTTCGTGGATCAGATGTTCATGTGTGAGTATCCTGCTGGTTCTGCAGGAACAAAAATAAACCTTTTCTCATGTCAATTTGTCCCTCTAGACCTCCAACAACATTTTATCTGTAAAGTGGAGGATGATGGTCCTGACCAGCAGCTCTTGGACCAGGAGAGGAGCTCCAGTTTGGACCAGGAGGAACCAGAACCTCCACAGATTAAAGAGGAACTGGAGGAAGAGCAGCTGGTACTGAAGCAGGAGGCTGATACCGTCATGGTGACTCCAACTGCTAATGAACCAGAACCAGACATTGACCAGCTCCTCTCCCCAGCAACTGAGGACCAGTACCAGGAAGAAACAGACCATGGAGCCTCCAAACCAAAGAAGAGGTGTGACAGTAACAATGTGGACACCTCTCTCATGTCAGAGAGTCATCATAGTACTGACGCAGGAAAACAACCTATAAACTGTAACATTTGTGGGAAATCGTTTAAGAACAGGTATCTGATGTGGACCCATCAAAGAATCCACACAGACCACAGGAGGTATCCATGTAAAATCTGTAATAAAAGTTTCACACAAAATTGTAGCTTAATGGTCCACATGAGAATTCACACAGGAGAGAGACCGTTCTCATGTACGGTCTGTCAAAAAACCTTCGTACATCGATGTAATTTAATCCGCCACACCAGAACTCACACAGGGGAGAAACCGTATTCCTGTAAAATATGCAGCAAACGTTTCAACACAAGTAATGACATGTTGGTCCACCTGAGGATTCACACAGGAGAGAAGCCGTACTGTTGTCAGATTTGTGGTAAAAGTTTCAAACAACATCCTCATTTGAGCGACCACATGAAAACTCACACAGGAGAGAAACCGTATTCATGTACCGTCTGTCATAAAACCTTCCTGCAAAGATCCACTCTGGTTCGCCACAGCCGGGTCCACACAAGACACCAGCTGTATTCCTGAGAAGTCTCACCTAAATTCAGGATTGGATTCTCCACCAGAACACACAAGAGCGAAGTCTTTGTCCTCATAATACTGACACAGCAAGAACAGAAACTAAATTTTGATATTTGTTTTGAATTGTTTCAGATTAAGAATCTAATGAGGACTCCTTCAGGAACCCAGACAGGCCTCAGGAGGTAAAAATCTGGTAAAAGATTCACACAAAGTTGTCCGTTGTTGGTCCACATGAGAACTCTCGCAGAGGAGGAGCCATATTTCTGAACATTTCCTGATAAACAGAGAGCCTGTAATATTTTCAGACTTGTAAAAGTTTCTCAGTGATTCCAGTCTGGTGGTCTTTAAGAGGAAGTCAATCAGTGAAAGAAAATGTTTGAAGCTCTTCAACTCTGAAAAAGCAGATAAACCCTGAGAAGATGCTGTAGATTATCACTAGAATGTAAACTTTGTTGGCATGAAATTCTTGTTTTTGTGATATTTCTGTCTTTTGTATTCGATTTGTCCTTTACAAACTTTCAGTTTTGCTTTTTGAATCCAACCCTGATGCAGTTCTTGTAATGACCACTAGGGTTAATTGTTGTAGTTTGTGTCTGATGTGATGTGACTGTTGAGGATAATTCCTGTCAGCTCACGTCAGACACAAACTACAACAATTAACCCCAGTGGTCATTACAAGGTGATGTCTCATTTATTTTCTTCGGATGGCTACTGTTTCTACTGTTTTGGCTGAAGGAGTTCTAGTGGCTCCGTTATGAAGCTGGTGGTCTGAACTGGGTTCGTTACGCTGAGAACTCCATGATCTTTTACCATCTTTGATAAACACTAAAAAGAGCATCAAACTGTCGATCTGTAGAGAAGATAGATGTCTGGTAGTTTTAGGTTTAATACATATATGCTGTAGTTAGGTCGGTACTTGGATGTGTTTATCAGTTGTAGTATATCAGCCTACACTTCAGTGTCACAGTAATTCAGCTGAATGTGGATGTTGGTTTTCCATTTTAATTAGAAGCATTTTATTAAATCCAAGTTATTAATGCTGTCAAGCCGGCAGTAATTGACCTGTGGGGATTATTTCAGGAATAAATGCAGGCATTTTTTCAACATTTGTCAGTAAATAAAGTCAAATATATACACCTTTTCGACTTAAAAATTGTGGACATGCACCCCCTAGTGGCCCAAACATAACTGGAGAGTGCGGTGCTCCACCAACTAACCCAAACACAGCAGCGTGGAGCATCTGTTACGGATAACGCAAACATGTCTTGGATTGATGATGTTAGGCAGTGGCCTCCAGTTACAGATGAAGGTAGTTTATCGCTGTTTTTAATTATTGGTTATGGAAATAGCATGATCTATTCCCATAACCAAACACTAAAAACTGGGAATACGTGAAAAATGCAACGCTGGCTATAACTAACGTCAACAAGCCATAAAGATTATGCTACTGTAACGTTAACGCTAGCGGTAAATTAGGCTATGTGTTAATGTTATATTTAATTTATTTTATCATTCTCCTAATTCATTCATTCATTCACTGATTTATAGTCTTGTGCTAGTGCCGAGGGCTACAGTAGCCTCATACTGCTGTTCTTTCGGCCAGAATCGTCCGGGACTCTCAGCGAAACTATTGAGTAGTACGAGATTGAATGTTAACGAAAACTCACCCGGCTGTATTCATTTGGAACAAAGTCCTTTCTGTTGATATTTTTCACCCACGTCTTCCTAACTTCTTGTTCTGCAAACAAGGCAGTCTTCGTGCAGTAAAGGCTTGTGTATTTCACATTCTTTCTTCTTCCATTGTTGAATTTTCACGCCATTGTTGGCACAGTTTATAACGGAACATGGATTCCCACTCGAACGACTCGACATTATAAAAATATATATTTGTAGAAAGAGAAAAACACTGGTTAATCTGCGAGCTGGTGAAAGTGTCGCTCTGTAGCACAACCCAGCAATGGCGGACAGGGTACTTCCGGGGGGCTGGCCCGAAAAGGTCTGTAGTTGGTGCTGACGCTCCTTTTATTTGAAATTGGAGCATTAGTGTAAAAAGGTAAATTTCAGCTCTGATTTGTTTTCTGTATGAAATTAATGTGAAAATTAGGGGTGCACGATAACTATCGGGCCGATAACAGGAAATTATGACGTCATCCAGATAAGTCCGATATCACGACGAATAGCCCCGATAACATATATATTTCTGTCAACACAGCAGTGCCTCGCTCCCTCTGAGCCTTGAATAACCGGGAGTGAATTTTATGTTCAAGTGACGTCGACATAATCAGAAAAACGATTACTCAATAAGGAAAATCAAGAATACCCCCTCATGCCAGAAAACAACTCGTTAACTCGGTCATAATTTTGGTAGTTGCTGACTTGAATTGATATTTGCAGTATTTCTCCTCATGTTACACATAAAAAAAATAGAAAAATAGAAAAGGCTGAAATAACGACTAGCAAACGAGGAAACGTGGGAATTTACGTTACACCTTGAATGCAGCCTGCAGCACAGCGTACTGATCACAACAAACATGGCGTCGCGGAACTTCGTTTAAGAAGAAGATAGTTTGATGGTTATTTGAGACGAATCCTCCGAGAAAATTCTACAAGGGGGGAAGCACAAGCTTTAATACGTAAAACCCGATTGGCCACCTACAACATAACACAGTTCCTTGGAGTTTTGAAATCGCGCTAACGGAAGCTAATGTTAACATGCGCAAGCCAGCAGCAGTCTCTCCTCCCCTCCCTCTGCTCTCCCTCATTCCTCTCATCTAAAGCTTCCATGAGATTAAAAATAAAAACTACTGAACCTCATTTACTTTAATTAAAGGTATTATTTAAACGGAACCACAAGCCAAAATCCTTTTAAATGTTAATCTTTTTCAGTTTGTAATTTTGATTCATGTATTTCCATCAGTTCAAGGAGCCTTTATTTTTTATATCAGTCAGTAATGAACCTTATTTAAGTTAATGTGAGATATCAAATAGGTTTGTTTGATAGCTTTATGAAAATGTTTGAGAGGCTTGCCAATAGTTTTTCATTGGAAAAAAAAATATCTGTTCATATAAAAAGTCAAAACTATTTTTGGTTTTGTTAATAGTATTGATGTAATGATCTTAGGTATATGTGTATGTTATTGGGTATCGGTATCGGCCTTTAGGAGCTGAAAGTTATCGGTATCGGTTTTAAAAAACAGTTATCGTGCATCCCTTGTGAAAATGAATGTTGATCTTGGACTTAAACTTCCTTAATTCTGAATCCGTCAGCAAAGGAAATGAAATAAATTGTTTTATTAGTGTTTTTCTGACATTACTGAAGTAAATGATGTACATCAGCGGTCCCCAAACCCCGGTCCGGTACGAGTCCGTGGCGCAGAAAAGGTTGGAGACCACTGCTGTATGTGAAGTGCTGGGTGAGGCGGTCTGTGTGTTTTTCCATGTACGATAAAATAAAAGCAAAGTTGGCACGGTGTTGACAATCTTGGCTTTGTTTATTTATTTTAAATTACATAGTCGTTGAATAAGATGACTGGTGCAAAATGCATACACCTACACCTATACTTTATCAAAGAATATTGTTTCAATATATTTATACCTTACATTACCAGCAATATAATGTGTTCTAGTGAGGTAATCAATTAACAATTAACAAAGGCACTGACTATGACGGAGGTGCAAGGTGAATTTAATCTCCCAAGTAGTATAAAAAAATCAAAGAGGTCATTACATCACAGAATGAGTAGATGCTGGAATGACAGTGTGAAATCTAGAGACAACCACTTTTAACATTAGTCAAAAAAAAAAAACCACCAGAACCTTGAGATAACATCTCCAGATGACCACAAGTCCAAAACTGAGGCAATGATGGAGCCTGTCTGGTAAACTGGAATAATGGCACCCAACACACTGACATTCCAGAGGAAAAGTCATGGACGCTTTAAACAGTATTGTTCAAATGATAAGGTCTCACTGATCCCAAATGCCACTTTTTTTATAACACTCCCCACTTCTTGTGGTACATATGACAAGCTTGTCTAGATTACAGCAGCAGAGCACGCTTCCCCACCTAAAGGGGTACAAGCCCACAACTGCGAGCTACAAAGGGAAAAATGAAGCTTGGTCTTGAACGCCAACAGACTGAATAAACTCATCAAAAAAGCTGAGTCTGCTGTTGGCTCTAAACTTGTCCCACTGGAGGAGGTGGTGAAAGAGAGGATGTGTTAGGTCAGAATTTTCTTAACTTTTTAGGTCCTGAATCAGTACAGCTAGAGGGTCACATTTGTACACAAATAAACATTAGTTAAATATTGGTAATAGTACTGTCATCAATAGTATTATTAATATTCTAGTATTGATCATTCTTAATGTATGTTTTATCTTCACTTTATATCAGAAATGTAGCGAGCTAGCCCAGCTTTAGCCAGTGAAAGCCATGTGCTACAGAACAAAGGACCTGGCCAGGTGAACAGCATAGGATTGTGGGAAAAGGTGATCACCTTTCTTTGTTGGAAAACACCAGCAGTGGATTGGACAGAAGAGGACCGGACCAGCCAATGGGAGAGCCAAGTCTAAACTGTGGCTCCTCCCCAACTAGTGGCGCACATTTCTGTATAAATTGCTGTTGTTTTGTCTGTTCGCCCTCCTCATGTTAGAGACTGCCTCTACCAGGGAGCCGTGATATCACGTTTATTGCAAAAAAACATCTGTGTTGTACTTGTACTACCGACTGAGACTCTCCTTTCCAGCAAAGAACACGCAGTTAGATTCTTTTCAAAAAAGATTCCTAACAGATGCTAGCAAAGCTGCTGGCAATCTTTGACAACCTCTCTCATCCCCTCCACAAAATCCTGGACAAGTTGAAGAGCAGCTTCAGCGGCAGACTCCTTCAACCCCGCTGCTCAAAGGAACGACACAGGAGGTCATTCCTTCCTAGTGCAATTAAAATCTATAACTCCTGGTTGTCAGGGAATAATCGCTGCTGATTACTTCTGCCACTGCCTTCTGTTAATGCCGCATTATCACTTATTACATTATTACAGTTTTTTTATTACTGGTTATTACATTATTACAGTTTTATTATTACTGGTTTTGCACACTGTTTTTGTCTGTTTTTGCACACTGTTTTTGTCTACTTACTTTTTATTTAGTGTCTTGTTTTGCACACTGTTTTTAGTCTATTTATTGTTCTGTTTCTGCACACAGTTTTTTGTCTATTTATTGCCTATTTAATGTCTATTTAATGTCCTGTCTACCGTCTATTTAATGTCCTGTCTATTTATGTATATTTTTGTATCTGCTGCAACAAGCCAATTTCCCCTCGGGGATTATTAAAGTATTTTTCAATTTCAATTCAATTCAATTAAACTGCAACCCCTCTAGCGGCCAAACACTCGTCCCCACTGTTTGCTTGATTAGTTTGATTGGTTTGAAGTTTGATTTGTCTGATTTGCTCATCCCTGACATTACAGGGGACAGCAAAAGACGCCTGGAGGCAAGCTACACTAGACTAAAGTAAAAAAAACAAAACAAAAAAAACAATACAGTGGTACCTCTACTTTGGTTCTGGAAGTAGTTTCGTAACCTGAAAATTTCGTAAGTAGAGATGCATTTTCCATGTAAATGCCCTAATCCGTTCCAAGCCCCCCCAGAACTCAAACATAATTTGTTTAATTGATTATAAATAAAACATGAAATGACATATAAAAACCTGTAAGAAATACATGTTAGAACTAGAAAGGAATCGGAGAGTGCAGACCTCCGCCAAGCGCAACAATTATCGAAAATTAGAAAGTGATCCAGAATCCAGGATTTCTTCCAGATCACACCCAAAATGAAATAAGTTCTTCCTTTTCACATTTCTGACAAATCCTGAAAATTTTATCAAAATCCATCCATTACTTTTTGAGTTATCTTGAGCACAGACAGACAGATAAACGCCGGCAAAAACATAACCTCCTTGGCGGAGGTAAAAATTGTTTGTTTACCTGGGTTGCTGGGTTACGCTCATACAGACAAGGTGCCCTCCTAGCCAATGGGATGCCAGGAAGATGCTAAGCAATAGCCAATGGCAGAGCAGCTCGGACACACCGGTTTCAAACAGAGATACAGAGCCAACAGCTATGTTTACATTCAGTAAACTCTGGGAGCTGCGAGTAGCAGCGCTACTGGATTTTTGCCTTTCGTATCCTGAAATTTCTTTCGTAACAAGAGGCAATATTTTCCTGTTGAGGCATTTCATAACCTGAAAATTTCGTAGGTAGAGACGTTCATAAGTAGAGGTACCACTGTAATGGCAAAAAAGACCATGATACTAAATAATCAGTATTTAAATTTCAGAAGCACCTACAGGTGCATCACCCCAATTGATGTTGGGGAATGAATCAGATCTGTGATTATGCAAGAAAGATGTCATCGCGTGGCGTAAACATGGAATCACACATGAAAATAAAAGGAAAAATAAAATCAAAACAAATGTGACTGGAGGAAATACTTTCCAGTACCAGCAGCCTAAGGTCAGCCACGTCTACAAGTCAAACCCCCAGGACTCAGCTGAGTCCCTGTGATGCTAAGTCTGCAGCAGCGAATTTAGATGTGTGACAACTTGGGTCACGTTATCAGTAATATCTGGAACATAGGTACAGTAGGTTTCCCCAATAAAGTGAAAAACGCCCCCTTGCGCAGCCAGGAGCCGCTCTAACCAGGTGATTTTGCAGGCCCATATCCCACAGGGCCTGAATCTCCTTCATGAGATCCTGAAAACCGTCCTGAGGCTATGGATGTGAGGTTCTCCAAATCAAACGCCAGATCGTCAACTTGATGGGCCAAATTTATAGTACGGGACAATTACACCTGCAGCCTGCAGAGAATCAAAAACGGGTGTAATTCCTGTCACCCCCTCCGCTATAAGCTGATATTGCTGCTGACACGGCCTAAAATCTGATTTTTGGAATGATCACGACCGGCTCGACATTTTCAGTCAGTCCCACATTGTGTAGACCTTTCCCCCATAACGTCGTCGGGACGTTCTGGAGTGCTGGTATTCGGGCCAATTCAGTGTCGGTCCGCAAGTCAAAATCCATATCGTCCTCCAGGTGAACACAGCGCGACAGGTGAGCACCTAGAATGAACGACATACGATCTGCATTTCTGTCTGCACTGTAAAAACAGTAGGGTCAGATGTCAGGTACCAGTCTCCTGCTCTCACACAGTCAGTCAAAAAGGAGCCCACGTCAGTCCAAGTGTCGTCAAAGCCCTTCAAGAGACCCATATGACATTGGAGTCGTCTAAAACATTTGCACATCCCTGCAGGGAGTTTGTCATGGACAAAAGAACAATCACATGCTGTAAACAGCTTTTCCTGACTTGGAGCAGATTCCTGCACCCAACCATGCCCGTGCAGTGCATTACCCACCCACTCGCAAACCCGAGGTAATTACAAAGTTAAATCCGTACCCGTTAATATTCTACCCGTTACCCACCCGTGCCCGTGAAAAATCACACAAATCGAAAGTATTCCCACTGACGGCTTTATTTTTTAATTCGCCACTGAAAAAAGTGACGCTAACGAAATTTCTAACAGTCGTAGGATGCTAGCCATTAACTGGCTATAGACTACACGTTCAAGTTTTTTTTTTTTTTCAAAATTTCGTATAGGCAACAGTAATTAGTAAACGCGCAGAACAGTTGCTGTCCCAGAGACCTAACACAGCAGAAAACGAGAGGTAAAAAAGGCAGTAGGCTATAAACACAAAACAAAATCAGCCTATGTGGAACTATGGTAGTCTGTCTTAATTTATATATCTATCTAAGATTACTGTACAGGAACAGTATATCGTCCACAGTCCCAGGTTTGAGCTGCGTTCTGCATTCTTGGATCACAAATCCAGCCGAGGAAAAATCTCTCTCACTAGCAGCGCTGGATGCAAGAATTGAGAGAAGACCTCGTGCGATGGTTGCCAGATTGGGGAAATCCTCTTGATGTTCTTTCCACCACAAAAGAACATCGAACGAATCACCCTTTGGTGACTTGAGTTGGATATATGCTGAAACTTCGGCTTCGTTTAGCTCGGTGTCATCGCTGGAATCCTCAACGTCGGATAAATGGTCAGATGAAAGACGGTTCTGTTAAGAATAGAAACAGGAATAAACGAAATAAATAGATGCAAATAAACTTGTTCAAACATCCGTGTGTGAATAACTGATTCAGAGCTGGAGATTAGCAGATGGGGTGATGGGCCAAGGAAGATGGCTTTAGCTACATAAACAACTTAATAATAATAATACCTGACTAAAGAAATAACGGATTAAAATCATAACTCGGCTTCGACAAGATGCCGAGCTTCGTTTTGAACTCCGGTTGCGTCCCCCTCATTGGGCAGCAGCCTCAGGCTTTTCAACTTGGGGTGCAAAAACAGCTTGTGCAGGAGGTGTGGTTGAAATTTCTTGTCAAGGACCTTGAGACATTTTTCCTTCAGTGATGACAATGTCATGCTGTCAGTCGAGCACGACTGAATGTGGCGTTTTAAGCGCTTCAGCCACACAGCTGTCAGGTGAATGGTGGGTGTTTTTGAAGCTTCCAAGGCCTTGGTTGCTTCTTTGAATCCTGCCAAAAAAGCCACAATTTCCAGCAAAGTCTCTCTGCTAATTGGGGTCAAACGGTCTTCCTCTAGGAGCACACGGATGGCCTCGTACTGGCAACTGATTGAATCCAGCATTGTGTGAAACGAGTTCCACCGCGTATCCACTGACGCTTTCAGTGTTTTCTCCAGACGACTCTGGAGGTGTGACTGTTTAAAATAAGTCACTAGCATAACAGATGCTATAAACAGATGCTATAAGCAGATTTTTTTTTTTTTTTTTTAGTTTACACATCTGGTGGAATATTGCACAGACTGGTTCAAGGCAGTTATGGCTTTGGGGAAGAAGCTGTTTTTTAGTCTGTTGGTTTTGGACCTGATGACCCTGTAGCATCTTCCTGACGGCAACAGGTCCAACAGGTCAGAGCCGGGGTGGGAGCTGTCCTTCATGATGTTAGTGGCTCTGCTGAGGCAGCGGGAGGTGTAAATGTCTGACAGGGAGGGGAGAGAGCGCCCCATGATCCTCTGCGCTGCTTTCACAACCCTCTGGAGCCGTTCCCTGTCTGCAGCGGTGCAGCTGCCGTACCAGACTGTAGTCCAGTACCAGACTGTAGTCCAGTACCAGACTGTAATACAGTACGTCAGCAGGCTCTGGATGGATGAGCGGTAGAAGGTCAGCAGCAGGTTGGGGTCCAGGTTGTATCTCCTGAGGACTCTCAGGAAGTGCAGCCGCTGCTGAGCCTTCTTGGTGATGGCACTGACGTTCTCAGACCAGGAGATGCTGTCTGAGATGAGGACGCCAAGAAACCGGAAGGTGTGGACCCGTTCCACTCTATAGCCATTGATGTAGAGGGGGGCTGGGTCGGTGTTGTGTTTCCTGAAGTTGACGATGATCTCCTTGGTTTTTCTGGTGTTCAGAGCAGGTTGTTCTCTGAACACCAGGCTGTCAGCTTCAGGACCTCCTCTCTCTTTCTCGTCCCCCTTCCAGATGAGTCCGACCACCATAATGTCATCAGCAAACTTCACTATGAGGTTGTTGTTGTGGGTCTGACTGCAGTCGTTGGTGTACAGGCAGTACAGGAGGGGGCTCAGCACACAGCCCTGAGGAGCGCTGGTGCTCAGCATATGGGTGGAGGACAGGTGGGGGCCAAGTCTCACAGTCTGGGGTCTGTTGGAAAGAAAGTCTTTAATCCAGGCACATGTGGGAGGGGGGAGGCCGATGGTGGTCAGTTTAGTGATGAGGATGTCTAGGATTATTGTGTTGAAGGCAGAGCTGTAATCCACAAAGAGCATCCGGACGTAGCTCTGCTGTTGCTCCAGGTAGTTCAGAACAGAGTGCAGAGCTACAGCGATGGCGTCCTCAGTGGATCTGTTTGCCCGATAAGCAAACTGGAAGGAGTCGAAGTCTCAGGGGAGGTGGTTCTTTATGTGGTGAAGAACTAGTCTCTCAAAGCACTTGGTGATTACCGGGGTGAGGGCCACTGGACGGTAATCATTCAGGCTGGTGACGGGAGACTTCTTTGGCACCGGGATTATGGTGGCTGATTTCAGGCAGGACGGGACCACTGCCTGGACCAGGGAGGTGTTGAAGATCCTGGTGAAGGTGGGGGTGAGCTGGTGGGCCAGGGAGGTGTTGAAGATCCTGGTGAAGGTGGGGGTGAGCTGGTGGGCGAACGCTTTGAGCACCTTACCTGGAACTCTATCTGGGCCGGCAGCTTTCTTGGTGTTCACTGTCAGGAGCACCCGTCTGATGTCATGCTCCTGTACAGTGAGTGGAGTGATGGAGGATCCTGGTGGGGGCGGGGCTGGAACAGCTGGGTGCTGCTGTGGTGTCTCAAAGCGAGCAAAGAAACCATTCAGCTCCTCTGCCAGCAGCGCACTCAGGTCTGCGGTTGACACATCACTGCCTCTGAAGTTGATGATGTGTTGTATGCCCCGCCCACACCTCCCGGGAGTTGTTGCTGGACAGGTGGGACTCTATTCTCGTCCTGTGGTGCGCCTTGGCTTTCTTTATTCCTCTGTTCAGGTGAGCCCGAGCAGCTCTGTATAGAGCTCTGTCACCTGACCTGAAGGCGGCGTTGCGGGCCCTGAGGAGTGAGCGGACCTGGCTGGTCATCCCGGGTTTCTGGTAAGGAAAAACACGGATTGTTTTGTCACGGATGGTTTTGTCAGAGTCCCACTCTGTCCAGTCGAAGCAGTCCTGGAGTTCTGGAGGTGCATGCTCGGTCCAGGTTGTGATTGTCCTTGTGGTGGGCCTGGTTCTTCGTCTGAGGGGGGTGTACGCTGGGGAGAGCAGGAGGGAAAGATGGTCCGATTGTCCGAGGTGGGGTAGGGGTGTGGCTCTGTATGCTAGCTTAATGTTGGTGTAGACGTGATCCAGAGTGTTCTCTCCCCTGGTGGAGCATTTAACATGCTGGTAGAATTTGTTGGGTGTATCAGCAACAGACAGGAAGCAGAGTACAGAGAACTGGTCTGTCAGTTTGTGAAATGGTGTAGTAACAATCATCTCGTATTAAATACCAGCAAAACTAAGGAGATGATTGTCGACTTCAGGAGGAGCAAGAATCAACACAGCAGTGTTTCCATCCTGGGAAAGGAGGTGGAGGTGGTGGAGGAATACAAGTATCTTGGAGTTCAGCTTGACAACAGACTGGAGTGGAAATGCAACACAGAATACATCTACAAGAAAGGTCAGAGCAGACTCTACTTTTTAAGAAAGCTGAGATCTTTTAATGTCTGCACCAAGATGTTGCACATCTTCTATAGGTCTGTTGTTGAAAGTGCAATCAGCTTTGCAGCCATCTGCTGGGTCAGCAGCATCAGAACCAGAGACCTGAAGAGAATCAACAAACTGATCAGGAAAGCTGGATCTGTGCTGGGTGGAACTCTGGAGCCGCTGGAGCTGATTGTACAAAAAAGAATGCTGCACAAGCTGATGAAGATGATGGAGGACTCTTCACACCCTCTCCATGAAGATGATGGAGGACTCTTCACACCCTCTCCATGAAGATGATGGAGGACTCTTCACTCCCTCTCCATGAAGATGATGGAGGACTCTTCACTCCCTCTCCATGTAGATGATGGAGGACTCTTCACTCCCTCTCCATGAAGATGATGGAGGACTCTTCACTCCCTCTCCATGTAGATGATGGAGGACTCTTCACACCCTCTCCATGAAGATGATGGAGGACTCTTCACTCCCTCTCCATGAAGATGATGGAGGACTCTTCACTCCCTCTCCATGAAGATGATGGAGGACTCTTCACTCCCTCTCCATGAAGATGATGGAGGACTCTTCACTCCCTCTCCATGAAGATGATGGAGGACTCTTCACTCCCTCTCCATGTAGATGATGGAGGACTCTTCACTCCCTCTCCATGTAGATGATGGAGGACTCTTCACTCCCTCTCCATGTAGATGATGGAGGACTCTTCACACCCTCTCCATGAAGATGATGGAGGACTCTTCACTCCCTCTCCATGAAGATGATGGAGGACTCTTCACACCCTCTCCATGAAGATGATGGAGGACTCTTCACTCCCTCTCCATGAAGATGATGAAGGACTCTTCACACCGTCTCCACGACACAGTGATCAAACAACAGTGTGTTCAGTGAGAGGCTTCTTCAGGTCCGTTGCAAGACGGAAAGATACAGAAGATCATTCCTGCCAGCAGCCATCAGCCTCCACAACAAGACATAAAACCTACTATTATTATTATCAATTAATATTATTATTATTGCTGTAATATTATTATTATTGCTAAAAAAAAAGAGAGAGACAGAGAGAGCCCTTGCTACAGTGTTGAATTTCCCTTTATGGGATAAATAAAGTATTTTTCATTTCATTTCATTTCATACGCAGCATCAGGCCCGAGAGACAGGTGGGATCTATAATGCACTGAGTCACTCGCCACGAACTGGGTTCCTGCAGGTGAAACAACTTTCTCTGCACCCTGAAGCAGATGTCTGGAAATCTCACCCCCAGGAAGCTTCCACTGATGAGAATAAAATAGTGGGTTGGCAGACAGATGTACAAATGACTAAACCTCATTTACACCCAACTTAGTTACTTTGAGGCCTTCTGGTGTTGACACGAGTGACAGGCCCAAAGCTCAAATCAAATCACGTCCTAACAATGATATAGGACAATGTGAAGAAAACAAAAATGAATGTCTAAAACTCTTACCATCCGTGTTGACACAAGCTGAAGGAACCGTGAAGTTTTCTCTCACCACATGACCCGTCGCAGAGACGGAATTTACTTAACCTCAGTTTGGAGGGCAGATCTCCCTGTCTTATTGTGGCCCTGGAGTCCACCAGGAAGGTGACTGGAGAACCAAAGACAGGCAAAGTTATTTGAGGCAGGCACTTATTATTTGAGTGACTCAATTTCACATAAGTGGGCTGTAGTGGTATCTTTTTCCACACACTCCATGGCGACTCCATAGTGACAGAAAGTTTAGCAAGCTGATGAAGATGATGGAGGACTCTTCACACCCTCTCCATGAAGATGATGGAGGACTCTTCACTCCCTCTCCATGAAGATGATGGAGGACTCTTCACTCCCTCTCCATGTAGATGATGGAGGACTCTTCACTCCCTCTCCATGAAGATGATGGAGGACTCTTCACTCCCTCTCCATGTAGATGATGGAGGACTCTTCACACCCTCTCCATGAAGATGATGGAGGACTCTTCACATCCTCTCCATGACACAGTGATCAAACAACAGAGTGTGTTCAGTGAGAGGCTTCTTCAGGTCCGTTGCAAGACGGAAAGATACAGAAGATCATTCCTGCCAGCAGCCATCAGCCTCCACAACAAGACATAAAACCTACTATTATTATTATTATTATTATTATCAATTAATATTATTATTATTATTGCTGTCGTTTGTCTGTTGTTTAAAAAAAAAAAAAAAAGAGAGCCCTTGCTACAGTGTTGAATTTCCCTTTATGGAATAAATAAAGTATTTTTCATTTCATTTTCATTTGATTTCATTTTTAATGTTGTTCTAACTGAACTCTGATGGTTCTGCAGTTGTTGACATCATTAATGCAGTTAATGAACTACATGGTTGTTGCTGGTTCACTGATTTTAAGAGAATAAAGTTTATTAAATAGTTCTATACCTTGATCTTCAATAACATGGAAACCTGACACGTACCTGACCTTCAGTATGGAACCAGACTAACTAAAAAAGATTAAATCATTAAAATGTTTAATAATACAGCAGAATGTTATCTCTGTGGGAGATTTTTCGATAATAATTGTAGAATTTAAAGTTTTTTTTATGAATAACCTTATTGTCATCAGCATATTTTTATTTTCCCAAAATGATATTTGAAAAAAAGCAGTCGTCTTATAATAAGAGTCGTCCTCTATTCAGTCAATATGGTGAATTGGTAAAATTGGTATTTAATTTTTGTTCAGACAAAAATAAATATGCCTTTGTTTGTGCCTGGTTTATCTACCTCAGGAATAAAAAGATCATTCTCTGATGCAGTATTGATTTGGAAAGAGTGTAATAAAAGACCAGTTTAGTTAAAAGTAAAAAAGTTAAAGTAGAGTTGACTTGTTTTGGACTAAAGGAAAAAAATCTTGATCCTGTACTGATTTATTGATAAACAGGACAGTAGGACTATAGTAAAAAAAAATAAAATAAAATAAAAGAAGGATCTGACAGATTTGAGAGTTGATAAAACAGTTTCCACTTTCCAGTCATTTTCTATACAGGTATAAAGAGGATAAGATAAAAAAAACAGGATTGTAAAAAAGAAGAGAACTGATACAATTCTTTTGTCATTAGTTGCTAGTTCTAATCTACTGTATTGAAAAGAGCATCAGAGAAAACACTACAGTATTGATAAAAAGGAAAAGGCTGGATTTGTGTAAGAGAAATAATAATAATAAAAAAAATCAGTAATTTATCTATAAATTAGTTTGTGTTGTACATGATTCGAATCGTGACTTGAATTGCATCGTGAACCCTGAATTGTGATTTAAATTGTATCGTGAACACTGAATCGTGATTTGAATTGTATCGTGAACACTGAATCGTGATTTGAATTGTATCATGAACACTGAATCATGATTTGAATTGTATCGTGAACCCTGAATCGTGATTTGAATTGTATTATGAACCCTGAATCGTGATTTGAATTGTATCGTGAACCCTGAATCGTGATTTGAATTGTATCGTGAACACTGAATCGTGATTTGAATTGTATCGTGAACCCTGAATCGTGATTTGAATTGTATTATGAACCTTGAATCTTGATTTGAATTGTATCCTGAACCCTGAATCGTGATTTGAATTGTATCGTGAACCCTGAATCGTGATTTGAATTGTATCGTAAACCCTGAATCGTGATTTGAATTGTATCGTGAACCCTGAATCGTGATTTGAATTGTATCGTGAACACGAAATAATGATTTGAATTGTATCGTGAACCCTGAATCGTGATTTGAATTGTATCGTGAACCCTGAATCGTGATTTAAATTGTATCGTGAACCCTGAATCGTGATTTGAATTGTATCCTGGGTTGAGTGAATAATGGCATGCCTACTCAGGAGCAATTCAGACTATAAAATAGGATTTTATTCTGGTGAGAAGGAGCAGTTTACAAGTCACTGTCTGACGATGCGAAGGCTCAAAGCCGGTCTGTCAGACATCTTGATAGGAAATGACTGTTTTAAGGTCATTTTCTCCACCAGATGGTCAACTGATTTAAACATTCAAGGAGCAAAATGGACAAGTAACCTACATCCACCACTAGACTATCAGACCTACATAAACTGGGGGTGACAGGGACTTGGGTCACAGAAAGTTTAACGATGCTAAACAACAGACAATTTACAGCGGGACGGTAATCATGACAGAAAAATAAAATAAAATAAAAGAAGGATCTGACAGATTTGAGAGTTGATAAAACAGTTTCCACTTTCCAGTCATTTTCTATACAGGTATAAAGAGGATAAGATAAAAAAAACAGGATTGTAAAAAAGAAGAGAACTGATACAATTCTTTTGTCATTAGTTGCTAGTTCTAATCTACTGTATTGAAAAGAGCATCAGAGAAAACACTACAGTATTGATAAAAAGGAAAAGGCTGGATTTGTGTAAGAGAAATAATAATAATAAAAAAAATCAGTAATTTATCTATAAATTAGTTTGTGTTGTACATGATTCGAATCGTGACTTGAATTGCATCGTGAACCCTGAATTGTGATTTAAATTGTATCGTGAACACTGAATCGTGATTTGAATTGTATCGTGAACACTGAATCGTGATTTGAATTGTATCATGAACACTGAATCGTGATTTGAATTGTATCGTGAACCCTGAATCGTGATTTGAATTGTATTATGAACCCTGAATCGTGATTTGATTTGAATTGTATCGTGAACCCTGAATCGTGATTTGAATTGTATCGTGAACCCTGAATCGTGATTTAAATTGTATCGTGAACCCTGAATCGTGATTTGAATTGTATCCTGGGTTGAGTGAATAATGGCATGCCTACTCAGGAGCAATTCAGACTATAAAATAGGATTTTATTCTGGTGAGAAGGAGCAGTTTACAAGTCACTGTCTGACGATGCGAAGGCTCAAAGCCGGTCTGTCAGACATCCTGATAGGAAATGACTGTTTTAAGGTCATTTTCTCCACCAGATGGTCAACTGATTTAAACATTCAAGGAGCAAAATGGACAAGTAACCTACATCCACCACTAGACTATCAGACCTACATAAACTGGGGGTGACAGGGACTTGGGTCACAGAAAGTTTAACGATGCTAAACAACAGACAATTTACAGCGGGACGGTAATCATGACAGTCACATGACCTTAATTCAGAAAGGTCAACATACCCCCTGAACTAGACCCACACACGTATCAGGTCACAGAAAGTTGAAGAAGGCAAAAGGATCATAATCATTAAATAGTCTCATTTTTCTATCACTCCTAGAAAACACACACACAGAAGATCATGAATAAATGTCAGTTAAATTTCTTCCTGACTGGAGTGACAGTTCAGTTTAGTGACGGATCAGATGGAGCAGCTGGTTGTGAGTCTGGTCCTGACCAGACCAGCACTGAATAAATCTCTGTGGTTACTAATCAGCCCCTGCTTTCACCAGCTGACTGCTAAATTAATCCTAAATAACTGACATATCCTGGCTTAATCCATTAATTTGGTTTCATGCATCGGGCCTCAGGCTAGGTGCTCAAAAATAAATCTCTACGGTGTCTTGTATATGCCACTTACTGTTCACCTCATGCTGGAAGAGTACCTGCTCTTAGGGCTCCTCTGCACGGCACGCTTTCTGCAGACATATAACAGCTACTGCAATGACAAATAATATTATTGTGTATATTCTGGGTCATTTAATCAATTCATCAGTGGAGTCTCAACTAGGCTGCCTGCAATAATGCCTACGATCCAGCCAGTTCGTATTGAGTAACACGGTGACACCGTACCAACTCAATACCGTTGAGGTGATGTGCCTCAACGCTCTACGAGGCCTCATCTACCTGTCACTCATGATCACCTTTACTGAGGCCACTATTTTCTCCGTAAAGTCGTCATCAGTCCCGATGATGACGTGTCCTGCAGTGCTGTTTGAGTTTTAGTTAGGATTTCCCCTGTGGAGCTGGATTTGGGTTTATTTGTCGACATTTGGGTTTAAATTTCTGCCTTTTGTTTGTCCACTGCTGAAAATCTTGAGGAGAATATGTTTGAGGGATAGTCTGTTTTTGGTTTCATGTTAACTTAATCAACTCTTTTCTAAGTAAGCTTAGCTTGCCGCCGGCAGTTTTGCCAGATTTGGTTGAGCCATTTCCGCCCAATCGCGTTCCAAAACCCGCCCACTTCAGGAAAAAAACCGCCCAATACGTGTTTTCTTAAGAAAACATTTCATATTTGAATAAACGTGGATTTAAATGCATTTACAGTATTAAACAATTAAGCCTAAATTAATAGTTGTATCTTATCATACTGCATGTCACAGAAAATGTGCAAAAATGCACATATATCCCAGTGCCAGGCCCAAGTTAACACAGCAGCAGTAACATCAACCACGTAAACCCCATTTCTTATATTTTCTCCACTTCGGCATGATAACCTACTTATTTTGCTAACAGAATAGCCTACCACTTTGAGTTTAGAGAGAGCGGGCTTCTGCCTCAGACGTCTGCATCGGCGCACTTGAGGTGACGTCATGATAGGGCGTTGTTACAGCGACTCAATAACTCACTGCGATTAAATATTTTTTAAATTGGATGACCACAATACAAGTGAGCGAAGTATACTGAATTTTGTATTTGTACTGTTTTTAAACCATAGAATAACAGTTTGTTGTGCTGTTTTCACTATATTAAAAAAACCGCCAGATGTTGGTAAAAGCAGCCCAAATTGTGTATACCCGCCTAATGCATTTTTGCCCCCCCAGCTGTAATCAAAAGTAGCCCAATTGGGCGGAAAACCGCCCAATCTGGCAACACTGGCCGCCGGCCGGGAATATTAATGATCTAAAGTTAATGTAACGCAGGAAAGTGGAGGTTTCCATGGCAACCACGGTGACAATCCCTTCCCAAGATGGCGGCGGTGTTGACGCAGGCGCAGTGGTGGAGGCTGGTCTCTGGTGGCGGGAATGAGCCACAACGTTGGTGACGATCACCAGAAAAAAAGAAGCAGAAGAAGAAAAGGGATCGCCTTGACAACTGCAGTAATCTACTTGCTACTGAAGCACACACCGAGAAGACAATGCCAGAGGTCAAACCAACATTTAGAGAGGTTCTGCCTAAACAAGGACAGCTATCAATGGACGATGTCCCGACCATGGTTCTGTGTAAGCCAAAGTTACTCCCACTTAAATCCGTTACACTTGAGAAACTGGAGAAGATGCAGACGGAAGCTCAAGAGGCTGTCAAACAGCAAGAACTGGCAATGAAGGAGCAAGTGCAGTAGATGCTTAGTGGAGGATTTTAGCTCCTCATTTTATTTATTTTTTCCTTTCCCTATCAGTGTTTCTGGTAATAGCTCTCTATACTCAAAGGTGAGGCAGCGGGTAGAACTAAGTAGTAGCCTGTTGTAAATAGTGTTTTAATGGTGACACTTAAACAGTCATGCATTATTTAATAGTTGTTTAATGAAGAAAAGAGCAATATGGGAGTATTTCACTCTTCAAATACAAAAATAAAACATTCTTTTGGCATTTAAAAAAAAGAAGAAGCGGAAACAGACGAAGAAGAAGCAACAGAAGACGAAAAATACGACGAAGAAGAAGACGAGGACTGTTGGGAGTTTAATCTGAACATCCGAGAGTCTGCAGCAACAATGTCTTCGGTTCAGTCTCTGAGAGAGTTTATCAGCCAGCGACTAACTGCTGCTGCTGAAGAAATATTCACAGAGTTTGAAAAAACCATCGTCCAGTACGAAGAAGAGATCGACCGTCAGCGGAGACTGCTGGAGATCACCTGGAGACCAGAGATAAAACTACACAGGACAGGTATGAGACCACAGATAAAACTACACAGGACAGGTATGAGACCAGTCTGAACCGCTGCTGATGTTTTTCAGACCTTTATTCTGTAAAAAGTAGAACACGACAGTTTTCCTGGTTTTTAGATCGCGGTGAAGTTAGTTTCAGGTTGGATACGGTCAATCGGGATTAGAGGGATATTTTCGTAAATACTTTCAAAACCACCTGATTCAGCGACTCCAGACTAAAGCCGAATTGTAGTTTTGTAGAAGACAAGCAGGACAAACATCCTCTTTTATTGAATTTGGTGCTTATTCTTTGTTTTGAGTGGTTTGTTTTCAAAAACGAGGACAATATCCTTTGAACCGCTAGGTCACGTGATTTGGAAGCTAGGTTGGGGCGGTGTGAGGTCACTGCGGTTTTAGCTCACCTCAGATCAGAGGACTGTTGTAGAAGCTAAAATCTGGGATTAAGCCGGGAAATGTCAGTTATATCACCTGAATGTATCCTCCAGGTGGTTGTATGAAAGAGTGATTTAATGAACCAGGAACGCTGATAAATGACCAAAGCTGTGTTCAGTCTCCTCCTGCTGAGGCTAGCGCAGATTCAGAGAAGCTCCTGAGCAGAGGCGACGTTTCCACTTCAATGTTCTCAGAGATGTTTGAGCAACAGTAAATGAAGAACGCTGAAGACAGTTTCAGCAGCGTTTCTGACATTCCTGATAGATGAGTTGTTGCTGATTAAAAACTGCTTTTTTATCTTCATCGCCACTTAGAGAGGTGGATCATTTCAACCGAAGCCACTTAGGAATGTTCCTGAATAACGTGAACACATATTTCCACCTTCAGACCTTTATTTTGGGATACCTTAAACCTCATCACATTAATATCCAGTGTAGTCATGACGACCCAGCCTTAGTTTGATTGATGTCGCCCACAGTGAGGACTGATTTGGTGAATGATCTCTGTAAGAGTAGCCCCTACGTTGGACTGTTAGCAGAGCCTGTTAGCAATGCCTGTTAGCAGCGATTATGTTAGCGGAGCCTGTTTGGAGCGCCTGTTAGCAGCGCCTCTTAGCAGCACCTTTTAGCAGCACCTGTTAGCGGAGCCTGTTAGCAGCGCCTGTTAGCGGAGCCTGTTAGCAGCGCCTGTTAGCGGAGCCTGTTAGCAGCGCCTGTTAGCGGAGCCTGTTTGCAGTGCCTGTTACCGGAGCCTGTTAGAGCGCCTGTTACCGGAGCCTGTTAGAGCGCCTGTTACCGGAGCCTGTTAGCACCGCCTGTTACCGGAGCCTGTTAGCACCGCCTGTTAGCACCGCCTGTTAGCGGAGCCTGTTAGCAGCGCCTGTTAGCGGAGCCTGTTAGCAGCGCCTGTTAGCGGAGCCTGTTAGCAGCGCCTGTTAGCGGAGCCTGTTAGCAGCGCCTCTTAGCGGAGCCTGTTAGCAGCACCTGTTAGTGGAGCCTGTTAGCAGCACCTGTTACATATTTGCTGTAATTAGGGATATCCCGATCCCCTGATCGGATCGGCCTTCGATCTTAAAAATTTAAGGTGGATCGGATCAGCCGATCAACCTTATAACACGCCGATCTTTTTTTTCATAATTTTTTTCCTCAAAAAGTGATCCTGATTAACACAAATTAATAAAGTAATCATATTACACAAACAAAATTTTTTAAAACTATATACATTTAATTATTTGCACTGAAATGAGGTTTCCCAGCAGCGCTGTCTTGTATCCACCTTAAAAGTTTTAAAACCGGCGGCATCAGGCTAAACTTTAGCAAAAATGTCAGCAGTGTGGCAGCACTATAAAATTACAAAGACCGACGCTTCAACTGCGACTTGAAACGTGTGGAAGGCTGAGATATCATGATGGGTACGTAAAAAGAGAGTTTACAACACCACCAATTTAATCAGACACTTAAAAAAGCACCAGCACCGATCACGCAGCCTTCTGTCAGGCGACGGGAGCAGCTGCCGATGGCAGCAAACGCTCTGTGAACTTTTAAAAGAAAGGACAAACTCCCGAAAGACTCGGAGAAATACAGAAAAATCACCGAGCTAATCGCAGAAGGTATTACTGAGGACGACCAGCACATTCAGTATGTGGAATACAAGGCATTTAACCGGCTCATTAATTACCTCGAGCCTCGTTCCCGTCATTACATGAATGACAAAGGACACAAAGGTGCGCGAACATGTGCAGCGGGTCTTGAAAGAAGTTAAGTTAATATTTTATGTTATTTTTATTCTGATGTGATTTCATTGATTGCAAAGACTTCTGCTGGTGTTTTCATTGCCTTAAACTGCTAGCCAAGTTCACCTGCTGCTATTTAAATGGAAGTGCTTTGTTCTTTAGTACTGAGACTGTTGAACAGTCACTGTTCTGTAACTAAATGTGTTTTATAATAATTCTCCCAAACAAAACAAAAAGAAAGAAGAGTGTTTAAATAAGTTATTGTTTATTATATGAGATGATAAAAGCTATTAATCTCAGCTTGGATGCAGGCCTATTTATTAATGTACACAGGAAATAAAATGCATGGGAAATTAAACTCTGTTTCCCCATTAAAAAAAAGTGAAATCGGATCGGAAAAAATCGGAAATCGGCCGATCATCAAAATTAAAAGATCGGAATCGGATCGGGACCCAAAAAACGTGATCGAGACATCCCTAGCTGTAATAATTGATAAAATTAGGTTAGAAACGATAGAAACGATAGAAGAGAAATGGCAGTATACACACTTTTCTATCATCCCCACGATATGTATCGTCATATTGCCCAGCACTACGATACCGATAACCAATAACTTTCAGCTCCTAAAGGCCGATACCGATACCTGATAACACACACATATACCCAGGGGCGGATCTAGAAAAATATTTATGGGGTGGCAAGAGGGGGGCAGGGATTTTTGAGGGGTGGCAACTAGGACTGTAGCGATACACTAATCTCACGATACGATACGATACGATACATCTGGCTCACGATACGATATTATATCGATATTTTTCTAACAATACATTTACATCATTTTCTGAAAGATTTTAACAGGACAAAGTGATTTTGGTGACATCTTGTGAGTGTTCCAATTTGTTTGAATTAACTGAACTGAAAGGTAGGTGACTGCAAACAACGTCGCCCGGAGGAGAGAAAGGAGACCTCTGATTGGTCAATTCTACATCCACGTCATTGAAGAAATGAGGAAGTACCCACATCTGGACGATTCTTGTTCTCCACACCACAAAGACAGCACATATTCTAGTAATTCATGGAGGGAGATTGGGATGAATGTGGGTCTGGATACGGCCGAGACGGTGAGGAAGTGGAAAAACACAAGAGATACGTTTAGTAAGTTTAGCTAGTTCGTGATTGTCCCTCTCCGTTTTGGCGTTGAATAACAGCGCAGACGCGCTTCAACATTAACATATATCAAAGATAACTGCGGCATACCGGGGACAAGATAACTGCGACACGTTGCCGCGAGAGTAAACACAGCCCTTAAAGCCGGTGTTTCCACCACTGAATACGGTCTCAAATCCTGACAAATAAAGTTTGGCTCGCTCTAAGTTAGCATTACCTTGTCCGGGTGGTGACGTTTCAGGTGGGCTCGCCTCTCAGGTTGGTGGCATTTCCAGAGTACTTTACGTTTGAGTGACACAGCTAGCAAACCGCCCTACTTTTGTCTAAATCTTCGCTTTCCTTTTTCTTTTTCAACCCGAACTGCTCCCACACATCTACTTTTAAGCACGCAGGCGCTGCGTTTATACTCGCCGCCATCCTCCTGACTGGCTCAGCTCTAGCTGGAAGAGTAAGAAGCTGCTTCTGGATAGCCTGTTAGAAACGCTCTACAGCGACACTAGCGGCTGGAGGACTAAATGGCACTTTCAGGAAGAGCACCCGTGCGAGACACGGGGGTTTTGAAGGGAGCTTAGAATATCGATACCCGCGGCTGAAATATCGATACTCTCTGGGAAATAAAATATCGATATATATCGCCGAATCGATAAAATCGCCCAGCCCTAGTGGCAACATATGGCAGGCGTATATATACTGAGGCAGTTATCGCAGTTTGATGAGAAATAGTAGACAATATAATTTACACTTAAGTATTTCTGCTTGCAGGACTTTATACATAATTTAGAACATGAATCCCACATGTAGATATACTGTAGGTTCACTACATAAGGGCACGGGGTGCCATTTACAAACTCATACAAACTTAATCTCATGCAATCAATGTCTTGTATTTGAGGTAACAGGTTTCATGTGAAACAGTTAATATTAGGAATAAGTGACCATAAAATGTGATCTCACTTAATTGAGATGTTACATCCTTCCTCCTTGTGGTATTCTCTCTCTACTTCCACCTCATCCCCTCGGTCTACACTGTGTAGTTCATTTAGTATTTCTCTGGCCTGTCTCTTTGGTGTGAAAAAACTATATATGCTGCCTTTCCTCTTCATTTCTGTAAGAATCAAAGTAACTTTACAATGTTTTCCTTGACAGACATTGAATGAATATTAGGTTTTGTAGCCTACTTTACACAAATGAGTCAGACCTAGCTAACATTATATGTATAGTTGGCGAAATAATAATGTTCTTAAACCTGATTTTTGTCATCTTAAAATCAGCATTACAAGTAAACTCGCACAGTCGGGGCATAAAATTAGAATTTTTACCAAGTCGCCCCTGGCTACCAGGTTTTTGAAGTTGGTAGCCAGCTAGCAATTTTGGTCGCCAGTGTTTTTCGTCGCCCCATACGTCAGGGGTTAATATGGCACCAGCAGCATTGTCATTTATGAAAAACTCCTATTATCGTCTACTATCACTACATTTCAGAAGCATTTACAAGCATGAAAGCGCATTTTATTCTGTTTCCATGATGCTTACTATGAAAACTAGGGGTGTAACGGTACATGTATTTCTATTGAACCGTTCGGTATGACGTGGTCGGTTCGGGACGGAGGCGTACCGAACGAGTTTCCACACGGACATATTAAGTAGAGGACCGCATGGAGCACAACAAACAGCAGTTGTAGCGGACGTCGTGGCTAATGCTAATGCCGCTAGCATTGGCAATAAGCCTCCCGCGACATAGTGTTAAATGTGGTGGGAAGCTGTGTTTGTCGGTCGTCTTTCTCTTTTTGTAGCGATGTTCACGCTGGGGTGGTGCCGTTTCAAATGAGTTAACAGGTTAGACGTGTTGCCAGAAACATACCCGATCTCGGATGAACAATGTCGGAAAACCACTTTGGTTTTATCAACTTCTCTTTTTCCTGTTTATATTTCACCGGGGAGCCGAAGTTGTGTTTTATAGCTGCAGATTTAAGACCCTAATCACCCTAAACGCTGGCTTCAAACACGTGATAAAAGTATTTGAGCCCCGATATCAATTACCTTCTCGTCCACATTTTAGCCAGAAAATCATACCGGGACTTTATGAAAAAATACAATGATTTGTTTTTAAAGAAACAGTCTGAGCCTTATTCATGTTATTTAATCTGAGCAACAACTTGAAACTGTTCAGTGTTGCAACTGTTCAATTTTGCACATCAGATGGATATTTTCTTTAAGAAAAAGTCTGAGCCATATTATTTTTATTTTGTTTTTCAAAATATCTACATTTCAGAATATTGTATTTATATTTTTGAGCAAAATTCTAGCTTTGTATAGGCTAATGTTCTTATTGTTTTAAAAGCACAAAAGTGTGTAATAAACAACTAGCACATTTATATTTTGCATTTTGTTTTCTTACTGTACCGAAAATGAACCGAACCGTGACCTCAAAACCGAGGTACGTACCGAACCGAGAGTTTTGTGTACCGTTACACCCCTAATGAAAACTAATATTATTTCTTTTTTGTTAACACCAGAACCGCCAAGTAGGTCATTTTTACATCCTAGCATTTTCACATGTTTGTATTTCTGTTAAAATAAAACCCCTACATCTGTAAGTTCATGACTTTTTCTAAAATGGATTTATTAATCATTCAGTGAATTCTGGAGAGTGTGTGATCAAAAGAAAAAAGAATATGACCATTTATACCTGGAACCGCAGAGGGGGGTCATTTTTACCCCCTCATATAAACGCTGTGTACAGCTGTCATTTTTTGCGCCACGCCCCTCCGCGCCCCACTGCCCGTTGCTTGGCAACGCTCAAACTTTATGGCGTTATCGGACTTTGACAGTTATTGTCATCACTAAATCTTTCAAACAAACAGCAAAATTTAAGACATGAATCCAACAAAAACAACAGTCTGGCTGTTGTACCAGGATCTGAGTGAAGGAGAGTCAGAAAGAGCGGAGATAACGGCAGATGTGAGTGAGGAGGAATCGGTGGGGGGGCGGACCGATGACCCGTCATTTTTACCAGGTGATACGAGGCGAATTTATGAAAAAGCCCCGGCTTCTATAAGTGAAAGGGTCACCGCCACATACATTCAGTCCTCAGACACAGTGGAGGCTCGCGGAAATACTCTGACAGGTAAATTCAGAAGTCATGCGTTTTAGTTTTCTCTGGTTCTGATCATTTGGTATTTTAGCGAAGCTACAACTCTGACTGATCTAATCATAAATATTTACATTGATCAGAGCTCAACCTGTATGTCAGCTACATGAGGCGGCCAAAGACGGAACCGTTTGGAGACCCATAAAGCTGGGACTGCGGACCGGGAGAGCCCAGTCCACAAATGTCCCGGTGGAGAGAGGTGGTCCAACTGCATACGCGCGCCGCAACATTGACGACCCTGTGAATGTGTTCATGTACTTGATGGACCAGGTGATACAGCACACCTGTACCTGTACGGTGGCGGAGCCGCGCCGGTGGAGAGGAGGGCTGGGAATGGAGTCATGTGTGCGTGAGGGGGAGCACGCAGCGTTAATCCGTTTTTCCAAAATTATTAAAATATCTGTGATTGACATCTGAAGTCTGTGGTTTTGTATTGTAAATACGAGTTATTCGATTGATGTTGTTTTCATGTTTGTGTTAACATACAGCTCCTACAGTTTGTTGATGAATGTACCGATGTATTTATCTGTGTGGCTGAGTGAGCACGCGCAGCGTTCTACCACGTAGAAAAAAAGCTCGCAAAAATATACATTTTAAACACTTATTTTGACAAGTGTTCATCATTATTATTTCAGAAATATTCAGGAATGAGCCACGTTACAACTATTATAAATGACATGTTCGCATCACTGACGCTGTTGCAGCGATGGGGTGAAAATGAAGTTTGGAATCTTGGTTCTAGTGTTTACTATTCTGTTGTGTATTTTTATGAGGTTATTTACCAAAACGATCCATTTTGCTGTGGAGTAGATTCAGTGATGGACAAAACTGAAGACCGACGAATGCAAAAGGCCACCTGTCCAAGTTATTTAGATATGTTTACCTTGGTGACACATGACAAATGTGCAGAAATCATAAAAAAATAATAATTTTTTTTTCCTAAGTTGATGGTGGATTTTGTGGCCCTCGCCACTGGCGACATGGGAGAAAAAACGGTCGAAATCGTTAAATTTGGGTCGCATATTGCGACCAGTTGGTCGCGATTTTATGCCCTGACAGTCATTTCATTATTATTTCATTATTTGATAGATGGTTTATCAGTTTTAACCTCTTTCTGGCTGTGTCTCCCTTCCTCACGACTCCTGGCTCAAAGGAGTCTCGTGCCGCTCTCGAGTTCTCTTGTGCTGCATTCATTGTAGTCGGACATCGGAGCTTCAGGCTCGTAAATGTTAAATTGGCCATAAC
This sequence comes from Hirundichthys speculiger, assembly GCA_018398805.1. Taxonomy (NCBI): domain Eukaryota; kingdom Metazoa; phylum Chordata; class Actinopteri; order Beloniformes; family Exocoetidae; genus Hirundichthys; species Hirundichthys speculiger. The sequence continues at coordinate 39,965 of JAGFBZ010000837.1, read as the reverse complement.
TTTTCTCTGAATTCATTGCTGCCAACTGGGGTGGCAGCTGGGGTGGCAAGGGTTAATTTTAGGGTGGCATTTGCCACCCTATGCCACCCCGGTAGATCCGCCCATGCATATACCTAAGATCCTTACATCAATACTATGAACAAAATAAAAAATAGTTTAGATATTTATTTTTTCCAATGAAAAACTATTGACAAGCCTCTCAAACATTTTCATAAATCTGTCAAACAAACCTATTTGATATCTCACATTAACTTAAATAAGGTTCATTACTGACTGATATAAAAAATAAAGGCTCCTTGAACTGATGGAAATACATGAATCAGAATTACTAACTGAAAAAGATTAACATTTAAAGGATTTTGGCTTTTGGTTCCATTTAAATTAATACCTTTTAATTAAAGTAAATGAGGTTCAGTAGTTTTTATTTTTAATCTCATGGAAGCTTTAGATGAGAGGAATGAGGGAGAGGAGAGGGAGGGTAGACTGCTGCTGGCTTGCGCACATTAGCATTAGCTAATGTTAGCTCATTGAGTTTCCTTATTGAGTAATCATTTTTCTGATTATGCCGACTCACTTGAACATAACATTCACTGCCGGTCATTCAAGGCTCAGAGGGAGCGAGGCACTGCCATGTTGACAAAAATATATAAGTTATCGGGGCTATTCATCGTGATATCGGACTTATCGGGATGACGTCATCATTTCCTGTTATCGGCCCGATAGTTATCATGCACCCCTGAAAATTATACATTTATCATCACTTTTTTTGGTCTATTTTATCAGACATAGCAAAAGCTTTATTAAAACAATATATTACCTGCTGATGGGTTTGGCTTTGGGTCAGCTCTTTGGTGTTATTTTCTTCATACATTGTCAGCAGGGAAACTGCCTTGGTTTTCTTCTCCTTTGGCTCTTCAACATTTCCTGCTGATGTTGCACATCTCACTTTGACCTGCAACAATTCTGTTGCTTCCCTTTTTGTTGCTTGGTCAAAATAGCAGTCCTTATATCTAGAGTCCAAGACTGTTGCAAAAAAAACAAGGATTCTGTGTAGATGTGATTGAAACGCTGATCTATGGCTTGCAGTAGGATAATCTATGATGTTTTAACTCCATGATCAGTTGCAACAGTCTTCTTTAACAGACTCTTTAAGGCCTCAATCTGTGCGTTTACTTGGGAAGTTTAATTCCTCTTTAATTCAGAATTAAAGTGAAATCCGAATAAAAGTTACCATGTAAACACCTAATTCCATATGAAAATGTCCATTCCGAATTAAACTTAATCCCAAAGTAAGTGGCTGGTTTATTCTGATTTTAATTCCGAATAGAATAATTCCGCGGTCATGTATACACTCATTCCGCTTTAAATTAATTCCGTTCTTTCTGAGCATGCTCGTTCTCTTGCCCGTCTGTCGCGATGACGCTTATATTCCGCGCTGGGCTTGTTTTCAAAACAAAGTTTCAAGATGGCGGCACGCAGTAAACGGTGGTCAAGAGCAGAGACGATTTATTTAATAAATAGCTTGGAGGAACTGGAAATAATTAAAAGAACAGATGGCAGGAAACATAAAAATTGTGAGCTTTTCAAAGTTGTAGCGGCCAGGTTAAATGAAGGAGGTTTCGCAGATAGAGACGCCACCCAGGTCAAAAATAAGTGGAACGTTGTTGCTAATCGAGTTGTTGCTAAGTTTGTTTTCTTCTGGTAGACGTAAAGACGTCCGCCCCCCCTATCCAATCAGAATCCTTCACAACCCCCAGACCTTAAGCAGAATTGGATAAAGCCAAACAAATGTGTTTTCCGTGTAAACCTCAATTCGGAATTACTTTTTGTAAACTCGAAGGAAAATAGTTTAATTCGGAATTATTAATTCCGAATTTAAAAAATATAATGTAACCGTGGCCAATGGCAGGGATCACATCAGCCGCTGTGGCTGTAGCTGAGCTAATGTCTTTTGTCAGCTGTTCACATGGGTCAAGAGTAGTGACCATGTTTTCAATTAAAGTCCACTTTAATTGATTAACTTTGGTACGGACTCAGAAAAGCAGGTAACTGGAAATCAACTGCATATGCTGCAAGGGCTTGCCTCTGCTCTAACAAACTTCTCATCATGTAAAACGTGCTTTTCCATCTAGTTGGCGCATCTTGTTGAAGTCTTGCCTCTTTCATGCCAAATTGTTTCTGTAAGCTTTGAAGACGTGCCCTACTATCTTTCTGCTGATGGAAACACAGTCAGTGATGCTTCTTTGGCTGAGCACATCCTCGTTCACAGCGAGCTGTCAAGTGTGTGCCATATGGCCTACAGTCCTCCATAGCCTTAGTCATATTTCGTGCATCATCCCTGACCACAACATGCACTTTATCTTTTGTAATACCCCACAGTGCGAGCATTGTTTCAAAAGCCTGGCGTATCATTGTCGCTGTATGTGACCCGGAACACTCCTGTGTATGCAGCATTGTTTTTTGCATGTGAAAATTGTGGTCCAGCCACTGACCCGTTAAGCTTAGCATGCTGACCGGACTAACATCAGATGTCCATATATCTGTGGTAAAACTGACATGCAGTCCGTTATTGTCCATCAAATTGTGGATGTGTGTGGCAACGTTATCATAGAGGGCAGGGAGGGGCACATCCGAGAAAAAGCAACTGCTTGGGAGGGTGTAACGTGGCTCCAAATGTGCTAATAGCTTGCGAAAACCTGGGTTCTCAACGACAGAAAGGCTGGTCGTCCATCACCCTGTCGTTAATGGCCTTAGCCTTTTCACTGTCTCTTGAAAAGTTCTTGCAGTTTTCAAACACTTGCTGAATGGGGACATCCACACTCCGTGTTGCTGTTTTAACCTTCGCACCGCTAGCTGCTACCGGGGCTGCCTCGTATTCTTTCAATACCGCTTCGCCGCGATGACGACTTTTCAGATGAGCTGCAAGATTCGTAGTGTTGAAACTTGAAGTCTTTTCCTCCTCTTGGAACCCTCGCTGAGCAGATTTTGCAAACGGCAATGCTGTTGTTATCTTCTGCTACTGAGAAAATTGACCACACTGGTGAAGACATGTTCAATTTAGTCTGGCAGAGATGGGGCCAGCCTGGGGTCCTGTGTGTATGGCGCGACAGAGAACATAACCAGCGTATCACGGCCCGTTTTGGCTATTTGACCTGCAAAGAATTTCCCCAAGTTCATTAATTTATCTGATCTTTTTATCGGATAAAATACACCTATTGGACGATAAAAAATGACGTAATTTTCCTCCAAATCGGCTGATATTTTACCGGTCAGATAAATATCGTGCATCTCTAGTAAAAACTAATTCTTATATAAAAAAGCCATTCTGAAATAAACTATTATGCATTAAACTAAGATTAAATAATAATAATAAAATATATTTCATAATAATTACATTTTTTTTCATAATAATGGGAAATAATTCATAATAATAACCATGTATTTCATAATTATGGATACGTATTTCATAATAATAAACATGTATTTCATAATAATGGGAAACATTTCATAATAATAAACATGTATTTCATAATAATGGATACGTATTTTATAATAATAAACACCTGTATTTCATAATAATAGACTCATTTATTCATTGAATTATGACCCCAAACGGGGCTCCATACAGGAGCCTTATGCGGCTCTTTAGCCTCTCTGCAGTGGCTCCCTGTAGCTTTCGGAGGAAAACTTGTCAGAGGGTGATTCTTGCTCTGGGGCTCATGTAGTGCCATGTAGGTTGCTCGCCAGCAGGGGGCAAAATGAGTATGTTTAGCGCAAAATACTGCCAGGTTACTGCAACGAGAAAGTCGTATCTGTGTGTTACATCCTGGAAAAGAAAATAAAGGCGAGCGCGCGTTCGGTGACTAGCGCCGGACATCTTTGTGTTCCTCATGTACCGCCGTAAAAAATAAAAGAAACATTTCCTGCACCACGTCGGTGCTGTCGTGGTGTAACACACAAAAGGAGCGATATTGGAAACCTTCCCAAACCTGACAAACTTGTCTTTGAAACATGAATGTCATTCCAGACACTGATATGAACATGAAGACGTTTTTATTTGGAGTCCTGTCAATCTTTGATCCACATACTGATGTGAGCAGGTTTTCTCCAGCAGGAACTACAACAAATGTTTTATGTTCAGGCTGGTTGATTGTTGTATGTGGCTGAGGAGAAAACAAGAGGATGACAACACACTGAAATGGACTTAAGTCATAATTAAATACAAACTGGCCTATTTTTATATTTATAATTTTTTAAGTTATTAAGCTGCAGCTATATGTTTTATTTATTTTAAAGTGGGCTACTTTTTATTTGATCAATGTTTTACAAGTAAGGGAATGACTCAAATTAACCTGCACGGTTCTTTGTTTTATTTCAAAGTAGCTCTACACATGCCAGTGTTTTTTTCTCCTCATTCAAAAGATTCAAGATTAAATATATTTACTTCCATGTCAACAAGTTGACAGGAAATTGTCTTGGTTCTGCTCCCAAACATACAGAACAGCAGCCAATATTCAGTCTTTATAGGAGTTTGAGGTTTTTCTTTGTTATAACAGGTAAAAACAGCAATAAAATGTTAACAGTTTACTGTTTGTTCTTCTATAATTTAAAAAATGCAACAAACTATAGCTCTTTTACAGTGGATGACAAAATAAAGTTGGAAATGAACCTTTAATTTGTATCTTGCATGACCTTTAGCATTAAAAACTTTAAAAACTGCCAAACATACTGGGAATAAGCTTTTGGGTCGATTCAAATCCCTCTGAATACAGAATAACTAGATGTTATCTTCATTTTACAGGTCAAATAAGTTTTGTGGCTCCACATGAATTTTATTAAGAGGAGAGGGACAAATCATGGCTCTTTTGATAGTAAAGGTTGCCGACCCCTGGGTTAAACTTTATTCTATTACGTGCTTAAAAATACACATAGGTTTTTGATCACATTGTCAGAAACCATGGATACCTTAATTCTACCTTGGTACAACAGAGCCCTGACCCTGCAGATCTAAGACACCTTCCAGGTCTGCACGCTGCTTCACAGGGCTGAATTTTTATACATCTAATCAGTTAAAATTCTACAAGGCTACAAATATCTAAGAGCAGGGCTCTCTGAGTAGCAGCTGCGCAATAAGTAATATAGTCATCATTATTTTAGAGATAACGTGGCTTGTCGTGCTGTTAACTGTACCAACAGACTGTCATTAGCAGGTTAGCCTTCAAGGATCCGGGGGACAAAGCTGAGCGGAGCAGCAGAGACGGCTGCCTTTGTTCCTGATTAGAAGCTGCTAACTGGCTAACTGCAAGGCTAAGGGACTGAGCGATACTGGACGCTCTGCCTTGAGACTCTGACATGGTAACTGGGTAGTGGTTTTGAGATGGTGCGCTGTTATAGTCTCTTATCAATCAATCGGTCAATCCGGGTTTTTTTGAAGAAGAAGGCGATGCCCTCAGTCATCTTCTAGGGTCGTTCTGATCCGGGTTTCCGTTGTCCGCTAATTGCCGGACTTTGTCCGGTAAAATATGCCGAAGTCCGGTATTTTATAATCTCTCCGGTCAAAATGTCCAGTGAAAATACTCCCAAGCACAATTTCAGTTGTAATAAAATGGGTAATTTCCACATCATTTTATGAAAAAACATATACTTTTTTTGCGAATGAGTAGTGTGTGTGTATGTTTATGTGTGAATGAATGAATGTAGCCTATATGTGGAATGAAACTTTTTTTCTGCGCGGAACGAAACTTGTCGCATTTGTTTCATTAAATCTGACAAACGGCGCACCACAACAGAGAGGTCTTTGACATGGCGAAACAGGCGAATCTCAAAAGCTATTTTCTAAAACGTTGTTTGCAAATTGTTTTATCTTAGAGTATATAGGCCTTCATCTTTTTCTGTTCATTCATGTGTCAGAAGAGTGCAAGCTTCTGCAATTTATTTATTTTTTGAAGTTATGCTCGTGAGTCAATTGACGGGACTTATTTTATTTGAAATAGCCTGTTATTCAATAAAAAATACTATTAAATGACTTGCATTGATATCGTACTACTGCATATGATTTATTTTTAACCTCATTAAATTCATATAGCCTATGAGACCGGAATTTCAAACATTTAAAATTAAATTGAAAACCTGCTGGTCACATTGTCCAGTGCCAATTTTTTTCTAGCGGAAACACTGGTTCTGATTGTTAGAGTTAGCTTAGTCAGGCTAACTGAAACCTCCTTCTCATTAATCTTCCTACTAAACAGAAGGTTTGAAACTGTTCTCTAGTTATTTCATGTCAAAACATCCAGGTTTCTCTTTAGCAACTGTAGTTTTTAGTGATGCTGGAAAGAGTCCAGAGAGAAGAGAGCTGTTAATGACATGGAACAAATCTACTGCCAAAGTGCTAAAACACTTGAAGGATCCTAGAAAAAAGCTTGAAGGGAGAATATCTAACACCAGGAAGATGGTTGAAGTTGATGCTCTATTTCCTCCAGAGTTTTGTTAGTGAACTCTTCCGTGTCGTCAAAGTGGATCTAATATTCAGTCTGATGTTTTCATCTTTTTCATGGATCACATGTTCATGTGTGAATAACCTGCTGGTACTGCAGGAACAAGCTGTTGTGCCTATAAGGACCTCAACATAATTGGTGTCTTAAAGCCTCACACGATGCACTAGGCTTGGGCGGTATTACGGTAATACCGTTTACTTCCGGTATTTAAAAATAGCGGCGGTATCAGTTTCAATACCGTCATTAAAAAATGCAATGAATGATTTCTGTGGTTTAAAGTTTAGTTTAGTTTCTCTCCTGTATCGCTGTGTGTTCCGCTTTATTTTACCGTTTATTCGTGTTCGCTTGGAGCTGATCTCGGTTTGACTCGTCCTGTTAAGGTACTGACGATGAAAACAACACTTCCTGAGTTTGCTGCTTCAAAATAAAAGCTTCTAATGAAACTAATGATGTTGGACTTTTATGTTGAAGAATTTATAGGAGGTGAAACGTCCGGCATCAGACACTTTACTATAAAGCGCATTTCAGCAAACACACCTCGGCAGCAGAGAGCAGCTGGGGCAGAGAAGGGACAGTTAAAACTACAGTGAAAAGCAAGAAATACACAAATAAATAACAACTGTAGTTGAGCCAAGTTTATATTGAAGCACTGAACTGCTGTTTCGAGGTAAACTCGCCCTTTTTTTTTCAGGCGCGTCAACGCTGGGAATAGTACAGCACTGTAAAGCCCCGCGGCGGCGCGCCTGGGGTACATAATGGGGGGGGGGCTGTTTTCACGCGCGGCGTCCGCCGGTGGTGTGTGTTCGCCTTAATAGTCGCGGGAATACCGTATACCCCGGTAAAATGTGAGGGAAGTTTGACGGTATCAAAATTTGGATACCGCCCAAGCCTACGATGCACCAATTAAATTTTGCATATAACGTGCTAGTTCAGTTATAAAGGGGGTTATTACCAACTGTCTTTAGAGATAGCTGCTAATAACCAGAAAGGTATTAACAAAGTTGATAAAATGAAACGGGGCACCACCTGATAATCAGGAAACAAAGACTAAACGGCACGATCAGTCTCTAAATGTCTGTTGGTCTATGCGTGCCAGCCTGTGACCAGGTGTGGCGCTATAGAGCAACAGAGAAGGTGTGAGTCCCAGCACAGACCTCTGCAACCAGCAAATGTTACAAAACTGTGTAAAATACCACAGATAACCTCTCTCATTAGAATATATCAGGATTTATTAACCAGTATTAAAATGAACAAACACTTGAATCAAGATCCTGATATCTACTAACTAAAAGACAACTAGACTAACATAAGCAAATAAAACATTAGATGGAAAAGAGTGTCAACTTATATACATGTATGCTGGGGAATTATGGATGGTTGTGTGTGAGTGTGTGTGTGAGTGAGTGTGAGAGATAAACTAAGATGGCTTTGTAGCGTGAGAAGGATTCCAAGATGGCCGCTGAAGGTTACAGCATGTCGCTGCAGCCGGGCATCCCCTTGTAACACGCGCCTGGAGCCGTGGCGTCATCCCATCGCTACTATGCCTCTTAGCGCGCTGATGTGGGCGCGGGTCTCCTCTGGTGCTAGCTGGGCGTTGACTGGTGTTTGCTTTCACCGGTGGCTTCGCAGGCATTGTGGATGGTTCCCTTGACTGTTAGCAGAGCGCTTTGCTAGGCTGGAGTCCATCCTCACGGCGGGTGTGCTCGGAACCGATGTAGGAGAGGAGGAGAGAGGCGATCAGGGAGGGGAAGAGAGGAAGAAGAGAGCGAACCAAAGGGGTCCACTTTATTTATACTGCAGGGATGTGATCAGCCTTTGTCGGGGACCCCTGCTTTCCTCAACATCACTTTCATACCTGTTGTAAAACAATAAAACATCGCCAGGCATGCTGGGGATTTGAGTTCTATTGTTTGTCTCAGGAAACCTTACGGTCTCTGTAACTCATGGCGCGTGGCCCAACAACAATATCTCAGCTCAGAATGTTCTTCTCAACACATGAATAAACCTTTTCTCAGGTCCATTTGTCCCTCTAGACCTCCAACAACATTTTATCTGTAAAGAGGAGGATGATGGTCCTAGGGATGGAACGGTTACCGGTATTACGGTAAAGCGTGGTAAAATTTTACGCGATAACGATTACCGTTTCTGTTTGACTTCATCTCATTATCGCGGTCGATTACGAGGATATGTAATATCAGCCTCATTCAAGTCTGCGAGTGACTCACGACTGTGTCTCACGTGGATATGTAGCTTGTAGCATCGGCATCGTAACGTGAGCATGGTGGAAAGTGGTGATAGCACGCAGGACATTTACCAACCCACTAAAATGACGAAGTCCAAGGTCTGGACATTTTTTTTTTTTTTTAAGAATGCAGAGGGACAACTGGTGGAGGACAGTTATCCTGTCTCTGCAGAGCACCTGTTTACATTTTATTGTAATTTGTAGAAGCAACTTGAAGGAGCTAAGGCTAATGCTTCAAGCTACTGAGATGTTTCACCAAGAGTAACCTGGTTGACGCGCTTCGCTAACTCACATTTCATAAACGTTAATGTTTCGTGTTGGTCGAAAAAGGACCGGAACGATGTTCTTCTGATGCAGTTTAAATATTAATTTATTCCATTAACTAGGGGTGCACGATAACTATCGGGCTGATAACAGGAAATTATAACGTCATCCCGATAGGTCTGATATCATGAAGAATAGCCCCGATAACATATATTTTTGTCAACACGGCAGTGCGTCGCTCCCTCTGAGCCTTGAATGGCTGCCAGTAAATGGTATGTTCAAGTAACGTCGGCATAATCAGAAAAACAATTACTCAATCAGGAAAATCAAGAATACCCCCTCATGCCAAAAAACAACTCGTTAACTTGGTCATAATTTGAGTAGTTGCTGACTTGAATTGATATTTGCAGTATTCTCCAACATGTTACACATAAAAAAAGAAAAAAATAGAAAAGGCTGAAAGAACGACTGGCAAACAAGGAAACGTCGGAATTTACGTTACACCTTGAATGCGCCCTGGAGCACAGCGTACTGATGACAACAAACATGGCGGCGTGGAACTTCGTTAAAGTTTCAGAAGAAGATAGTTTGGTGGTTATTTGTGACGAATCCTCCGAGTGAATTCTACGAGGAGGGAAGCACAAGCTTTAATACGTAAAACCTGATCAGCCACCTACAACATAACAATCGCTTCCATGGAGTTTTGAAATCACGCTAACGGAAGCTAATGCTAACATGCGCAAGCCAGCAGCAGTCTCCCCTCCCTCTCCTCTCTCCCTCATTCCTCTCATCTAAAGCTTCCATGAGATTAAAAAACAAAAACTACTGAACCTCATTTACTTTAATTAAAGGTATTAATTTAAATGGAACCACAAGCCAAAATCCTTTAAATGTTAATCTTTTTCAGTTAGTAATTCTGATGCATGTATTTCCATCAGTTCAAGGAGCCTTTATTTTTTATATCAGTCAGTAATGAACCTTATTTAAGTTGATGTGAGATATCAAATAGGTTTGTTTGATAGCTTTAAGAAAATGTTTGAGAGGCTTGTCAATAGTTTTTCATTGGAAAAAATAAATATCTGTTCATTTGAAAAGTCAAAACTATTTTTGATTTTGTTCATTGTATTGATGTAATGATCTTAGGTATATGTGTGTGTTATCGGTTATCGGTATCGGTTTTAAAAAACAGTTATCGTGCATCCCTACCATTAACTGATCCAACAACCATAACGCCGGCAGTTAGCGCCACAGCGGTCAAAAACCTTTTGCCCTTCCGGGTCCAACACCTAACCAATAACAGGCAGCTACCTTTATACCTGACCCTCAGGTAACAACACAGCGACACCCACAGACACACAGAGTGAACTACAATTCAGAACAACATATTTGGCTCCTATACAACTGTTTCTTTATTTGCGCATTTATACTTATTTAAGGTTCAGCTTAAAGTCCAAAGTTTATTTCATTTGAACTTCACTATAATTTTTGTTCCTGATAATTGTTTGCATATTTTGACCTACTGTGGTTGTTAAAGTGTTTATTTAAATTTGCACCAGACAAATAAGCTTTGTTCCTGTTATTTATTTTTGTTCAAATAAAAACTTAAACCTCTTTCTGTACCATTTGTTTGAGCTTTTAATGGGAATGTTTCATTTTGATAAGATTTTGGCTTCTGTTGTTTTATTATGGCAAGAAAATCCCAAGATTTTGTGAAATTATTAAAATGTATCTGTTTTTTTGGATATTTGTACAGCAGTTAAGAATATTGCGATAATATCGTAAACCGTGATAATTTGGTCTCTATAATCGAGATATCAATTTTTCCATATCCTTACATCCCTAGATGGTCCTGACCAGCAGTTCTTGGACCAGGAGAGGAGCTCCAGTTTGGACCAGGAGGAACCAGAACGTCCACAGATTAAAGAGGAACTGGAGGAAGAGCAGCTGGTACTGAAGCAGGAGGCTGATACCGTCATGGTGACTCCAACTGCTGATGAACCAGAACCAGACATGGACCAGCTCCTCTCCCCAGTAACTGAGGACCAGTACCAGGAAGAAACAGACCATGGAGCCTCCAAACTAAAGAAGAGGTGTGACAGTAACAATGTGGACACGTCTCTCATGTCAGAGAGTCATCGTAGTACTGACGCAGGAAAACAACCTCTAATCTGTGATGTTTGTGGGAAATTATTTAAAAATAAGAGTCTGATGAGGACGCATCAAAAAATCCACGCCAGTGACAGGAGGTATCCATGTGAAGTCTGTGATAAAAGGTTTACAGAAAATTATCGGTTGTTGGTTCACATGAGAACCCACACAGGAGAGAAGCCGTTCTCATGTACAGTCTGTCATAAAACCTTCGTATATCGATGTAATTTAATTCGCCACACCAGAACTCACACAGGGGAGAAGCCGTATCCTTGTCAGATTTGTGGCAAAAGTTTCAGCACAAGTAATGACTTGTTGGTCCACCTGAGGATTCACACAGGAGAGAAGCCGTACTGTTGTCAGATCTGTGGTAAAAGTTTCACCCAGCACCATCATCTGAGCGCCCACCTGAGAACCCACACAGGAGAGAAACCGTACTCATGTACCGTCTGTCAGAAAACCTTCCTACAAGGATCTACTCTCATGCGCCACAGCCGGATGCACGCAAGACACCAGCTGTATTCCTGAGAAGTCTCAGCTAAAGTTAGGATTGGATTCTCCACCAGAAAAGTCTTTGTCCTCGTAATACTGACACAGCAAGAACAGAAACTAAATTTTGATATTTGTTGTGAATCGTTTCAGATTAAGAATCTAATGAAGCAAATCAGATGAGTAACTGTCTTTGTAGAAACAATATAAATGATGATCTTCAATCAGGATTCAGATCTCATCATAGCACAGAATCTGCTGCTTACCTAATATCTGACAGGGTTTCTGTCCTTGGACACTATTGATCATCAGATTCTTATTGATGAACTGGACCAGGTTGTTGGAGCTGGAGGAACGGCTTTAAAATGGTTCAGTCATATTTGTTGGATGGATTTCTGTTTGTCCGTGTAAATAATGATTGTTCCAGTCCTACCAGGGTCAGCTGTGGAGAACCTCAGGGTTCTGTTCTTGAACCCATAATTTTTCTCCTGATATATGATTCCCTTAGGAAACATATCATCTTTCAATGTTATGCAGACGACACTCAACTGTATTTGTCCTTGTGACCACATGAGGCTGATCAATAGCCTTTATTGGATGGATGCATCAGAGATGTGAAGATCTGGATGACTCAATTTCCTGCTTCTGAATCCGTATAAAACTCAAGTTGTTGTAATTGGTCCCAAGCACCTTATGGAGGCGCTCTTGAGCTGTACACCCCAGTAGTTTAGGTTTAAATCCTGTCCTGGTTTCATTTACGTGAACCAGAGTGTAATTTGATTGTAGGAGTAGTTATAGTTAAATAGATTGATCTAGTTAATGTGTGGTTGGCAGTGAGAGAAAGCCTTGAGTGGTTCCTGAACCAGGAAGGAGACCAGGGCTCCTTCAAGAATCCAGACAGGCCTCAGGAGGTAAAATCTCTGGTAGAAATTCACACAAAGTTGTCTGTTGATGTTCAGAAAGATGGCTCCTCTTCTGTGAGAGTTCTCATGTGGACCATTTCCTGATAAACTCTGTTTATCAGGAAAGTTTCTCAGTGATTCCAGTCTGGTGGTCTTTAAGAGGAGGTCAATCAGTTAAAGAAAATGTTTGAAAGCTCTTCAACTCTGAAGAAGCAGATAAACCCTGAGAAGATGATGTAGATTATCACTACAATGTAAACTTTGTTGGCATGAAAATCTGCTTTTGTGATATTTGTCTTTTTGTGTTTGATTTGTCTTTTGAAAACCTTCACTTCTGCTTTTTGAATCCAACCCTGATGCAGTTCTTGTAATGACCACTAGGGTTAATTGTTGTAGTTTTTGGTCTGAAGTGAATCATCCTCAGCAACATTACCATGTTTCGTCCATGTACAAATAAATGTAAAGTCAGCACGTTGTCTGCAATCTTGACTTTGATTATGAAAGAAAAACAAAAGGTTCAGCTGATGTTTCTCTGGTTAGTTGGACCTGAGGACCTGAGGACCTGAACCTCAGACTGTCGTCTCTTCACAACCTTCCAGCGTTGTTTTCATTCAATCACGCGGTTCGAATTTAAACCAAGATTAAAGCTGCAAGCAGCGTTTATCGGGCCCTCGCACCCATGGCCACCGCCCCCCAGGTTTCCACCACTTTCCCAAGCCAGTCAGGAAGGGTTAGAGTTAGGGTTAAAATGGAAATATTGCTGCTCAGCTTGAATCCAGAGGTATGAAAACAAAAAACTGGCCTGGAATCCACTCAGAGCTGAGTTCTAACCTGCCATATCAAGGCTGTAACTGTCACAGCTGTCTATAATCTTAAGCAAATATAAAGAGTCAGAGATCTGATGTCCAGAGCAGATTTACAGAAACTTATCCAGCCTTTATCTCCAGCAGACGTGACTACCATAATGATCTTTAGTCTCATTAGACAGCTTCAGATCATGATGAACCCTGTTGCCAGAGTTTCATAATATATATACATATATATATGTATATATATATATACACACAAATATATATATATATATATATATATATATATATACGTATATATACATATACATATATATATATACACATATATATACGTATATATACATATACATATATATATATATATATATATATATATATCCATCCATTTTCTATACCCGTTTCATCCTTGAAGGGTCACGGGGATCTGCTGGAGCCTATCCCAGCTGTCTACGGGCGAAAGGCAGGGGTACACCCTGGACAGGTCGCCAGTCCATCATCACAGATATATATATATATAATATATATATATATATATATATATATATATATATATATATATATATATATATATATATATATATAGTATTTACAGGGGTTGGACAATGAAAATGAAACACCTGTCATTTTAGTGTGGGAGGTTCATTGGCCAAATCCTCATTTATTGCACACAGCACTAGTAAGAGCAGAGTGTGAAGGTTCAGTTATCAGGGTAAGAGCACAGTTTTGCTCAAAATATTGCAATGCACACAACATCATGGGTGACATATCAAAAGAGGACAAATTGTTGGTGCACGTCTTGCTGGTCACTCGTTCCAGTGCCAAACATCACTTTCACTGGTGGGAGGAGTGAAAATCTTGGTCTGTGAACTATGTGAAACATGTATTATTCTCTGATGAGTCCACCTTTACTGTTTTCCCCACATCTGGGAGAGTTACGGTATGGAGAAACTCCAAATAAACAGACCACCCAGACTCATTCATTCATTTCAGTTTTTATTTGTTTGAGCAGATAATTTTAAATGCCAACAAAAAAAACAAGGCAATAGATTAAAATTACAATTAATACAAGTCATTGTATCTGCTCAAAAAGGAGTGGGAGGAAGAAAACTTATTTAATCCCACCCCTTTCTTCCAAGTTACCATAAATCACATAGCTGCTTCCTACCAATTTGATTTGAAACTGAAAGGAACCAAAGAAACAAACATACGTGGTAACACACCAACATTAGTAATACATGGCCATGAATTTAAGATGACTTTACTGTTGAGTCCCAGTTACTCTGTACTGATCCCAGAACCTCTGTCTAAAAACTCACTTAAACTTATGGATATTTTGGCGTTGCTTGAGTTTGATGTCCAGGCTGTTCCATAATTTTGCACCACATACCGACACACAAAACATTTTCCGGGTAGTTCTGACTTTTGAACTAAATTTGGCCGAGCCTCTAAGGCAGTCATTCCCAAACTCCAGAACACCAAGGCCCAGTTTGAAATGTGAAAAATCTCTGCAGCCCACCAAAACCTTTAATTACAACCGTGATCAACATACAGGACAAGAAGCTATCTCCAGACATTAATGTAAGGGGTCAACAAATACGGTGACACTTGTCATATTAATTTAAGATGACAATAGAATAACACTCAGTTGGTTTGTTTTATTACTTCTAAATATTTTTTAATCATGCCATAAATATTTTACAGTAATTAAGAATATATTTTCAAAAAAACAATGAGGATTTAAAACATATTTGTTTATTTTTAATAACCTCTCACGGCCCACCTGCAGTACCATGACGGCCCACCAGGGGGCCGCGGCCCACACTTTGGGAATCACTGGTCTAAGGTTACACAATCTTTAACAGTGAAAAACGTTTTGATATTGCTTGGTAGTAAGTTATTAAATGCCTTGAAGATAATCTGTACTGTATAATATTTTACAAGGTCAAGAAATTTAAGTAATTTTGATTGTATAAAGATAATATTACTATGTTCAAAAATCCAGCTTTGTGTTTGATGCTCATTGCTCGTTTTTGTAATATAATCAACGGTTGTATTAAATTTTGATAATTGTTGCCCCACACTTCAACACAATACGTTAAGAATGGGAGAACTAAGGAGCAGTACAATGTACGAAGTGCATTATGATCAAGAAATTCTTTACTTTATTCATAATAGAGAGGCTTTTTGAAATTTTTGTTTTTATATGTCTGATGTGGGCTTTCCACTTTAATTTACTATCTATTATTACTCCTAAAAATTTGTTCTCAGCTACATTTCCAATTTGGGCACCATCTATGCTTATTTGTAAATTAGAGTTGGTCTCATAATTGCCAAATATCATTGCTTTTGTTTTATTCAAATTTAATGATAATTTGTTTCCATCCATTTTTTTATTTCACTTAGTTCGTCGTTTACCGTATTTATAAGTTCATTATAGTTGTCGCTGCTAAATGTTTGTATTATCAGCAAATAATATTAATTTTAGTGATTTGGAAACATTAAAAATGTCATTGATATACATGTTAAACAATTTGGGGCCCAACACTGCCCCCTGGGGGACACCGCATGTTAAACAATTTGGGGCCCAACACTGCCCCCTGGGGGACACCACAAGCAACGCCAAGATGTTCAGATGTTTGATTACCTCTGAGTAAATTTCCTCTGAGAAACTCCACTTTATTGTTCTAATTTATTTATTAAAATTGAATGGTTAAAAAGGGGACGTCTCCAGGTGCAGATGGACTTCCTCTGAAATTTTATTTGACGTTTTGGGACATTTTAGCACCTGACTTACTGTTTTCTAATGACTTTGAAAGACTGGAGCAACTTCCTGACAGTTTTAGATTAGGGATAGTCTAATTCACAAGGGCGACGACGAGACTGAGCTGACGAATTGAAGACCTATCACCCTTTTAAATTTAGACTGTAAGCTTTTTAGCAAACTTTTAGCTTCACGTCTGTCGACGGTTTTAGAGGCGGTGATTCACCTGGATCAAACCTGCGCCATACCGGGGAGGAAGATCACAGATGGCCTCATACTGATTCGGGACACCATCTGTTATCAGCTAGCAGTCCTAAATTTAGATTTTGAAAAGGCTTTTGATCGGATCTCGCACCAGTACCTGTTCCAGGTAAAAAGTGGGACTAGCAGAAAGGTTTGTAGCTTGGGTGGGACTGCTGTATCAGGGAGTAGCCAGCAGATTCATTGTTGACAGGCACCTGACAGAAGCAGTGAAGGTGAACTGCGGCGTCCGGCAGGGTTGTCCGTTACCTGTCCTCCCTTTACCTGCTCTACGTAGAACCCTTGGACCAGGTGTTGAGAAGGGATGAAAGAATCAGGACCGGTACTCTACAGGAACCGGTTCTCTACAGGAACCGGTACTCTACAGGAACCGGTTCTCTACAGAAACTGGTTCTCTACAGGAACCGGTACTCTACAGGAACCGGTTCTCTACAGAAACTAGTTCTCTACAGGAACCGGTACTCTACAGGAACTGGTTCTCTACAGGAACCGGTACTCTACAGGAACCGGTTCTCTACAGAAACTAGTTCTCTACAGGAACCAGTACTCTACAGGAAACGGTTCTCTACAGGAACCGGTACTCTACAGGAACCGGTACTCTACAGGAACCAGTTCTCTACAGGAACCAGTTCTCTACAGAAACTGGTTCTCTACAGGAACCGGTACGCTACAGGAACCGGTTCTCTACAGGAACCGGTACTCTACAGGAACTGGTTCTCTACAGGAACCGGTACTCTACAGGAACCGGTTCTCTACAGGAACCAGTTCTCTACAGAAACTAGTTCTCTACAGGAACCGGTACTCTACAGGAACCGGTTCTCTAGAGGAACCAGCACTCTACAGGAACCGGTACTCTACAGGAACTGGTTCTCTACAGGAACCGGTACTCTACAGGAACCAGTTCTCTACAGGAACCAGTTCTCTACAGAAACTAGTTCTCTACAGGAACCGGTACTCTACAGGAACCGGTTCTCTAGAGGAACCAGCACTCTACAGGAACCGGTACTCTACAGGAACCGGTTCTCTACAGGAACCGGTACTCTACAGGAACCGGTTCTCTACAGGAACCGGTTCTCTACAGGAACCGGTACTCTACAGGAACCGGTACTCTACAGGAACCGGTTCTCTACAGGAACCGGTTCTTGATTCCCAACCTTAGTCAAAGCCCGAGCCCAGTTTTATGGAGAGGACAGCACTCCTCTTGTGACCCTGACTGATCAAAAGGTGTCGGAGATCAGATCTGACGAGAAGGTAGAGGGACGTGGTGGAGACGGTCAGACTGGGACACTGGAGGCTTAGATGACTGACCATGGAGGGGCAGCTTTTAATCAGAGCAGATTTCTCCTCACAGCTGAACTCCGGATGGCTGCAGCAGCGGTCCGAGCGACTGCAGCTGCAGGGGGGCAGGCCGAGGATACAGTTGCAAAGAAGCATGCCCCCCCCCCCCCCCCCCCCCCCCCCCCCCCCCCCCCCCCCGCCCCGCCCATTTGGACGAAAGGAGTAGGAGTTAAAAGCAGTGAGGTCCAGGCAGCAGTCTGGCTGTCTGGGTGAGGCTGCGGGGAAGGAGCCCCTCTGAACACCCAGATGGGACAAAGAGTCCCCCCTCTGGTAGGGACTCAAGGATTCAAGGAAACTCAAGAACTATTTCAAAGATACATTCCCTTCTAAATTTTAAACACTTATTGTTTCATTCTTTTATGTGACATTGTATCATGATTTTATCTGTAAAACCAGTCAAACTGATAACTTTATTTTATTCTATTTACAAAAAATATTTATTTCCTTTTCTTCTCAAATACATGGAAGTATGCTGAACAAGTGACGCAAGGCTGGAATATGTGAAAGAAAGCTCTACTAAATAAAGATCTCACCGTGGTTGAATCCTGCAGTTCCCCCAGTTCTCCAGGAGAGGGCGACAGAGCTCTGTGAGTCGCAGCTTCACAGCATTTCATTATGGATCAACTAAGCACATGAAGTCAGGAAATGAGTGTTATTTCTTTGTTGTAACAATGCTCCTTGAAAACAAATCTTATCCAGTTGTGAAACATGTTTGTTTCTGTTTTAACTGGAGCCACATTTGTCAGGAACACACATCTGTGGGACGAGCAGCAGAGCTGGGATGAAGGTTGTTCCCATGAAAGATTTCACTCATCTTCTCTGGCTATGACAAACAGCTTTTTTGTTAGTTAAGAGTGCAGGATTACTCATCATTCCTAAAATATCTAAAAGTAGGTTTGGAGGACGGGCCTTCTGCTACCAGGCACCTTTATTATGGAACCAGCTACCAGTTTGGGTTCAGGAGGCTGACACCACCTCCACCCAGAGCTGCTGCTGCCTCCATCTGTTTATGTTTATGTGGTCATTATATTCAGTCATCTGGGAGCTCTTTCCTCCGTCCTCTCTGTCCTCCATCCTCTCTCTGTCCTCCACCTCTCTGTCCTCCACCCTCTCTGTCCTCCACCCTCTCTGTCCTCCACCCTCTCTGTCCTCCATCCTCTCTCTGTCCTGTATTCTCTCTCTTTTTCTTTCTTTACCTGGCTGGTCTTCATCAGGAAGGTCCCCCCATATGATCCAGGTCCTGCTCAAGGTTTCTTCCTCTTAAAGTGGAGTTTTATCTTGCCACTGTTTGGCTTAAAGGTTTTTTTCTTTTTGACTTGGATCAAAAATACGAAATATCAAATATTAATATCAAAATATCCAAAATATCAATATCAAAAATTAAAAAATGGGCCACAGAACTGAATTTGTTTTATAATGGAGGACTGGACTTTCTGTTGTCGTTACACATCTGAGCCACTAGTTGGAGCCGCACTGCAGTAACCAGCTAGAGAACAGCAGGACAGTGAACACATGGAGCAGATCTGATGGAACACGGAGGAATGACACAAAAGCGTCATTCCTCCATGCAGTCTTACACGCTTCTCTGCTGCTTCTCGAGGACCGTCCCCATCCACTAAAGACAGAGAAATTAACTTTATAGCTGCTAATGCTAACATGGTACCAAACAAAAACAAAAATAAAAACAAAAACATAGAATTGGTGTCAATTCCCCGTCCTCCAAAAGTCTACTTAGCGCGCTGTGATAGAGGCGTTAACCAAAATAATTTGATAAAAATAAAAACTGTCAGACACGTGGAGCCTAGAGAACTTGTAATTAGATGTGGACTACTGAATGTGAGGTCTCTTGGCTCTAAGTCTCTGTTAATCAATGATCTTATTACTGAGACTCGTTGCGATGTCTTCTGCTTATCAGAAACATGGCTACAAGAGGGAGAGTATGTGAGCTTAAATGAGGCTACGCCACCAGGTTATAATAATTATCATATTCCCCGGAGTACGGGTCGCGGTGGAGGAGTAGCAGCTGTCTACAACTCCAGCCTGCAAGTAAAAACAAAACCCAAATGTAATTATAATACATTCGAAAGCCTCACGCTTAGTCTAACTTTTCCAAATTGGAGGTCAGAAAAGTCAGTCTTGTTGGTAGTGGTGTACCGGCCACCTGCTGGTGCTTATTTGGAGTTTTTGTCTGAGTTCTCTGATTTTTTAGCTGGTTTAGTGCTCAGCTCAGACAAAGTCATCATAGTGGGTGACTTTAACATCCACATGGATGTTGACAGTGACAGCTTTAAATTAGCCTTTACATCTCTTTTAGAGTCATTGGGCGTCTCACAAAAAGTGAAAGAACCGACTCACTGCTTTAATCATATCCTGGATCTGGTTCTCACCTATGGTATAGATACTCATCACTTGTTAGTGTCGCCGCTGAATTCTCTTCTCTCGGACCACTTTTTAGTTACATTCGAGTTCAGCATTTGTGGCATTAAAACAGGAAATGAAACGTGTCATTACAGCAGATGTCTTTCTGAAGATGCTGTGAATAATTTTAAGGAGGTCATTCTCTCTCATCTCCCTATGGTGGAATATGATAGAATAGCTGAGGGCAACGACCTGAATATTACTCCGGCAGACTTTGATCACCTTGTTAACAATACTGCCGATATGTTACATTCCGCCTTGGATGCGGTCGCTCCTCTGAGGAAGAGGGTTTCTTATCTTAGGAGCTCAGCTCCCTGGTATAATTCACATATTCGCATGCTGAAGCAGAATGCACGTAAAATGGAAAGGAGGTGGTACTCCTGTAAATCTGCGGACTCCCATCGTGCCTGGAGAGATAGTTTAATAGTCTACAAAAGAGCCCTACGCAGAGCTAGAACATCTTATTATTCTTCGCTAATAGAAGAGAACAAACATAACCCACGTTTTCTGTTCAGCACTGTAGCCAGGCTGACAAAGAGTCACAACTCTGTTGGTCCATGCATTCCTGCTACTCTCAGTAGTGAAGACTTTATGAGCTTTTTCAATGGGAAAATAATCAAAATTAGAGATGAGATCGGCCAGGCCCAACTGTCGGCAGCTGTGGACATCCCTGCAGTTTCGTTGATCTCTTCCGTTTCTGATTTGACTCTGGACTGTTTTTCTCCTGTGGGCCTCTCTGAGTTGATCTCAACTATCAGTAAAGCTAAACCATCTACATGTCTGTTGGATCCCATCCCAACTCGACTGTTCAAGGATGTTATATCCTCTATTGGTATATCAATTTTGGATCAGATTAACCTATCTCTACAATTAGGATATGTGCCACAGGTTTTTAAAGTTGCAGTCATTAAACCTTTGCTCAAGAAACCATCCCTTGACCCGGACATCTTGGCAAACTATAGACCAATATCCAACCTTCCATTTATCTCTAAAATTCTGGAAAAAATAGTTGCTAGCCAGTTAGGAGAACACCTGCATAGAAATGATCTATTTGAGGTCTTTCAGTCAGGGTTTAGAACGCATCATAGCACAGAAACTGCGCTGATTAGAGTCTCCAACGACCTCCTCATGGCCTCAGACAATGGATTAGTTTCTGTCCTTGTTCTGCTGGACCTCAGTGCTGCTTTTGATACTGTTGATCACGGCCTTTTGCTGTACAGATTAGAGCACACTGTTGGAATTAAAGGGACAGCATTAGGCTGGTTTAAGTCATACCTATCTGACAGGTTCCAGTTCGTCCATGTTAATGACGTTTCTTCTACACGGACTAGGGTCTGCTATGGCGTCCCACAGGGTTCAGTTCTGGGACCAATCCTTTTCACTTTATACATGCTGCCCTTGGGAAAAATTATCCAGAGCCATGGCATAAACTTTCATTGCTACGCTGATGATACGCAGCTGTACTTATCTATGAAACCAGAGGAAACAAAACCTTTGGCTAAACTTCAAGGGTGTCTTAATGATATTAAGTCCTGGATGTCCTCTAACTTTTTGCTTCTAAACTCGGATAAAACAGAGGTTATTGTCTTTGGTCCCAAACACCTGAGGAATGGATTGACTGGATTTACGCTGGCTTCCAGCACAGTTGCGAAAAACCTTGGAGTTATTTTTGATCAGGATATGTCATTTAAGCAGCATATTAATCAGGTTTGCAAGACTGCCTTTTTTCATCTCCGAAATATTGCCAAAATTAGGAGCATCCTCTCCCAGGGTGATGCCGAAAAATTAATCCACGCGTTTGTTAGCTCTAGACTGGATTACTGTAATGCGCTGTTAGCAGGATGTCCGAAAAGCTCGCTAAATAGCCTTCAATTGATCCAGAACGCAGCAGCGAGGGTGCTGACAGGAATCCGCAAGCGAGATCACATCTCTCCCGTGTTAGCCTCCCTCCATTGGCTTCCCGTGAAATTTAGAATTGAGTTTAAAATTCTGCTTCTCGCATATAAGGCCCTTAATGGCCTAGCTCCGCGCTATTTACAAGACTTGATAGCTCGTTATGCTCCTAATAGAGCTCTCCGCTCTCAGAGTGCAGGATTACTCGTCGTTCCTAGAATATCTAAAAGTAGGTTTGGAGGACGGGCCTTCTGCTACCAGGCACCTTTTTTATGGAACCAGCTACCAGTTTGGGTTAAGGAGGCTGATACTATCTCCATCTTTAAAACTAAATTGAAAACATTTCTGTTCAGTAAAGCCTACAATTAGTCTTAACTATAGTGTGTAGGGGCTAATAGTTATAACTATAGTTGTAGTAGTAAGACTAGAGTAGCTCGTCTTAATCACAGCTTCGTCATAGTTATGCTGCTATAGGCCTACGCTGCAGGGAGACACCAGCATGATCTGCTGAGTGGTGTCTCCACTGCTCTTCTCCTTTTCTTCCCTTTCTTCCTCCCTTCCTCCTCCTCCAGCTCATTTATAATTATTTGGGAGCACCCTGCTACTGAAACTGTGCTCCATTTTCTTTGCTTTCCTGTGTTTGTTGTGCTGTTTCTGCCCCCTTTTCTCTTTGTGTATTTGCAGGCCAGAGTTTCCTGGGTTTCATGCTGACTTGCAGTTCCATCCTCTGTCCATCCCGGGGTTCTCCTCCACTTGTGTTTGGGTACCGACTGGCGTGGTGATCGGCGACCTGGTCCTCTGGCCATCTCATCCCAGTGCTGCTGCCTCCATCTGTTTATGTTTATATATTGCATCCTTTTGCTTGAAATCCTACCCTTCTCTTTTCTTAAACCCAAACCCCTTCCTCCTCCCCCCTCCTCCCCCTTCTCTCACACACCTCACCTACACCCCACCCGCACATTACTGATACTCAAGAGCCTATCATGGCTCATTACGCTGACCACACGCCCAAGGGCCCTCCATAGCTCGCTTGCATTCACCCTACAACAATTCCACTACTTCTTTATTATTATTTTTACTTTTTCTGTGCTCTCCTCTCTCTGTCATACATCCTCTTTCTGTCCTCCATCTTCTCTCTGTCCTACATCCTCTCTCTGTCCTGTCTCCCCTCTTTTTCTTTCTCTACCCGGCTGGCCTTCGGCAGGAAGGTCCCCCCATATGAGCCAGGTCCTGCTCAAGGTTTCTTCCTCTTAAAGTGGAGTTTTTCCTTGCCACTGTTTGGTATAAAGGTTTTTTTTTCTCCCTACGTGGGAGTTTTTTACCTGCCATTATCATTGATTGGATTTAATTATATAATCTTAGTTGATGATATTTGCTCGGGGGTCATGCTCTGGTTCTCTGTAAAGCGCCTAGAGACAATTGTCATTGTAACAGACGCTATATAAATAAAATTGAATTGAATTGAATTGAATTCCTCCAAAGGGAGGCAGGGGGAGCAATGCTCCCCCTGGTGGCTGAAATATGTAATTGCATTGTCAACGAACTGGCAAAAATAAATAAATGTTTTTGACCGTAATGTTTTTTTTAAGTCCAAAATAAACTACAGTATATTGTGACAGTTAAATGAATCATGTTATATTTTGTTTCTTAATACATTTAACATCATTAACATTAACATTTATAACATCTACTGTGTACTGTATCCTGTTGCAACTACTGGTTTTGAACATCATCTAATCTTGGACTTCATGGTTTCGTGGTGAGTGTACCTTGTGTGCCATCATGTGCGCGCGAGTTTGCACATATGTGTGCATGTGTGCCGGTTCGCGTGAGAGTGCGCCCGTTTGTTGAAAGTGCTTAACAATTTTTGCCCCCCCTGACGCAAAAGTCAAACTACGCCTATGCGCCAAAGTTTTGTTGCAGTACAGAATTTTTCTTTTTCAGACAGAATTGTTAATTCTGAGTTGCTACCTGAACTGTGAAGTTCACAGATTTTTACCATTCTCCATGTCTGTTTTAGCTTTTCTGCATGTTTACCTGCCAATTCTCTTCCGGTTCCGCAGCAGCCAGTAACAGACTTTATTAAAACAAAGCACACGAGCAACATGCGTTAATGCGCAATAAAATAAATGTCGGCGTTAATAAAAATAATGTGTTAATGTGATAATAACGCGTTAACTCTCCCAGCCCTAAATTTTGATAGCGATATTTGCTCGGGGGTCATGATTGATTGAGATTGTAACAGACGCTATACAAATAAAACTGAATTGAATTAAATTTGTTTGTTTTTTTCAGTTGACCCTTGTTTGTGTTGTTTGAAGGACTGGATGGCTAAAAAAAAAAACCCCAAAAAACAAAACAACAATCGACAGCCTGGTGTGGAGGAACCATCCACAGCTCCAACAGCCTGGTCCTTAACCCTGACATGCTCTCTGCTGTGGGATGACCTCCGCTTCTCCAACCAGCATCTGTTTCCAGTCAGTTTCAGAAGCTTTAGGAAGCTGATGAAAGCTAGCTGAACGTCTGTAGCGCTGTGAAATGGTCTGATATGGTTTTAACGTGGCTCTGTTCCTGTGTTTAAACTCTCAAACAACCACAAAATCACGAGTCCTTGCTGCAGAGCTGACTGTCCTTGTAACCCTCATCACTTCATCCAATGTAGGCCATCGAGACCATCATCAACGCGACGAGGAACGCAAAGTTAAGACGACCCGAGCAAAGATACAATAGAAATAGGTCACATTCTTTAAAGCACTTTCATTTACAAAAAAAGAAGATTTAATGTGTTTAGCAGTTAACCATCCACAAGTAACTGATAATCAGTGGCGGCTGGTGATAAAACATTTTTTGGGGGGTGAACTGGCGAGTGGGGATTACAACACAACTATAAACTCTACTTGAACATAAATTTAGCTCTCCTCTCCTTTCTGATTGAAATCTGTCATTTCACAAACAAGTGTCTTTTCCATGGAGAGCATGGCCCGTGCATTCAGCCTCTCCTGGGTCATGGTGGTTCTGAGAAAGGTTCTCTCCCAGCTTCAGCTGTGGTCATGGGTGTGGTGATGAGGATCTTTAAAAGAGTGACAGTTTCTGCTAGATTGTTCTCCATGAACAGTTGGAACAGCACCACAACATCCTCCGAACTCTTCTTTGCTGTAGATTAGACCCAGCTCTGTCTTCAGCTTGGTTCCGTTCAGCATTGGGTCGGCCTTCAAGGTGCTTTGCAGTGTCTCTTCCGGAAATGACCCGTTGTGTTCCTCAAACCCGTCCCCCTGCAACAAGGTTGCACACACAAGATGGTCCGTGAAGGAGAAGCGCCCCTTGGTGTGTCCCAGGATGGTGTTGCAGACCTACAGAGAGAAGAATACAAAAATATAGAGAGAAAAAATAAATATGTCATTAATATAACACTGTTACTCTCTGTAGCTGCATGATTTTGGAAAAAAAATATCTTGATATTATTGACTAGTGCTGGGCAATATGACGATACATATCGTGGGGACCATGGTTCGAATTACGAGGGAGCTAAGGGGAGCTCGGCTCCCCCGAGAGGGACATGAGCTCCTCTGAGAGCCTGCCCTGAGACATTCAGGGCGAGCTCTAAAGAATTGTCCACTTTAAGATATATTTTATTTTCTCTACATTGAGGTTCCTGAAATAAAAAAGAATAAACATGTCATGGCTGTGTGTGTTTATGTGCTATTAAATGTTCAATATTTCTAAACATTTGCCTCAACTATTTAACATGATTCCTGTTATAACCGTGGCGACGCTGGAGGAGAATTGTTTGATTTACGTAGCCGCACATGAACTCCTCATTAGTGAATGGGTGGACTGGGGGGATTTTTGGTGGTATACTGTATTTGAAATTGAAGGAATGAACGTGAATGATATTTGACTTTTCCTCAAATTATATTGAAACTGTCCAAACGGAAACAGCCAGGTCTCGGACAGTTTGGATTTTTGAAGTAAACGAAGACAACAACAGCCATGGTTAGTACTGACAACAGTGCAAGTGGACCGACTACTTCAGCTAGTGGTCGGTCTGACTTTGGTCTGATTAATCAGACTGTATTTTTATGATTTATGTTCCCAAACTAAGACGCTGGTATTGTTTTATTGAAAATCACTTGAAATCATTGGGTTTCTGTAAAGCGCCGAGAGACAACTGACATTGTAACAGACGCTATACAAATAAAGTTGAATTGAATTGAATATCGGAGCTTGTTTCAGCACCATGCATAGCGCTGCTGGATGTGTGTGCGTTGTTTGCTGAAATAACTGCCCTCAATAAGAACACATAAACTTTTTTACTGTTGCTGAATGAGTTTTAGTCAATGTGCTTGACTGTGGTTCTTAATTATGTTTTAATGCTTCATTGAGCTGTTTTAAAGATGAATTTCTATTTTACTCGAGACAATAAATTATCTATCTATCTATCTATCAATCAATCATTTTGGCGAGTGTTGTTTTGCCTTTTGTGACACATACCATATTGTCATTTGTCAGGATTGTGCGGACTGGATCTTGGAAAATAGCAGAAAAAGGCCCTGAATGTTTCAAATTGGTGGGGAAATGTCTCTGGTGGCCCACTTCCTTTGAGTTAATGCAATTCTGACATAAATGTGATGATAACCAAAGACATGGAGAGATGTCGTTTGGCCAGAAGTACCTGTTTCAGATTATTTTATGATGGCTGCAGCCCTAATATGTTTGACAGACGCACTTGTTTTCCTGTTAAATAAACTACATTTCGCTTTTGAAATGTAGTTTATCGAACTAGTTATTGTGTTTAATATATGTATATCTGTGTAATAAATTCATATTAGATAGTAACGTTTAAAATGTAGTTACTTATCTGGGATACTTGAGAGGGTAGAAGTGGATGAAACATTCAGAAAGGTCTAAATAGCCTAAAGTTTTGTGCCAAGATGAAGAAATCAAAACTATGAAAAGAAAATGTTATGCCATTCTTTTTTTTTAATTTAATAATTTCTTATATTTATATGCGGTCTTATATTTGGGCAATTGTTTACTTTTTCAATTATTAAACAAAATGCATTTGTTTCAGAATAAGAAATCAAACTTTGTGGTGTTTTTATTTTCTTGCTATAAAAGTAAATTAAGTCCTTGCAGCAGGAAAGACAGCATCTGCTTTCCTGAGCTGACAGACAGTCTGAATGTGTTACTGGCAGCACTCTGATAGTGATATGCGCATGTGCACATGGGAAAGTCATGATGCACACTGTAAAATAGGGCTCCCCCAAGGGTCACTGTGTAATTCGAACCCTGGTGGGGACAATATAAAAGTGTGTATCGTGCCATTTCTCTTCTATCGTTTCTATCGTTTCTAACCTAATTTAATCAATTATTACAGCAAATATGTAATTAAATAACCTGCAACGATAAATTTGATAGAATCATATCTACTTCTACAAAGTAGCCTTTTATGTTTGCACTTTTATTCATGGTTAATGCCTTAAACAGAGTTCTCTTCAACCCTGATGTTTACTTTAGACACTTTATATTGGTTTGCAAACTGCACTACAAGGTTACAGATTTCAGAAAGTTGAAAAATAATTTGTGTTTATTTTTTATAGCTGAACTTCAGTGCAAAAATGTGTTTTTCCTCTCAGAAACTGTTGTGCACTTTAAAAAAATGTGAAAGCTACTGTACCTCTGTACCTACCTGTTTTTGCTGCACTAAAATGTATGTTTGTGACAGTTCAGCTAAATGTCCTTTCAAAATAAAGTTGAAAAGTAAGCAATGACATTTTTTGACAAACTTTTCAGAGAATAACTGAAAACATACTTTATTATGGTATATCGTGATATAAAATAGTCCATATCGTGATATATGATTTTTTCCATATCGCCCAGCACTATTATTGACTACTGCAGTTTCTGCAGTAAAATCACAATTGTGATGTGATTTTAAATATTTCAGAATAATTTTCATTGTCATTAAACAGTTAGATTAATTGTGATTATGTGGCTGGCTGGAACATCTCTGCAACATGACAATGATACAGTTGTGACAGAAAGTATACATAAAATAAAAAACTGAAATGGAATTGCTTCCAAACGTGCTTCAACACTGTACTGAGTAAAGGGTATGTATACTTATGGAAATGTGATATTTCAGTTTTTTAATTTTTCATGAATTTGCAAACATTTCTAAAAACTTGTTTTTGCTTCATCATTATGATGTATTGTGTTCATATTGATGAGAAAAAAGATCAATTTTATCTACGTTAAATTGAGTCTATGATGCAACAAAGTTTGGAAAAAGTAACGGGTTATGTATACTTTCTGTCAAAACTGTATATTTAAAATAGTATTTCAAAACACATTTCTCCTCAAATAAACGTTACAACCTCCAATTAAACATGGACTATGACAGATTTCTACAACATAAACTCACCTCTTCTGCAACCCTTTGACGATCCTCTGAACTGAGTACCCGGCAGAGAGCCACTGCTTTGCTCAGCCATGGAATGGAGAGAATTTCTGTGAAGGATAAGTCATAATAGAAATAATCAAAAAGGGCAAAACAGATAATGATGAAAAAAGTGATGATGATATTACTAACAGGAATACCTATTACCTGATGGTTTTTATGTCCTGTTCAAACTGCTGGATGCTCCCTTTGATGTGGACTGCGTCTATGTTCTTCTTCTGGAGCTTGGCATGGAGGAGGTCCACATGTGGCATGATGTGGTGAAAAAGTTCCAGGAGGAACTTAAAGTCCTGATGTTCCAGCAGCATGGCCACAGCTCCTGCCTCTCTGATGGGACTGTGTTGAAGTATCTGTTGTCTCATCTGCCTGGATAGATACAAAATCACTCTTATGGACTTCTTGGATTATTTGCTCCTTTGCTACAGACAACATACAGTCCAGGAGCTCATTTTGAACAGTTTTTGAAGTACCCTTAAAAACAGTGGCGGTCTCAAGGTGCTCTTTCAAAGCTCCATCCAGAGAGGCAACAAAATTCACCAACCCACGAAATATCCTGGGGTTTACGGAGCTCTCATTCTCATCATGGCCACGTAAAGCTAACTCAGAGGCCCCGCAAAATTTCACACAGTCTATTATCCTGGACAGTATGTGACGATTTTTTGTGACCTCATCGTTGTGCCTTCTAATGCCAGCTCTATAGCCCTCATCTAGTTGTTCAGCAATGCTAATTCTGCCAGAAAACTGTAGCTTCATGCTGTTGTCAAGATGGCTGCGGCTACTTTCATGCCGTTTGCATTTTTCAGAGAGATGTTTCATGTCTCTGACCCCTGTTGTCGTCCACAGACCTTCAGTCCCAACACTTTGAAAAAGCAATAAAGAGCACTGCTAACTTCACATCCAGCTAGCCAACTGTGTTTGGCTAGCAGAGGCGGGAGAAGCCCCGGGTGTAACTCCGTCCACGGTCACTTGCCTGCTGCTGGATTTTTAGGTCTGGTTGTTCCGGTCCAAGCTCCTTAATCAGCTTCTTTTCCTCTGGCGAACGCCTCGTGAAATTATTATTTTGTAACGAAACGACCGAATTTGATTTTCTGCTGCCATTAGGTGAATTCCAATTCCTCCCTTAACTCTCAATCTTAACCCTCAATCTCAAAAATGTGCGCTCCCGCTTAGTGCAAGTGCTGTCCCGAT
Organism: Hirundichthys speculiger; assembly: GCA_018398805.1. Classification (NCBI taxonomy): domain Eukaryota; kingdom Metazoa; phylum Chordata; class Actinopteri; order Beloniformes; family Exocoetidae; genus Hirundichthys; species Hirundichthys speculiger. Next base: position 10,295 of record JAGFBZ010000837.1, on the reverse strand, counting down.
TCTTAGAAAGTCAAATTGAGGGACGAGTTTGAGGGCTGTATCGCCCTCAAAATTGAGATTCTCCGACACCACCCTTGGGAGTAAGGACTACCCAGAAGGCACTGGGTAATTTAGCCAAGACATCTTCAAAAAGGATGGCGACAAAAAAAAAGCTAACTATCAATGTAAATATCTTCGTAGTTCTTAAAAATATAAATGTTACGAAACCATCTTATTGTCTTTGTTTGAGACTTTTTTCATGGATTAACATCGTTGTTGCGTAACATTTATTTCTTGACTTTACGATGTTACTCCGGGTCGGCGGCCGGCAGTCCTGGTCGGAGGTCCAGGGCTTAAAGTAAAAAAAACTCCTGAGCCTGAACTTTTTTTCCTGGGGTGCAGTGGATCCAACGCACACCCATTTTAGGCAATTTAGCAAACAACTTTTTGGCACTGTGCTTCGTAATGTACAAGATGACCTTCAATTCAAATGAATTTTAGCAAGTAAAGGTTATTAGGTTATAAGTGAGGACATGTGAAACTCAGTCAAGCCAATTAATCTGATTTATTGAAAAACCATTTAATTCAGTAAACGGCAATTTGTACAAAAAAAAAATTGTAACTTTTCTATCATTTTTGTTCAAAACAATGATAAATTAAGTCATAAGAAACACATTCCATTTGGTCTTGACTCCTCTCGTCTTTAACATATTTGCAGAGGCAGTTCTGTTATTCCTCTGGATGCGTCATCATCAAAAAAGTGAACTATTACATTCAGTATTTTTCCATGTTTTGGGTGGTTGCTTCATTAACATTCAGAGAAAACATGCATCCTTTGAGCTGATCAGGAAAGACAAGTTTAGTTGTAGAGCACATTTTGTGTACAAGACAATTCAAGGTGATTTACATAAAACACAGACGTTTCTAGAGCTCTGGAGCTGTGTCATGTTTGTTTATATAACTGGCCTGCTGACTGGAAACGGGCAGTTTTTTAAAGCGTTTTTATTAACGGCTACTTTTTTACACAGATGTACGAGCGGTTGAGCAATCGTAAATGATAAATCATGTTCTGTAATAAACGAGCATAAACGTATTTTCAAGTTACAAATAGATGAGTCACCGGGACTGCTACGTCCGCTAAGTCCCGGTTAACGGCTTGTGCGTTGGAGCGCGCGGACTGCTGCTTTTTGGATGGCGTCTACTTTGGGATGGTTAAGAGCTTTTTTTGCCGCTAGTTGCATAGACTAGCTTGTTGGAGCACAACACACAAAAACAGGTACCAGGCTCCCTTAGCTTCCGGCACCCAAACGACTAACCGTCTCCACTCTTATCCTCTATCCTGCCCAGAGACACTTGTTGCCTCGATTCAAACAACCACCGGCTCACCTCGGATGGTGCGTTCAAGACCACTCAGAGATAACGTGTTTGTGTGTGTTTTTTTTCCTGAATCATAGTCAAACGCCGGAGATCTGGCACAGTGCCGGAATACTTTAAGCCCTGGAGGTCCCGGTCGGTGGTCGGCGGCCGGCCATCCGTGGCCCGGCAGTCCCAGGCGGCTTCACATTACTTGTTTACCTTGTTGTGTAGCGACGGAGGACTGAATAATGTATCCTCTATTGTGTTATTTGCTAATATTATTTAGAGAATATACGGCGCTCTTTTCAATGTTATCCCTGTGTCATTTCAGGAAATACAGAGACAACACGGCTCTGATACATTTCAGTCTGAAGACTTAACTGCACTCAAGGGCTGTCCCATTTCTAATTCACAAGATAGACCTGACACTTACTTTCGAGGGTTAAGATTGAGGGCCAAAAATTGAGGGTTAAGGGCGAGGGTTGAGATTGAGGGTTAAGGGAGGAATTGGAATTCACCCTTTGTGTCCTGTCTTGTCATTGTGACTCTGTGCGAGTGACAGATGCGGTCGCGCGTCTACACTGTCAGGGGTGTGAATTTGATTGACAGCTATCATCATAAATCAATCACACTGGATGAAGAATGACAGAAAACACGCTGATTCGCCACGGGCACAGAATCTTTGAGTAGCCAATTAGAGACCACAATGAAGTCACATGGAAGAAAAGTTTAAGAACATGCATACACAATCATTTGGCCGGCGTCCAAATACCTATGTATTTCGGTCTGCACAAAAAACAACTCTGAATAAACCCAGTATGGGATGGGAAGGCTTGAAAAATTAAAAGTCAGACACATTTTATGAGTGCACAGATGTGATAATTACTTTTTATTACGTAATTTATGTGTGTACTGGTCTATTTTTTTCCTGTAATTTTAATGGGGGCGGCGCCCTAGCGCCCCCTATTAACATGTGTATGCATATATATATATATATATATATATATATATATATATATATATATATATATATATTATATATATATATATATATATATATATATATATATTATTTGTTGGGTCCCCACCTGCCGACCTGCAGTCTCAACCTCGGCAGGAGGACACGCCCAGCACCTCTCAGCGCGTTGCCAGGGAGCTGCGCGCTCGGCGACGGGAGCGGGCTGGGCGCGCTCCACCTCACAGCTGACTGTCATCAGCTCATCACTCACCTGCAGCTCATCAGCTTATCTGGTAGGAGATAAATTCACCTTCTCTCCTGACTTCTGTGCGAGTTCTTGCCGTTACCAGCCACTTGTGCAGTGAGTTCTGTGGGTTCTCGTCACGTTCCTGTGTGGATCGTTTTCTTGTGGATTTATCTCCTTGTGGAATAACCAGTTTTTGTGGATTTACCTTTTTTGTGGATTTACCATTTTTGTGGATTACCTTTCTAGTGGATTTAGGGGGACATCTGATCAGAACCTGCCCTAATCGGCCAAAAGCACAGGCTCACCAGGAGCACGAGGGATCCTGTTGAGCCGCTGTTATGCCAGAATTTAGGCATATCTTACTCATTAGAATACACTCAAATTATACTCTAATTGTGTTCTGGTGATGCAGTCAATTCGGTTGTTAAACAAAGCACTGACAACCAACGGAGGTGCAAAACGGAGTTTTATTCTCCAAGTCTGCATGCAAATTCAGAGAGGTCATTACAGAATGCCGGATGGTTCAGAATGACCCAGTCTCAGTAGGAAGCAGTTGCCTTTGAACATCACATGAAAACATCAGGACCTTGGATAAGTTCTCTAGACGTCCACGTCAAAACTTAGCAGACTCGTTGGAGCCTGAACGATAACAAAACTGTGGCCTTCGAACACGCAGGAATCGAGACCAGAAGTCATGGACTCATGACACAGCACTTTAGCTCAAAATGCAATTTCTGACACAACAATCCCTACTTTTGTATTTGCACCTCATTTTCTTTGCATATATGAAAAGCTTATCTAGATTACAGCAGTAGAGCACGCTGTTCCCGCCCAAAGGGCCCTGCCCACAACTGCGAGCTAAACAGGGAATAATGAAGCGCAGTCTACTCTATTGAATGTGACCCTCTAGTGGCCAAACACCCGTCCCCAGCTATGTTTCACGGTTTGCAGCTCAGATTGGAATCAGTTGATTGGTTAAAATGATTAAAGTGATTAAATTTAGAGTTTGAATTTTGAATTTTAGTACAATTTAGATTGTCAGATTCCGAAAATAAGGGGAACGGCAAACGGCAAAAGACCCTCTAGAGACTATCTACTCTAGACTAGGCCAAAAACCCAGTGGGAAAAAAGGCCACAAGACTATCTAAAGCAAAGAAGAACATTCAATTCTCAGAAGCACCCGCAGGTGCACCCCCAGTTGATGTGGGGAACAAATCAGACCTCTGATCATGCAAGAAAGATGTTATCATTGCTTTTAGCATCATGTGGCGTAAACATGGAATCACACATGAAAATAAAAACAGAACCAAAACAATATGGAATGGAGTAAATACTTTCAAAAATACTGAGTACCAGGACCCTGAGGTCAGCCATGTCCACAGATCAAACCCCCAGGGCTCCGCTGAGTCCCTGTGGTGCTGCATCTCCATTGTGACATCCCAAACCCCCTCTGAGGCTAAGGATGTAAGGTTCAAAGGTTCAATCAAACGCCAGATTGCCAACCTGGCCGACCAAATTCATAGTACCCCTCCGAGGAACTAAACCCCTAAGAACTTTGCCCCACTGAGACGCAATTAACATGAGGCTAGACCTCACGCTTGGAAACAGATAACAGGGATAATTAACTAATAACTAATAATTAACTAATAATTTAACATGATGATGAGTCAACGAATCATAAATACCCATAAAGAAGTTTTGATACACCTGAGAATTATCAGTAACATCCAAATTATTAACCTAATTGAGAAGCTCAGAGATATTTAAAGATGACAAGTAAGGGTGGAGACACCCCTCACTATTATCTCGACGTTGAACTCCACATGCGGCCTTCCTAGCGAGACCACAAACGCTTTTTCCCAGAAGCCGCCCACGAGGAGAACACGAACGAGAAAACAACAGGAGCTTCACAAAGTGTTGGACTTTATGAAGGACTTGCTGTAAACCAAGATGTAAACGCTCTGATCCTGAAGCTGGTCTCAAGCAGATCATGGCTGTCGCACATGTTCCTGGCACATGAGTATGAAACCAAAAACACAGGAAAATTATAACATAAAACATAAATGAATAAACAACATAAATGAAACGAAACCCATATTATAGTCATATTTCATATTACATTCACCCCCTCCCGGAACCCCCCACTCCCCCATCGTGGAAGCCGTGGAGGACCCATCTTCTTCTCGATCAGCAGTGTGGGATGAAGAATATGTGATGTAACAGTCTCTGGTTGGAAAAACATCAGTCTCTCTTTTCCTCTTTTACTTTTTTTTTATTTTCTAGTACCTCCTTCCTGTCCAAACTCAGGCATGTGTGTGTATATGTGTACGTGCATGTATGTGTACGTGTATGTGTGTGTACGTGCATGTATGTGTACGTGTATGTGTGCTCAGAGATACAAACAGGCTCCAGAAGCCTGAGATACCAAGGAACCTGGGGATCCAGCAGCCAGAAGCTGGATCAGGAACTGTTTGCAGGGGCAGGTGTGAGTCCAGGTCGCCCGCTCCGCTATGTTAACAGCAGTGTGGGTCGTTAGCAGAACCTGGAAAAGACCGTTCCACTGCTCCGTTCCTCTAGCGCCTCTGAAGCAGGTCTCGCATCAGGACCCACTCTCCTGGCTGAGTGCTGTGCAGGGGTCCACTGGCTGGTACAGGCTGGGCACCGTCACCTGTGAGTTAATCTGTGTCAATATAGAGTGCAACTTTTTTGCAATACGACAACACAGAATTCTCACACAATACAGATGATGGAAGGAAACACTCATCTGGTGCATCCACTCCCATCGGCGTTGGTCTGGCCAAAGAGGATCACGAACAGACTCAGAGTAGCCTCGATCGCCCTCGTATCCTCAAGTCCACAGCATGACAGGTAGAGCCCCCAGAGCCTTCAGCCAGGACACCCTGTTCCTGCACAACACTGTACCAACTTAGACGTCAAGACACCATTCTCCCTCCCAACAGCACCCCCACTGGCAGGATGGTACAGTATCACCTGAGGTCAAACCCCAGAACCTTCCCTACCTGCACCAGGGCTTTGTTAACAAAATGAGTGCCGTTGTCACTGGAGATTTCAGATGGAAATAAAAGAACTGTTTCAGATGGAACTGAACAGTTAAAGGCAACTGTTTAGTACCAAACCCACCTAGCAGCAGACAAATGTGACGTTTTCTGCTCCAACAGTGTCATAGACACGGCATGTGGTACCCAAAGAGTCAAAACAGCATAACTTACCAGATCACGTGAGCAGCCACAGCTCACAAACAACGTGGAGAGCCACGTTGGATCTGGATCCAGCTTACCAGAAAAATAAGCCACAGGCTTCATGTTCCTGTAACAGAACAGATGTCATTCCTGCCAGTGGCCATCACACTATACAACCAATCACTTTAAATCTGTAAATCTATAGTATTTCTATATGTCCGTTTAACCTAGGTTACTTTCTCTTTTTTCTTTTACTATTAGACAGGGTATTTTGATAATCTCTTATTTGTAATTTTTGCACATTGGATTTGCACACGTGGGCCAGAGTTATTTAGTCTATTTTGTTATTCTTATATATTTAATTCTTGGTAAGGTGTAGTATTCAAAGTGTTAATTTACTTATTTTATATGTAGAGACTAATGTCTAACTTTAACCGATGCAACGGCCTTTTATAGGATGAACAATGGCGGCAGCAAAACATTTTCATTGCAGTTGCTTAGTTGTTGCTAAACAGTTGTATGGAGTTGCTGGACAATTTAATTGCAATACCAATTAAATAGCATAAATATGGATATGTATGTCATTACCGGACCTCCTCAGTCTAATCAGCGCTATCTGAAACTAGCGCGCAAGCCATGAAACAGATAAAAAAATCAATTTGAAGTTCGTTATTATAATTTTACCATATAGTCATGCCGCTTTTCACAGCAGTGAGAAAGGTACATTAACAGCCTAGCCTACAAATCATTTTACAATAACCTGTTCATCACATTTTAACCAGTTATTATTCACATAAGTTCACATCAGTAGGATCTGGCAGACTTATGCTTCAACAGATAGCCTCCATTTTGATGTCACTTTCCTAGCGGCCCGGTTTTTTATTTCCCAAGCTGACTTCGCGTGACCCCTGCAGGCCAGCTCTCATCGTTTTTAATTGTCTTCCTTCTATTTTAATTTAAAGCAAAAACACATGAAATTAATTTTAAATTAAATTGTCACCATTTTTACTTTATTTAACACAATTAAGATTTTCATTTTTAATAGTCTCCATTCTTGGGGTTGCTTTGAGGTTGCCAAGCCATATTTTGAGGTTGCTATAGCAACTGCAAGCTATTTTATTTATTACATTATTACAGTTTTATTATTACAGTTTTGCACACTGTTTTTTTTTTTTTTCCCTATTTATTGCCTATTTAATGTCTATTTAATGCCCTGTCTATTTATGTATATTTTTGTATCTGCTGCAACGAGCCAATTTCCCCTCGGGGATTATTAAAGTATTTTCAATTCAATTCAATAATTCGCATTAAATTAAATTTATTAATCCGCAAGGGATCAATAAAGTATTTTCAATTCAATTCAATTCAAACACCTGACAATAAGAGCCCATCCCTACAAAGGACATCACCTGTTTCTGTTCACAGCAACCTTGACACAGACGGGTGAATGTCCAAGGTTCACCCTGTAGGTCGAACACCGGAAAAACATTAGCCAAATCGACAACATCAGTGTTTGGATTGGAGCATCAGGGCATGAACAATCACACCTGCAGCGCGCAAAGATCTAAAAACAGGTGTAACTCCCATCACTGCCTCCTCTGTCAATATTGCTGAATTACTGTTGGATATTATTGCTGACACAGCCTAACATCAGAATTTTTTAGAGTGATCACAACCGGTTCGACATTCCCGATCAAACCTACATCGCATGGACCTTGTGCTCCCAACGTCGTCGTTGTAATGTTCTGGAATGTTGGTAATTGGCCCAATTCACGATCAGCAGGCAGAACCCCACATCGCCCTCCAGGTGAACACAGCGCGACATGTGATCACCTAGAATGAAACAACACACGATATGCATTTCTGTCTGCACTGTAAAAAGAACAGTAGGGTCTCCTGCTCTCACAGTCAGTCAAAGGAGCCCACGTTGTCGTCAAAGCACTTCGAGAGTCGGAGTCGTCTGAAACATTCACACTCCTGCAGACAACACATAAAACAACAATCACAAGCAGTAACCAATTTCCCTGACTCAGAGTCAGTGCCACTGGCACGCACTACAATGCGTAGACCAGTATAATATTGCGATTTCAGTTTCTTATTTTACCATGTTCCTTCTTATAAACATAAAATAGACAAAACACACACAAAAATGGTTATTATTGTTGGCAGAGGAATGGACAAACCAAGTGATCTTCATCTTCATCTTAATTACCTTGAGGCAGAATTTACAAATTAATTAACTTCGGTATGGATGCAGTCCATTAGCAAGGTGACTGAGGAATCAGAGACAGGCAAAATTATTTGAGGCAATATATTATGACTGAAATGACTAATTCTTGGATCATAAATTGAATTGGTGAAAAGGTGTAGTACCTTTTTCCAGACACGCAGTGTCGACAGAAAACTTTAGCAAGCAGTTCTTCATTGCAAAAGAGCCAAGGACAGAGGGAAAAAAATGTGTTGCGATGTCTTATCAGTATTTGCATTCTTGTGTATCAGTACGTGTGGTAATGACGTGTCACCTGGCCCAACCCCCTCGTCCACGGCAGCGTCCAGATGGTGTCACTCTGTCAATCCGCTGCCGGCGCCTCCCACTTTTCCAACACACTGCCGGACTGCTGAACACTGCTGACCAATGTCCCATCACATTGAAGACGGACGTCAGAGCCCTCATCTCTGACCACATCCACCACGGCTGTGTCGGCTGTCCGCTGTTGGGCTGAGAGACATTGTTATGCACAGCAAAATCAGTTCAGTTCCTCCAAACGTGAGCGCGCACAGGCTCCAGCTGGCTGCAGCAGTCTCTGGAGCGCGCAGCAGTCTCTGGAGCGCGCAGGAGGCTGCCTCTCCCCCGCGCGCCTTCAGCGCAGCGCCTGAACTTCCCGGGGTGAAGCAGATGTGCAGTTGTCATGTTGTATCTGCTATGTACACGCGAGTGAAGGGTTAAGATAGATTAGGGTAAGAAAGGGAGAAGAAATGAAAGAAGAAGGCCAGTCAAACTCCGCACGCGGAACTTACTGCGCCAGACAGTTCTCCCAATCAGTCTGATAACACTGTTACATAGAAACTCCTAAAATGTCTAAATTTCTGAACGAACAAATTTGCCTCTTTCCCAAAAACTACAGTGCCTCTGGTTCCCCAGTGCATGCTCAGACCGCAGCGCTTATCTGTCTCCTTTTTTTCCCTTTAACCGCTGCTTCTTCGCTTCGCGCCCGCGCATTGTCTCCCCAGATCATCGAGAACGCGCATCGTCAGAAATCTTCAAGTCATGTTTGTACACTCAACTGCCAGACTTCATAACATCAAACAGGTAATCATCTAAAGCCATAGCCTATTGCTTTAACCAGCATCATACTTTAAATCAGGAATTATTCCACAAACAGCCCGCCCCCCTGAGCCCAGCGCCTCCGTCCGGTCCAAACACAACTAAAACTCTTTTTTTTTTCTTCTTCTTTTTTTTTTCAAGACTTAAGTCCGCACTGCTCACTACTTCTGGTTCCGAGACCTCGTTATCTGCCCACACTAGATCCGATCGTCACCGGATCGCGGCAACTGCTTATGCCATCTCTTTGCCTATAGAGCTATAGATAGCTCCACTATTCCACACATAAATTCCCACTTCTGTCATCGAGGTGCTGCCCCACGTGCACACTCAAGCAGCCTAGCACACCGGCTAGTAACACCAGAAAACGGCAGTACGACAGGCTGTCCAACACGACACCTGTTCCAGGGGTCGGCACCCAACAGCGACAGAAAACTCCGGTGCTCGCACCCCACGGACCAGAGACCCACAGACGAGGCAGCGCGGCTCACAGGGCACAGAACAGCTCGGAAAACACCATGCAGAGAAAACAACACAAAACAAACCCCCGGGGTACCCCAAACAGACAAAAACTCCGCACCGCACCGCCGCAGCCCAGTGATCAGACAGACAAAATAAATCTCACTCACCAGAACAGTGGTTCGGTCGTTCATCCGTCCTTGTCCCCATCCAGTCGCTGCGGCTGCCCATCACGAGACCGGATTCCTCAAAACCTATGGAATTTGCGGCCAAAAAGAGCTTTCTCTCACCGATCAGGACCGCAGCGAGTGGAACCAGCAGACAAAGCACAGAAAAACAAGTAAAAGCCAAAGGGACGCCAACTGTTATGCCAGAATTTAGGCATATCTTACTCATTAGAATACACTCAAATTATACTCTAATTGTGTTCTGGTGATGCAGTCAATTCAGTTGTTAAACAAAGCACTGACAACCAACGGAGGTGCAAAACGGAGTTTTATTCTCCAAGTCTGCATGCAAATTCAGAGAGGTCATTACAGAATGCCGGATGGTTCAGAATGACCCAGTCTCAGTAGGAAGCAGTTGCCTTTGAACATCACATGAAAACATCAGGACCTTGGATAAGTTCTCTAGACGTCCACGTCAAAACTTAGCAGACTCGTTGGAGCCTGAACGATAACAAAACTGTGGCCTTCGAACACGCAGGAATCGAGACCAGGAAGTCCATGGACTCATGACACAGCACTTTAGCTCAAAATGCAATTTCTGACACAA
>JAGFBZ010000836.1:205000-399324 GCA_018398805.1 Hirundichthys speculiger | reverse complement strand
CACTGCTGTGTTGACAGAAATATAAATGTTATCGGGGCTATTCGTCGTGATATCGGACTTATCGAGATGATGTCATAATTTCCTGTTATCGGTCCGATAGTTATCGTGCACCCCTAAAACAAATGGAGCCAAAACCTGGACTTCTCTGATGGTGGTGGAGCGTTGTTTCTACCTTTTCCAACGATGACCTGTAGGGTCGTTTTAAAGCAAATTTCCAGAGCTACGATGCACTTTATTCATTAACGTCTTACCAGGTCCAGCTCACCTGGCACACATTTATCAGCGGTTTACTCCAGAGATGCACCTGTGTTTGGGAATGAACTTATAGACGGCAGGTTTCAGCAGCCTTTGTAGAAATCACCATGTCAACCAAATTAAAACAGAAAAATACCTGAATACCTTTGAGTTATAGGTTGTCTTTTCTCTAAAAGTTTTGTTTCTAAAGAAGGTTACTGTAGTGTTGGAGTGAAAAAGGCAGAAACCGTCATTTTTTTTTTTTCCATTTTCCTATTTTGTCTTGCTGCTGTGATGACTATTCTCCTGCAGAGACCAACAGCGTTAAAAAGAGGAACTCTGTCTGAAAAATATTCACCCGAAAGATACACCGTCTCAATACTTTTAGTCACTCAAGAAAAAAAAAAGGAACCTTTACAAATAAATATTTTCCAGGGACATTTTTAAACTCAAAAATGTGAATTCCACAACAAACCTTTTTCTTTTTTTTTTCCTGTAATAAATGCAATAAATCAGAGATGCATGTTCCAAGTGTTTCTGACCCCCCCTCAATATTTCCTGGGATTAGTCGTGCAGCCTACCAAGACCCAACTGTTAATACTATGATTAGCATTAGCATTAGCATACCTGGGACTACAGGAGTCAAGAGGAATTTTTCCAATGGAATATGATTTAGAGTTCGGTTGCAGAATTTTCCCTCTTCTTCAATTGACCTTTCGGTAAGCACCGCCCCCTCCCTAGTTACTGTTGCTAGGTCGGACATTCTCGCTGCTCCTCCATTAAGGACAATGTTTTTGCCATTTTTCCGATGCCTACCAACCGTATTTACATTACACTATAATAACGCCGTGGTGAAATATTGCTGCTGGGGACCTGCAACAGTGACTCGAGGTGTCCAGAACGTTTGGAGGGACATTTTTATTCTCTTTAACAAGATAAAACAAATGCTGGAGAATGCAGCTGTGGGTTCAGTTGTGTCCGTCCACACAATCAACTGAACGTGGGGAAAGTTACAAAACACACCTACATTTACTCCAAGGTAAGTTTACTTTGTTTATTAGATGATTGATTTAACCACCGTTTAGTAAAAGTAATATGATTTAGCAGCAGGGAGTGTGATGAGTGAAAACATCTCTCCGTTAGCATTCCGGCTAGCTTGCTAGCCACCTATAAGCCTGCCTCATTGTCTACAAATATATATGGCCCTGGATATTTATTTTGTTAGGTATAAGGTGAGGCTAGTGATGTTAACGTCACTTTATTAATTATTATATTAATACAATGCTGCGACTGTCTCATGTTAGCATAGCTCTGGTGTGGGACAGACCTATGGACCAGAGCTAATGCTAACAGAGAACTCATCACACTCCTTGCTGCTAAATCATATTACTTTTACTAAACGGTGGTTAAATCAGTCATCTAATAAACAAAGCTAACTTACCTTGGAGTAAATGTAGGTGTGTTTTGTAACTTTCCCCACGTTCAGTTGATTGTGTGGACGGACACAACTGAACCCACAGCTGCATTCTCCAGCGTTTGTTTTATCTTGTTAAAGAGAATAAAAATGTCCCTCCAAACGTTCTGGACACCTCGAGTCACTGTTGCAGGTCCCCAGCAGCAATATTTCACCACGGCGTTATTCTAGTGTAATGTAAATACGGTTTGACAGGCATCGGAAAAAAAAATGGCAAAATAACATTGTCCTTAATGGAGGAGCAGCGAGAATGTCCGACCTAGCAACAGTAACTAGGGAAGGGGCGGTGCTTACCGAAAGGTCAATTGCTGGCCCGATGAGTTTTAGTTCCAGAGTTGTGATTCTTACACTGTTACGGTCTGCAGAGGGTCGGAGGTCACGTAACAGCAGGCTTTTGTTAGCAGAATGTAGCAGCTAGTCGCTAGCACTGGTTTCCTGTGGCGTGCTGCACCAGGGGCAGACGGCTACCTCTTCCTAATAAGGGTTATACTATTATGAGGTAAAACCAACGCGCTGCTTCCGTGTCGTCTCACCTTGAGCGATGAAATTCTTCTCAAATTTCTGCAGGAACTCCAAGTAGAGCAGATCATCAGAAGTGAGGGCCTCCTCTCCCACCACAGCTTTCATGGCCTGCACATCCTTACCGATGGCGTAACAGGCGTACTGCACAGAAGGACAGGTAGCCATGTTGCTAACGGTGACAGCTAGCCAGACATCCCTGAGACTGCGTGATTTGTTACCAGCTGGTTGGACACGTCAGCGTGGTCCTTCCTGGTCATCCCTTCACCGATGGCGGACTTCATGAGACGGGACAGTGAAGGCAACACGTTGATGGGAGGGTAGATCTGAAAAACAAAGGTAACAACCCGTTCTCTATTTTTCTCTGTATGTAACATCCATGAACACTTCCTGATGCAGCGTCATGTGAGGAATCAGAGATCACTGAAATTCCTCCAGATCCCTTTAAAGGTTTGATCATCAACACCTTCCCATTTTTCTCTGAGGAACACTGTGTTTTATAATGTCAATGATTTTTTTTTCACACATTTATCATCAAATTTAGATCCTCTGCCCACATTTGTTCCTCAAAGACTCTCTTACAAGCATTAAAAGCGTACAGTTAAAATTAAAAAATGGATGTATACTAACAAATTAATTAAAATATGAAATATTTTGGATTTGTAGTGTCTGTGAAGGCAGAGTCAAAGTCAGAATCACCACATTATGTTTTATATTTACATTTTTAATATCATCCAAACCTTTTTTTTTTTTAATTAAGGTCTCTGTGTGACTGCAGCGGGTGAAACATCAGGAACTGTTTTTATTCAGCTTAAACAGCCATTACCCCAACAATACACAGAAATATTATTGATAGGAGGTAATAATACTATTGATAACAAGTGGTTAAAGTGGCTGTTTCCCATGATTGCATTGTCTTGTGTTGGCAACGGTTGTCCTGTAGTACCTAAACCAATCTCTGCTGTATACAATAGATTAATTATTCACTTGGACCCTCTGTCCGATTGTGATGTACAATTGTTTCACCAGAACTCACTAATTATGGGTAAACTATTATACATTAATAGTAAAATTTAAACAACAATCTTGAAAAACTAAAATAAAAAATTTAGTAAAACTCCATAACTACTGTGTGGATTTTAGAAATAGGATACGCAATTAGACCTATGTATTGTTAAAGCAATAAATTTCATTTATTTGTCAACTACTGTATCTATATTTGTCATCTATATTTGTCAGTTTTTGTGTGCAAACTGCTTAAATACAAAAAAACAAAAACAAAAGAAAAGTATGTGAAAAGTCCCGTAGATTTAGAACAGTCAGAGTTTTCGGAGGAATACCTGTCTGTTGTGCAGCTGTCTGTCGACGTAGACTTGACCCTCTGTGATGTATCCAGTAAGATCAGGAATTGGATGGGTGATGTCTGTCAGACAAAACATGCATTTCAGCGCAAACATTTTAAACAAACGTTCCTTCCATCCGTTGAGGTTGGATGGATTCAGATCTAGATTCAGATCAGGCAGCAGCTTAAGCTAGAATCTCCAGATCTCCCTCCCCCCCCATCCATCTCCTCCAGTTCTCCAAGGACATCAAGGAGGTCTCAGGCCAGCAGGGAGACATAGGCCCTGATCGTACGCCTACCGCTAGCCGCTAAATTGCAGGTTTAGGAACCTCCGCTAACCGCTAATGCAATCTTCCGCTACCCTAAAGCCGCTATCCACTATGCCAACTCCCTTACTCAGATTGTAGGTGTGGCAATGGTCTTTTGCACTTTCCGCAAACTCTGTATTAAACTTGTGCGATTCGTGGGCTACCACAAAATACAGAATTTGTGAAAGCGCAACCCGCATGTCGGCACGTAAAAGAGCGCGTCCAAATGGCATACAGTGATCCCTTGCCAATTCGCGGTTTTAAGTTCCGCGGTTTTAGTTATTCGCGGACTTTTTAGAAATATATAGTATAATTTTTAAAAAAATTTTTTTTAAAAATCGCGGAAACATCACAGGCTGTTGTGCGCGTTCTCTCTCAGTGAAGAAATGCTGTGAGCCAGCCTGGCCTCTTTAAGAAGGTGGCCTTATGGGTAATGGTGTGGCCTTATGGGTAATGTAGTGTGTGTGTCGTGGGACGGCAGAATGAAAACGGGGTTAGATGAAAAGTGTAGTGAGCATCAACAGCAGCCCAGCGTGTATAGATTTACATTCTCTGTTAACCGACAGGAGCCCAACAATACAACCTGTGTGATGTTACAAGTTCCTGCAGTGACACAATAACCAGACTTTTTGTTTTGTTGTTGTTAGCGTGTTAGCCGCTAATTATGAGCCAAAAATAGCACAATACCAGCGGTTTGTTTACTACGGTTCAGAGACCAGAGGCTGTGAAGGTAACAGAAAGACCACAGTTGAGCATTGAGCAGTATTTTAAAAAACACATCACAAAATGCTCAGTTTTCAGTAGTGCTGGGCAATATGACGATACATATCGTGGGGACAATATAAAAGTGTATATCGTGCCATTTCTCTTCTATCGTTTCTAACCTAATTTTATCAATTATTACAGCAAATATGTAATTAAATAACCTGCAACGATAAATTTGATAGAATCATATCTACTTCTACAAAGTAGCCTTTTATGTTTGCACTTTTATTCATGGTTAATGCCTTAAACAGAGTTCTCTTCAAGCCCTGATGTTTACTTTAGACACTTTATATTGGTTTGCAAACTTTGCACTACAAGGTTACAGATTTCAGAAAGTTGAAAAATAATTTGTGTTTATTTTTTATAGCTGAACTTCAGTGCAAAAATGTGTTTTTCCTCTCAGAAACTGTTGTGCACTTTAAAAAAAATGTGAAAGCTACTGTACCTCTGTACCTACCTGTTTTTGCTGCACTAAAATGTATGTTTGTGACAGTTCAGCTAAATGTCCTTTCAAAATAAAGTTGAAAAGTAAGCAATTAAATTTTTGTCAAACTTTTCAGAGAATAACTGAAAACATACTTTATTATGGTATATTATGATATATATCGTTATCGTGATATAAAATAGTCCATAGCGTGATATATGATTTTTTTCCATATCGCCCAGCACTAGTTTTCAGTAGTGCTAAGAACGCCTACCCTGGAGAATTTTTTTAAACGCCAGCTCTCTGTGACGTCATAGATGGAGAAGTTTCCTTGTATGATCATATTTTCCAGGCAGTTCAACAGGAAGACCAACAGCTTCAGCAGGTTTTTTTAAAAGTGGAAATTTACGACTGCGCAATAAGGCTCTTTTTAATTTTTCCACAAGTGTGAAGTGAACTTGTGGTGTTGGCAAGTGCCGTGAGTGAATTTTGGTGCACTCATTGTGGATACAGGAACCATGGTTGTGTCACACGTTCAAGCTTAGTCACAGATTTACAGGTGTTTAAACATTTATAAGATGCAGGACTCAAGCAGAGAGTTTCTGTTCGACATTCCAGGAAAAGATCCATTTGAGAACAATTAGCCAAGACGCTAGTTTCTCTCTGACATTAATGGAGTCACGTTTAACTAGACGAGGAGCTCAGCTAACAGCGAGGAAGCAGTTGGCTGACTGGTGCAGCTGCTCTCACCATCGTTGGGCATCGTGAGGATGGGGATCTGGGTGATGGAGCCGTTCCTGCCCTCCACTCGACCCGCACGTTCGTAGATGGTGGCCAGATCGGTGTACATGTAGCCTGGGAAACCTCGACGGCCGGGCACTTCCTCTCTGGCAGCAGAGACCTGAGGAAGAGAGAGGGACATGACATAAGTTGCTTTTAGTCACTTTAGCTACCCTTCAGATTGAGTTTGAGCGAACCTTAGTACAGACATACACATCTGGCTGGTCAATCAATATATATCCTCCAAACCTTTGTTAACTCAAAATGGTGTCCCCCAGGGATCCATATTGGGTCCCATTTTATTTACTATTTATATAAATGTTTTGTGTCAAAATGTAAATGATGCCAAATTTCACTTTTATGCAGATGACACTATTTTGTACTGTTCTGCTTCATCATTAACAAGTGCCATACAAAAGCTACAATCTGCTTTTGATGTCATTCAGAGTGATCTTAATCAATTAAGGCTTGTGCTCAATTCCGACAAAACTAAATTGATGTGCTTTTCAAAATCAGGGAAGACAGATGATGCTTGTCAGATTGTTATAAAGAATGGAAAAGTGATTGAACGAGTTTCAGTCTACAAGTACTTAGGATTTTACTTGGATGAAAATTTGTCTTTTAAATATCACATTGAGTGTTATAAAGAAACTCAGGGTTAAACTTGGTTTCTATTATAGAAACAAAAGTTGTTTCTCCTTTAATGCGAGAAAAAGACTGATTCAGGCAACTTTTGTATCAATAATTGACTATGGTGACATCTTATACATGCATGCAAATCTCTCCTCTCTGAAAATGCTGGATTCGGTATAATCATGCAGCATTAAGATTTGTAACAGATTTAGGTTTTCGTACTCATCACTGTCGTCTTTTATGAGAGTGTTGGCTGGCCTTCTTTGTACAATCGTAGATGGGAACACTGGTATTGTTTCCTTTATAAGGCCATCCTGGGTGACTTGCCTCCTTATTTGTGTTCTCTCTTGGTTCCTAAAGTCAACACCAGAAGTTCTAGTCTCAGGCACGGGGGATTGATAATGTAAACTATTCCTCGTACACGGACTGTTTTTGGGGAAAGTGCCTTCAAAGCATTCGCACCCACGTCCTGGTATAAATTACAGAGTCATCTTAAATTGGATTACCTCCCAAGTATGGAAGATTTTAAAGCCAGGATCAGGGACTATTTGACTAATGAATGCTCATGTTCTCTTACCGAACGCAGCTAGTGATTATAATGTATTGATATGATTTGCTGTATTATTTTAGCTGTTTTTATGTTTGTTGTTGATGTTGTCTAAATGTGGATGTACTGTGCTGCTTTCTTGGCCAGGACCCCCTCGCAAAAGAGATTCTGAATCTCAACGGGATTATTCCTGGTTAAATAAAGGTTAAATAAAAATAAATTAAAAAAAAAGAAAAAAATTCAGGAAGTCAGCCAACCTCATTTTATTTAGATGCATAACGCTGCTGAACCTCACTAACTGAAGCAACCTCAAATCAGGATATTACATTTATCCACTACTTTTCCTCCACTGACGTGCCCATCTCTATGGAGCAGGATAAATCTGGACTTTTTTCCGTTTCTCCAATCTTTATGCTCCCCAGTAAACCGAAGCGTTTTTTTTTCTTTAGTTTCACTGATGTATAAAACCATACAAGGCTTAAACCTTAAGGCTGCACGCCTGTTTTCATCCTTCATATTCTTCATGAGGAAATGCTCTTTCATGAGAGTTTTACTGTTGATTTTCTTCACTTACATATGACTTGATCACTTAAGTGATCTCTGGTCATGACTATTCCTTTATTTTTCATTAAAAAAAAAAAAAAAAAAAGCAATTATATTTTTGTCCAGAAACACTTCTTCCTCACTGATGATGGTTCACTGGTATCCCTCGAGGATTAAACGATGCATCGGACAGCTCTTAACCCAGTTTTCCTTGTATTGTTTGCATCATGCAGATCACATGACCCTTCTCACTGCATTGACTTGGAGGATGTGACTTGACTTGTTGAAGGTGAAATATTAATTGAAAGGCCCTCCATTTGCCGAGTAAAATCCAGATGATGATTTTTCTTTTCACCAGGAAGTGTATGTATATATAATACACTAAATACAATGAGATGTGATGCGTGTGTGGCTACGTGTGAATGTGGAACTAATTGTAACCCAGCTGGGTTTAAGAGCTGCCATATAACTGCTGACCATTCATTTAAACAAACCAAGGTTATCGCCGGCAAATGCAAGAAGGGAAAACGCACCTTTTGAAGGCCTGCACTGTAAACATACCGAGGCAGGAAACTGTACAGTATTTAAAAAGGTTATTACAGAGACACAATAAACTGAGATCAGAGGATCTGACTTCCTGCCCCTGGAAGAAAGGACGGTGGTGCTGCAGGGTGAGGGAGCATTTACTTTTAAAGTTTAATGGACGTTAATGAAGTCAAGGTACTTCCTAGAAGAATCAAGAACTTATAATGCTCTGTAGCTCAGGCTTATTAGCATCCCTGTGTTAATGTTTACACCGGCGTGTTATGTTGTTCATACAAGCAAAACATACGGCCCAATTCAAATTAGTGTTTTAGATGCACATATGTGCAAATGTTAGTAGTCTGTTTTGATCCTCCGTTTTCTATGTAAAAACTAAAATCATCAAGTATTAGGAAAATACCTCATATGAACAGCAGTGTGTGGAAAAATAATTAAATATCGTCATGACGTTTTTGATAATCACTTGTGTTTTTCTCATTTGGACAAAGGAAAATACGTAATTATAGTTGTAGGCGCAGCTGAAAGAAGCCCTGTCATCCATCAGTCAGTTATTATCGTCTGTTTTCTGTAATCTTTCTGCTCATGCTTGATCCCATTTCTGCGGCCATTTACCATCCCTGCAGCTTTCTGTCTGACCCGTTTCATGTAATGGAATAAACTCCAGTCTTACTTTGTATTGATCCGTGTCTCTGTGATTATATTTCTCCACAACAAACATATAAACAAAAAATTGCAGGCAATACTAAGTACCACCATACTGATTCCTGAGGCGTTGATGAAGCACAACTTTATTAAACATTTGTTTAAGATCTTCAACAAATGTGGCTATGATGTACTCAAAGCAGTTTTCCCTAATAAAAGGTAAAGTGTTGAATCACTACACCACTAGAACAATAAAACCAGTTTCGTCTACTGAAAAGTAGGGATGCGCTATAACTCTTTTTTAAAACCGATACTGATAACTGATAACACACACATATACCTAAGATCATTACATCAATACTATGAACAAAACCAAAAACAGTTTTGACTGTTAAAAAACAATTAAAAACTATTGTCAAGCCTCTCAAACATTTTCATAAAGCTATCAAACAAACCTATCTGATATCTCACATCAACTTAAATAAGGTTCATTACTGACTGATATAAAAAATAAAGGCTCCTTGAACTGATGGAAATACATGCATCAGAATTACTAACTGAAAAAGATTAACATTTAAAGGATTTTGATTTGTGGTTCCATTTAAATTAATACCTTTAATTAAAGTAAATGAGGTTCAGTAGTTTTTATTTATTTATTTTTTAATCTCATTGAAGCTTTAGATGAGAGGAATGAGGGAGAGGAGAGACTGCTGCTGGCTTGTGCATGTTAGCATTAGCTTCCGTTAGCTCACGTTAGCGTGATTTCAAAACTCCATGGAAGTGATTGTTATGTTGTAGGTGGCTGATCAGGTTTTACGTATTTAAGCTTGTGCTTCCCTCCTCGTAGAATTCACTCGGAGGATTCGTCACAAATAACCACCAAACTATCTTCTTCTGAAACTTTAACGAAGTTCCACGCCGCCATGTTTGTTGTGATCAGCGCTGTGCTGCAGGCTGCATTCAAGGTGTAACGTAAATTCCCACGTTCCCTCGTTTGCTAGTCGTTCTTTTAGCCTTTTCTATTTTTTATGTGTAACATGTGGGAAAATACTGCGAATATCAATTAAAGTCAGCAACTACTAAAATTATGACCGAGTTAACGAGTTGTTTTCTGGCATGAGGGGGTATTCTTGATTTTCCTTATTGAGTAATCGTTTTTCTGATTATGCCGACGTTACTTGAACATAACATTCACTGCCGTGTTGACAAAAATATATATGTTATCGGGGCTATTTGTCGTGACATCGGACTTATCGGGATGACGTCATAATTTCCTGTTATCGGCCCGATAGTTATCGTGCAGCCCTAGTGAAAAGTATTTTTTAAAAAAAAGGGAATCATTTCTATTTGGTGCATCTACAAAAATGCAGTAATATTTGTAGTCACTGACGGTGTACCTCTCTCAGAGCTTCTGCGTAGGAGCTCATGTCAGTGAGGATGACCAGGACGTGCTTCTCACACTGGTAGGCCAGGTACTCTGCTGTCGTCAGGGCCAGGCGGGGCGTGATGATACGCTCAATGCTGGTTGATCATGGAAAGAAAAAATTAGCCATTCTGCTGCTCACACAGTTCACAGGCAGGATACAAGCAGGATGCATGAGGTTTGATTTCATCTTACCAGAGGGCATTGCACAGAGTTAGGAAATAATCTTTCCATCAAAATTAAATCGGAACATATGGAAATAAATTTGAATAAACTGGAAATGCAGAATTTTCAGAATTATCATTTAGCTTTTGACATAGAGCATAACAATCTTTTGTAAATAAGGCAGATTTAATACAAATTCATATTAATTTCTACCTTGAGTACTGTATAAAATTTAATTTCTACCATTCTTCAAATGACACCAAGATTATTGAAGACACTATTTGAGCTCAAAAACTCTATAGAGTTGGGTTTTGAAGAGAAAAAAAAAAAAAATAAAAAATAAATAATATATATATATATATATATATATATATATATATATATATATATATATATATATATATATATATTTCACATTTTCACAGAATTGACCTTTCGGTAAGCACCGCCCCCTCCCTAGTTACTGTTGCTAGGTCGGACATTCTCGCTGCTCCTCCATTAAGGACAATGTTATTTTGCCAGTTTTCCGATGCCTATCAGCCGTATTTACATTACACTAGAATAACGCCGTGGTGAAATATTGCTGCTGGGGACCTGCAACAGTGACTCGAGGTGTCCAGAACGTTTGGAGGGACATTTTTATTCTCTTTAACAAGATAAAACAAACGGTGGAAATCTGCAGGCTTTGGTTCAGTTATGTGTCCGTTCACACAATCAACTGAACGTGGGGAAAGTTACAAAACACACCTACATTTACACCAAGGTAAGTTAGCTTTGTTTATTAGATGATTGATTTAACCACCGTTTAGTAAAAGTAATATGATTTAGCAGCAGGGAGGGTAATGAGTTCTCTGTTAGCATTAGCATTAGCTCTGGTCCATAGGTCTGTCCCACACCAGAGCTCTGTAAACATCAGACAGTCGCAGCATTGTATTAATATAATTAATAAAGTGATGTTAACATCACTAGGCTCACCTTATACCTAACAAAATAAATATCCAGGGCCATATATATTTGTAGACAATGAGGCAGGCTTATAGGTGGCTAGCGAGCTAGCCGGAATGCTAACGGAGAGATGTTTTCACTCAGTGTGCGAGATTGAACCATGCTCGCTCATTACTGTGATGCTGTTTCTTCTGTCAGCAAACAAGAACGGTTTAGTTTGATTCAGCAAACTAATTCAGGAGTGCTTACCTATTCGTTTATTCATTTTTGCAGCATTAATTGTAAATTATTTTAACTATTCTAGAACATTCCAATTTTATAGCTCATTAAATATCTATGGATGGCACTTCACTGGTGTTTTTAGAAGCTTTTAACTCACCCTATTTCACAGAATATTTCACCCTAGACACCGTTTGATTCCAAAGTAAAATATTTTCAGCAATTCTCAGCTTATCTTCCCATGAAAAGTTTCTGGAAATTTCACAGAAAACGTCCACGCTTTTGCAGCCCTAAACAAAGTAGCCTTAACATCCTTCCTTAGTTGAAGTAGGCCAGTAAAACTCTAGTTTCCTTGAGATCTGCTGGCTCACATTTCAAGTATTTTACTTTTTAAAACAGCCAGCCTTACAGTGTGTGCGTGTAGAAATTAACCTTGAACCCATAATTGAGTGAATTAAATCCAAACAGTGCTCGTGTATGAATCTCACGTGGGGTCGTTGGCCAGGTTCAGAAAGAGGCAGACGTTGTCCATGGAGCCATTTTCCTCAAAGTCAGACTTGAAGAAGCGAGCAGTTTCCATGTTGACCTGAAACATCAATGATACGAGTACATTAAGCACGTTTGACAGAGTTTTCCATCTACCACGAGCACGATTCAGTCCTGATCGCTGGAACGTAACTGGCTTGCTGAAAACAATGGAAAGTTTCCTGTCATCATGTGTCTTAATAAACACAAGAAGTGTGTACGTTACTTTTAAATGTCCACATAAAGATTACAGTGAGAAGATGGTGCTTAGTGCTGGGCGATATGACGATACATATCGTGGGGACGATATAAAAGTGTGTATCGTGCCATTTCTCTTCTATCGTTTCTATCGTTTCTAACCTAATTTTATCAATTATTACAGCAAATATGTAATTAAATAACCTGCAACGATAAATTTGATAGAATCATATCTACTTCTACAAAGTAGCCTTTTATGTTTGCACTTTTATTTATGGTTAATGCCTTAAACAGAGTTCTCTTCAACCCTGATGTTTACTTTAGACACTTTATATTGGTTTGCAAACTTTGCACTACAAGGTTACAGATTTCAGAAAGTTGAAAAATAATTTGTGTTTATTTTTTATAGCTGAACTTCAGTGCAAAAATGTGTTTTTCCTCTCAGAAACTGTTGTGCACTTTAAAAAAAACGTGAAAGCTACTGTACCTCTGTACCTACCTGTTTTTGCTGCACTAAAATGTATGTTTGTGACAGTTCAGATAAATGTCCTTTCAAAATAAAGTTGAAAAGTAAGCAATGAAATTTTTGTCAAACTTTTCAGAGAATAACTGAAAACATACTTTATTATGGTATATCGTGATATATATTGTTATCGTGATATAAAATAGTCTATATTGTGATATATGATTTTTTCCATATCGCCCAGCACAAATGGTGCTTATACATTTCCAGGTTGATCTCAAAGTTTAGTTTTCTTCACAGTAAATGTATTTGGTATACTATAGGTTGCATTAATTTCTGGAACTGTAGACTAAAAAAAGGGGGCATCAGTAAAAATAAAAAGCACATATTAATTATCTGTTCAATAAATAAATCAACAAATAAGTGAAGTGCTTACATGGACTGTATTGCAACAAGAAAGCAAACAAAATAGTTGGATTCTGATTGAAACGAGCTGACCGTGCTGGTATTTCAATTCAATTCAATTCAACTTTATTCGTATAGCGTCTGTTACAATGTTAATTGTCTCTAGGCGCTTTACAGAGACGCAGATGCTTACAGTGATTTGTAAATCACTGTAACTTTTAAACCCTTGAAAACTCCAGCAGTGGCATTTATAACGGCATAACGACTCTAATTAGTCAGAGAGAGTAAATCTGCCCTTAAGACTTGATAAGATTTGACTTTTTTGTTTTTCATGAAAACAGTTTTAGAGTAACTTTTCACTCCAGTTTGGATGCTGTGCTGCTTGAAGGATTTCCTTTGCCACTTCTGACATTTTTTTTTTTTTTTTTTTTAGCTCAAATAAGAGCAACTTAAACTGTTGGATGTCTGGTATTTTTGTGTTAAAAAATGAGGAATATTTAATTTAATGCCTCAACCTGACTGTGATAGTCACATTGGAAGAGTAGATGTTGCAAAGAGGAGAAAAACAAGAAACGGACAAGTAAAAGAGTTAGAAGAACAAAAAACAAGACATCTGCATGCGAAGGTGATGGTTTGAGCATCAACTTCTTCTCACCGTTAAACAGATTCATTACTGTCACTGTGTGTGCAGTGTCCCGTATAAACATGCATGTCCATGCGCTAGCTTTAAGTCCTCATTCAGACTGCTTTTTTAACTCTCCTGCCCGGGCGACCACAATGGGACGTGAACCGGCGAGAGGATGTGAGCAGCTGAGAGGCAGAGAACTTGATACTGCGTGGCTGCCGGTGTTGAAAGGTCTCCTGAATTAGTCAGGAGTCTACATGGCCTGGGGATATGCTCACAAGTGCAGAAGTAACAAGAGGGACTTAAAGGTTAAATCACCTGGTGAATAAAAAGAAAGCGGGACCGGAGAGAGAGGACGCGGTGTCACATCGGGGTTAAGAGGGGGATTAGAGCCGCAAATTGGGTGGGGGTTTGAAAAAGCATATGCTGCAGGCTGCGGTGTGTCTGCTTACCCCCATGGCTGCAAAAACGATGGCAAAGTTCTCAGCGCTGTAGTCCATCACATCCTTGGACTTCTGCACCAGACCGGCCTGGCGACAGATCTGCGCCGCAATCTAGACGCAATAAAAACATCCAGCACAAATGAGTCAGACAAGAATGTCAACACATCAAAAAACACTAATAAAATGGAAATACAATATGATCTGAATATAAGTTTGAGATTTGCAAAGGGCGAACTCATAATGCATTATTTCTTTAGTATTCAAGATTCAAGATTCAAGATTCTCTTTATTGTCATTGTCACAAGTACAACGAAAAGTAAGGTGCAGGCCTTCAGTAGAGTGCACTATAGACAATATAATGTAAACAATATAATATACAAAACCGATATAAAAAAACAATATAAAACCAATATAGAAAACAATATACAGACTTACAAAGTCTAGGGAACGGCAGACATATTCAGTAAACATGGTTTACTAATGCGTAGTATAACGCCAACTGGAAGGTAATTGTGCAAGTGTGCAAGTGTTTATTACACAGAGGTAGTGCAGTTGTAAATGGAGACAGTAATATAAAATAAAATAAAATAAAATAAAATAAAATAAAATAATGCACATTTTTCAGTTGTGCTTTATTTTCATTTCACACAGCATCCCACCTTCTTAGGCATTGGCGTATTAAATAGTCATTTATTTGAAGTTAAATACAAAACCATATACAGATATAGTTATTGAATATAAATATGAAATGAAATTATTGAATTTGAACTATATTAACTATACTAATAATGATCATTTAAAAAAAAAAAAAAAAGAGTCAATCAATTCTAAGCAAAATGTCTCCAGAATAATTTAGGACAGTGTTCCCAGGCAACATTAACGTTAACAAATCCTCACAACAACCTTTGAAACTACTCTGTAAATAGTTCTGAAACACAGTTTTTTTTTCTCATTGAACACAGTTGTAGCTGTGATGCTGGTCAATGAATGTTAAATGTGTGTAAAAGGCATCGATTAGAGAGTGACTGATGTGGGTCGGCTATGGTAGGGGTTAGGGGTGTGAAAAAAAAATCGATTTGACGATATATCGCGATATTCGATATTCAAAAACGTTAATAATAAACAATAAATTGGTTGTTTTGAAGCAAATAGTTTTGACTCAATTTGTCCTCTGAATGATCAATATCATCTGATGAACATATACAGCAACTTGATTTTTCATCTCTACTTTTAACTTTGATATTAACTGGGTAGAATATCGCAATATTGTGATAATATCGTATTGTGACCCAAGTATCATGATACATATCGTATTGCGAGGTCCTTGATAATACTCACCCCTAATACCGGTCCGTGGGTCATCTGCTACCGGGCTGCATTATTACAGAGTCTAAATTATGTTTTATTTTGAAAAATGACCAGATTCCCTCTATTACATCCATCTATGACTTATTTTTGACACATGACCAAGACTTCCAGACCCGCGTCTCGGTTACGTGGCAAAATGATTAAAAAAACAAAGTCTTCAGAAAGTGTCTTTGCGCGTAGAGGATGTTACTGATGTTCTGTTGTCGGTGTGATGTTTGAGGACACTTCTAGTAAAGTTGCACGTGAATACATACACAGCGGATTTATTATAATATATAGAAAATACCACAGTTTTTATGCCAGTCGTATCATTTAATTTTGTCGTATTTATGTGTGACACATTTTACAGACCGGTCCGTGATAATATTGTCTGACATTAAACCGGTCCGTGGTGCAAAAAAGGTTGGGGGCCACTGCTCTAAGACCATCTATTATGCCAATGATTTACAAATTTGTTTAATATTAAGACTTTCCCCAATACAATTTTATTAGCTCCGGAGTTTCAGAGAAAGATTATAATGAATATATGCTGCTTTAGTCAGGTGATGGGGGACATTTACAGGGAGCCGAGCAGTGGACCAAGAGGACCACCACACTGGCCTGAGGTCAAGGTTCTAAAGGCTGAGGTCATAACTCCGACGGTACTTAAGCTTCTAAGTGATTTTTTTTTATTTTTATTATATGACTGTTGTGTCACTGTACGAGGCTAAAATGCAACTTATTACCACACAGGCAGGGTCTTCAGCGTGTTGTCTTGCTTTGTAGCGGCTAAATGGAAATAAACAATGACTGTAGGTGACGTTCAAGGCCACGAGTGAATGACAGCACTTTGCTTTTTCCTCTCTATTTTTTTTCCATATTTTTCTATTTATTTATGTCTTATTTGTAGTTATTATTTTGAGCTAAATAATAACTGTCAATACTAAAGTTATTTAATAAAACAAGCGGTAGTGTCCAATGTTCACCATGCTGATGACAGTTATCAAAACCGCCAACAATTGGCCAACTGATCATCGAACTACGTTACTTTAAACTACCTTAAATTACTAATATCTCATTAGTTTATTATAGAGACTCCAATTCCTCCCTTATCCCTCAATCTCAACCCTCAATCTCAAAACTGCGTGCTCAAGTTTGAGGGCTGAATCGCCGTCAATATTGAGATTCCCCGGCATCCGCCCTTGGGAGTAAGGGCTACCCAGAAGGCATTGCGTATTTTCGCCAAGACATCTTTGAAAAGGATGGCGACAAAAAAAAGCTAGCTACAAAGCAAAGCACTTTCATAGTTAATAAAGATATAAATAAAATAAATAGATAAAAATATAAATGCCTCTTATTCTTCGTCGTCTTCTTGACAGACTGGACGTACCTTTGGCGTGAGATCGCCCCCCATAGTCTGAAGATGTAACTGCACTCAAGGGGATATTATTACAATCTTTTTATTATCAAGGGGATTATTATCTTTTGAGGAACAAATTAGGGTTACAAGAGCTACTGTTTTAGTTCCAACAGTGCAGGGCGTTAACAGTTTATATTCATCTTCCATCACAGTAATCAAGTTGCACATGATTATGTGCAGGTATGAGGATTTTTAGCTCATGTTTTCAGTAATCTTTGGCAAAGAACTGAGCTCTGAAGCATAAATGAGTAAAATGCGTCAGTAAAACTGCTCAATATTTTTTAAGGAAATGACTCAACTCAGTAAAAATAGAAAGATTAAAAGTTAGTTTAATAACCAGCGGGGT
Organism: Hirundichthys speculiger; assembly: GCA_018398805.1. Taxonomy (NCBI): domain Eukaryota; kingdom Metazoa; phylum Chordata; class Actinopteri; order Beloniformes; family Exocoetidae; genus Hirundichthys; species Hirundichthys speculiger. The sequence goes on along the minus strand of JAGFBZ010000836.1, from coordinate 382,046 downwards.
TGAACCTGAGAGCATTTATTATTACATGCACCACTTTTCCAATCAGTCAGCCTATTGTAGACGTCATAAATGTTTACTGGAACCAGTGTGACATGAAGGAAGGGAAGAAGTGGTGGGACTACTGAGGAATTTGACACTTGCAGCGCTGCAGCTGCTGCGTTGATCTGCGCTGACCTCGCCCTGACCTCGCCCTGACCTCGCCCTGACCTCGCCATGACCTCGCCATGACCTCGCCCTGCACCCAGATCCAGACACCTGCGCTGAGGAGGGAAGGCCTGCAGGGACGACCTCTGTCACATGTGCTTAATGAAACAATGAGCCGAGCTTTTACTCTGATAGCACGACAAACGGGTCTTTCATTAAGATGACAACATGAATATGTTTGTGTGCCGAGTTCTACACCTTTTTATAACACGCTTCTGAATAAGGGAAAGGATTAGGACCAGTCCATTACTGCAGAAAAACTGACATTATGGTAAAAGTTCATAGACTTTTCATGGCTTGTGGTTCCATTTAAATTAATACCTTTAATTAAAGTAAATGAGGTTCAGTAGTTTTTGTTTTTTAATCTCATGGAAGCTTTAGATGAGAGGAATGAGGGAGGGGAGAGACTCCTGCTGGCTTGCGCCCGTTAGCATTAGCTTCCATTAGCGTGATTTCAAAACTCCATGGAAGTGATTGTTATGTTGTAGGTGGCTGATCAGGTTTTACGAATTAAAGCTTGTACTTCCCTCCTCGTAGAATTCACTCGGAGGATTCGTCACAAATAACCACCAAACTATCTTCTTCTGAAACTTTAACGAAGTTCCACGCCGCCATGTTTGTTGTGATCAGCACAATGGATGCTGCATTCAAGGTGTAACGTAAATTCCGACGTTCCCTCGTTTGCTAGTCGTTATATCAGCCTTCTCTAATTTTTTCTTTTTTTATGTGTAACATGTGGGAAAATACTGCGAATATCAATTCAAGTCAGCAACTACTAAAATTATGACCGAGTTAACGAGTTGTTTTCTGGCATGAGGGGGTATTCTTGATTTTCCTTATTGAGTAATCGTTTTTCTGATTATGCCGACGTCACTTGAACATAACATTCACTGCTGGTCATTCAAGGCTCAGAGGGAGCGAGACACTGCTGTGTTGACAGAAATATAAATGTTATCGAGGCTATTCGTCGTGATATCAGAGTTATCAGGATGATGTCATAATTTCCTGTTATCGGCCAGATAGTTATCGGTCCGATAGTTATCATGCACCCTAATTTAAAGACTTTTCAACTTCACGAAAATGGAGCATTGCTCTGAAATTGGTGAACCTTTGTCCAGCTTTATTTCTGAGCGTCAAAGATCTTTTCAAACCCAGTCGTGTCACTGAGCTGTTGGCAATGAACTGAAACAGATGTGGTAGATGTTCTTCCAGCTATTTCTTTTCAGTGCAACTTACTTTCCAGCCTTCTGTTGCCCATTTCCCAACTTTTTAAAGCTGTGTTGCTGCCATCAATTTCAAAATGGACTATTTATCAAGAAATGGTTAAAATGCCACACTTTCAACGTTTGATGTTTCCTGTTCTATTGTGAATAAAATGTGTTTGAGCCACGCAAATCAAAGCAACTTATTTTTATTTACATTTTGCACAACATGCCAACTTTTGTGGAATTAGGGTTGTAAAATAAAAAATGCTATTTCATAAAATGTGCAGCTCCCTGAGGACCTTGCTTTTCTTTGGCATTTGGCTCCAATTATTGCATCTGTTACATTTACTTCAAGTTTAAACTCGGTGTGGCCATGAAGTATGTTTTAAGGTGTTTCAACAACTCAAAAAAGGTTTAAAAAATATCTGAAAATACACAAAGAAATACAGAGCTGCTCCCGTGTAATAATAGTCTTTCATTGCTCGACAGTAAGAGCATTCAATTTTATCCCGGAGCGCTGACGTGGAAGGAACTGAATGCATGAAGACAAAAATACAGGGGTCAAGAGTTTCTGGTTTCTAAATCTTGTTGTTTTTTTTTTTTCCCTCCTGAGCTGAAGAGCAACAGGAAAAAAAAAAAAACCCAATAGGCTGTCACTCAGTCAACCTCAGTTTTAAGGTATGGAGCTAGTTTAGCTAGGTCTACGGTAAAGGTGAGCAGCGGGATGGTTCCAACCTCATAAACGACAAGTCTGGTGCTAAAACAGGAGTCATCATATGTGCACATTTACAGTCATGTGTAAAAGTTAGTACGCCCTCTTCTAATACTTTTTTTTCCTAAAACCTGATCACTGTGGGTTTTAGTTTCGTTAACTGTAACCTCAGATGAACAAAACCGTACAGCTTTTTGTAAAACAAGTGAAAACAAAGTTAGATGACAACAACAAAAATCATTTGAATACTAAGCATTAAGGCATTAAGTGACGGGCCAGACCCCCTTTTGTTTGTTGGGGGGGGGGGGCACAGCCAATGTCCTGCTGATGACAAAGAAACCTGGAGACTTCTTCCAGATCAGACTGAATTCTTTTCCTTTACTTGTAAAATATGTTTAGATTATACAATGTCACTCCAAAATTTGAGTGGTATTGCAAAAAAAAGCACAAAAAAGGGGGGAAAAAAAACATTTAAAAAAAGAAAAAGAGGGAAAAAGAAGCCTGTAGGGACTGAGATCCAGCTCAGTTTTTAGTATTTCTCTCAGCATTGCACAAATGGGATACACTTGCTGGTTGTCTGAAAACTATCTTGAATATTTTCCACTTGTGAATCATTCATCTCACTGTAGAATATTTAACTTAAAAATCACTTGGAAATGGTTTCAGAATCTATTCTACTTCTCTAAGACTATTGCTTATGTCTTTCCCTCTTGGCGTTGTAATAACACACAACTAAATGCCAAAACGTCTGTTTTATTAGAGGTCTGCACACAGATGCTGCTGAAGATTAGCAACACCAGTCTGGAACTTTCCCTCTTAAATCCTATGGAAGCAGTGAGTGCTTTTCTAGTCTAACATATTTCTTACAGGTTTTTATGTCAATTCATGTATTATTTATAATTTATAAAAAAAATTATGTTAAAATTTTGGGGGGGCTGGAACGGATTAGGGCATTTACATGGAAAATGTGTCTCTACTTATGAAATTTTCAGGTGACAAAACTACTTCCAGAACCAATTAATTTCGTAAGTAGTGGTACCACTGTATAAATATATTATACACTGCCTGGCAATAAAAAGAGTCACCACTAAAAAAAAAAAAAAAAAAAAAAAAAAAACACTAATATTTTGTTGGACTGCCTTTAGCTTTGATTACAGCACACATTTGCTGTGGCATTGTTCCGATAAGCTTCTGCAATGTCACAAGATTTATTTCCATCTCCAGTGTTGCATTAATTTTTCACCAAGATCTCGTATTGATGATGGTAGAGTCTGAGTCTCCAGAACATCCCAAAGATTCTCAATGGGGTTCAGGTCTGGACTCTGTGGTGCCGATCCATGAGTAAAAATGATGTCTTATGTTCCCTGAACCAGTCTTTCACAGTTTGAGCCTGATGAATCCTGGCATTGCCATCTTGAATATGGCCGCACCATCAGAGAAGAACAGATCCATAGATGTAATAACCTGGTCATTTAGTTTATTCAGGTAGTCAGCTGACCTCATTCTTTGAGCTCAGACTGTTGCTGAACCTGGACCTGAACCTGGACCTGGACCTGGACCTGACCAACTGCAGCAACCCCAGATCAGAACACTGCCCCCACAGGCTGGTACAGTAGGCGCTAGGCATGATGGGAGCATCACTCTGGAACAGGATCAATCTGGACTCATCAGACCACATGACCTTCTTCCATTGATCCAGAGTCCAATCTTTATGCTCCCTAGCAAACTGAAGCCTTTTTTCCAGTTAGCCTCACTGATTAGTGGTTTTCTTAAGGCTACACAGCTGTTCAGTCCCAATCCCTGGAGTTCCCTTAGCATTATTCATGTGGAAAAGCTCTTACTTTCACTATTAAACAGCCCTGAGTTCTACGGTTGTTTTTCTTTGATTTGATCTACACCAAACATTTAAGTGATCACCGATCACGATCATAGAGGATTTTTTTTTTACGGCCACATTTCCTCCTGGAAGACGATGGGTCCCCACTATCCTTCCAGTTTTTAATAATGCGTTGGACAGTTCTTAACCCAATTTTGGTAGTTTCTGTCTCTCCTTAGATGTTTTCTCTGCTTGATGCCAGTGATTGAACCCTTCTCAAACAGACCAACATCTTTTCCATGACAACGAGATGTGTCTTTTGACATGGTTGTTCTGTTCCTAAGTTATGATGCAGAATAAAGCCCCATTAATTTGTTTTTTTCAGTATATCAATATGTCAAAGTAAGGGCTTGAGTTTGGGTCATAACATGTACTCTCAGTAAACCTTTTCAAGCCTGATAACTGAAGATGACCCTGAGATGTTAGGGGTAGGGTTAGATGACCCAGAGATGTTAGGGTTAGGGTTAGATGACCCTGAGATGTTAGGGTTAGGGTTAGATGACCCTGAGATGTTAGGGTTAGGGTTAGATGACCCAGAGATGTTAGGGTTAGGGTTAGATGACCCTGAGATGTTAGGGTTAGGGTTAGATGACCCTGAGATGTTAGGGTTAGGGTTAGGGTTAGATGACCCTGAGATGTTAGGGTTAGGGTTAGGGTTAGATGACCCTGAGATGTTAGGGTTAGGGTTAGATGACCCTGAGATGTTAGGGTTAGGGGTAGATGACCCTGAGATGTTAGGGTTAGGGTTAGATGACCCTGAGATGTTAGGGTTAGGGGTAGAGGTTAGGGTTAGATGACCCTGAGATGTTAGGGTTAGGGTTAGATGACCCTGAGATGTTAGGGTTAGGGGTAGAGTTAGGGTTAGATGACCCTGAGATGTTAGGGTTAGGGTTAGATGACCCTGAGATGTTAGGGTTAGGGTTAGATGACCCTGAGATGTTAGGGTTAGGGTTAGATGACCCTGAGATGTTAGGGTTAGGGTTAGATGACCCTGAGATGTTAGGGTTAGGGTTAGATGACCCTGAGATGTTAGGGTTAGGGGTAGGGTTAGATGACCCTGAGATGTTAGGGTTAGATGACCCAGAGATGTTAGGGTTAGGGTTAGATGACCCGGAGATGTTAGGGTTAGGGTTAGATGACCCAGAGATGTTAGGGTTAGGGTTAGATGACCCTGAGATGTTAGGGTTAGGGTTAGATGACCCTGAGATGTTAGGGTTAGGGTTAGATGACCCTGAGATGTTAGGGTTAGGGGTAGAGTTAGGGTTAGATGACCCTGAGATGTTAGGGTTAGGGTTAGATGACCCTGAGATGTTAGGGTTAGGGGTAGAGTTAGGGTTAGATGACCCTGAGATGTTAGGGTTAGGGTTAGATGACCCTGAGATGTTAGGGTTAGGGTTAGATGACCCTGAGATGTTAGGGTTAGGGTTAGATGACCCTGAGATGTTAGGGTTAGGGTTAGATGACCCTGAGATGTTAGGGTTAGGGGTAGAGTTAGGGTTAAATGACCCTGAGATGTTAGGGTTAGGGTTAGGGTTAGATGACCCTGAGATGTTAGGGTTAGGGTTAGATGACCCTGAGATGTTAGGGTTAGGGTTAGATGACCCTGAGATGTTAGGGTTAGGGGTAGATGACCCTGAGATGTTAGGGTTAGGGTGAGATGACCCTGAGATGTTGTTTATGAGGCTGAGATGAGCAGTGTGATGGTGTAAAGCTCTCACCTCATTGTGAGGCAACCCAGCAGCAGAGAAGATGGGGATCTTCTGTCCTCTGGCGATGCTGTTCATGCCGTCGATGGCCGAGATGCCAGTCTGGATCATCTCCTCGGGGTAAATACGACACTGAGGATTGATGGGCTGACCTGTGAAGCACAATAAAAGTTTCAGCCATCTTACAACTGGATTTTGTTCATTTTCATATCAAACTTGCCCTGGGCGTACGTTATATTTCACCTGGAGGAAATATTGAACCGAATCTCAAAAATTTCTGCATGAATCTTTCTTCACGCTCTTACCTACAGAGGTATAACAGATGTTCAAGGACTGTATCTACGTCATAATTGCGGCTGTCAAGAATGCTGGCAGCAAGGTTCACATTTTTAAAACCGTTAGAGATCAATATTTGTGTTTTAAAAAATACAATATCAATCAGCTGTGCAAGAAATACACAGTTGTAAGACAAAATATGTCAGCCCCTGACGTCACCCTGCAGATCTGGGTAAATGTAAGAGTTCAATTTTCCCTCCAAGTGGGGATGACGATGTTGTGATGCTGATAATAAAAAATAAAGATCACAGCTTAATTTTTTTTTTTTTTTTTTTTTTTTTTTACATTTTTAAGCTGTGATCTCTCTTTCTTTTATGCAGCTGAATGTTTTTTCCCTGATGATTCAGATGTTGTTTCATTAGTCCAAAAATCTAGTACTGGGAAAACCTCAGTCATGCCGCCATGTTTGTTGTGATCAGCGCTGTGCTGCAGGCTGCATTCAAGGTGTAACGTAAATTCCCACGTTCCCTCGTTTGCTAGTCGTTCTTTCAGCCTTTTCTATTTTTTTTTTCGTGCAACATGAGGGGAAATACTGCGACTATCGATTCAAGTTAACAACTACTAAAATTATGACTGACTTAACAAGTTGTTTTCTGGCATGAGGGGGTATTCTTGATTTCCCTTATTGAGTAATCGTTTTTCTGATTATGCCGACATTACTTGAACATAACATTTACTGTTGGTCATTCAAGGCTCAGAGGGAGCGAGGCACTGCTGTGTTGACAGAAATATAAACGTTATCGAGGATATTCGTCGTGATATCGGACTTATCGGAATGACGTCATAATTTCCTGTTATCGGTCCGATAGTTATCGTGCACCCCCACATGCAACAAATACCAAATCACATTTTCCAGAAGGTCATCAATAACCTCCGACTGACTTACAACCCTGCAGTTTAAACCATTTTCTGACATGAGCTACTTTTGTTTGCTCTATGTGTTATATAATACTGCTGTGGTGGTTAAAACAAATCCATCAAGCAGAGAAAATATCCTTTATGAAAAAAATGAATCAAAATAAATAAATAAATCATACCCATGATGTCCAAGTAGTCCTCAGCCAGAACAATGGGCCCGCGGTCGATGGGTTTGCCAGAACCATTGAACACACGGCCTGAAAGATAAATAATAATAAATAATAAATAATAATAATAATAAATCCTCTATGGGAATAATACATCTGACAGAGTTAATTCCAAGGATAATTACTGAAAACTTCAATAAAGTCTAATTTATAAAATGAGAGATCCTGGAAGCGTGTCTCTGATGGCTCTTCAAGTAACAAGTAGAAATAATTATATTAAAACAGGGGCATGATAAATTATATTTCAAAAACATAAGCAGGATTTCTTTCAGCTTCTACTCAAATACATGAAACCTTGCGGGAATAATTATATCGATGGAGACATTCAAGAAAATACGAATGAAAGCTTTGATTTGTTTTTTTTTTTAACTTTCACAACAACAGAGCAAGAAAAATGAAAATGCAGCACCAAATTTTATTCTACATGCTTCCAAATGTTCAATCTTGCTCTCAAAAACGTGATATAATGAATCTGGCTGTACAGGAACCCTGATCAGAGGAATAATCAGGGGGGTTTTTTAATCATGTTGATCATACCCAACATGTCTTCTGACACTGGAGTACGCAGGATATCACCGGTGAATTCACACGCCGTCTTCTTGGCATCAATACCTGACGTTCCTTCAAATACCTGAAACAACATGGACATAACAGGTAATGTGCTATAAATATTAAACAGTATTCATTTCAATTATTCAGTCTGAAACCTTTCGGTCGGTGCGGCTGATTTTGATTGATCCTGTTCAGATGAGGCACTGATGTTTGTAGCCAACTTTCTGATATTAAATGAGAAAGCCTTACAAATGATGCTACTATCTGTTAAATTCAAATTATTTTCTTTGGAATATATTGAAATTTAATTTATTTCTCGTATAACTTTTTTTTTTTTGTTAAATGGCGAGACTTAATGCACCCTATGACTTTACACATTACACTAAGAAGAAGAAAAGGAAGAACACAATTTAAAAAAAAGAAGATGGTGAGTAGGAAGAAGAGGAATAAGATTAAGAAATAGGACCTCAAATACTAAGAAGCATGTAAATCAGAAAACATAAAAAAATAAAATGAAATAAAACAGGTGCATTCCTAATAATCATGAAAAACATAAGAATGAGAAATAGGAGACAACAAAAATGGCAAAGACAGAAGACAATGGCAATAACTCTTAAGATTGAAATCAATATTAACTATTGAAAGGTACACAGCATGAACTACACAGGCTTTTAATCTTTATCACACACAAACAACAGAGATTAAGTACAAATATCACAGATATAAAATTGTTTGGTTTTTGTTTTTAAAAGAGCCTCATCGATCCTTTAAAGCAGTGATTCCCAAAGTGTGGGCCGCGGCCCCCTGGTGGGCCATCGTGGGACTGCAGGTGGGCCGTGAGCGGCCATTAAAATTAAACAAATGTGTTTTTTAAATCATTGATCTTTTCAAAATATGTTTTTAATTACTGTAAAATATTCATGACATTATTAAAAAAAAATTAAGAAGAATAAAACAACCCAATTAAGTGTTATTTTATTGTCATCTTAATTTAGTATGACAAGTGTCACCTTATTTGTTGACCCCTCACATTAATATCTGATCATGGTTCCTGGTCCTGTATGTTGATCACAGTTGTGATTAAAGGTTCTGGTGGGCCGCGGAGATTTTTCACATTTCAAATTGGGCCTTGGTGTTCTGAAGTTTGGGAATGGCTGCTTTAAAGCAACTTGACAATTATGCTTTAACTAAAGCGTATTTGTTTGTGGATAATCTAATCCTCTAATTCAGCCAGTCCCAGTAGAGTCCAGTTGAGTTTTCCTCAGCTGCAGACGACCGTCAGCCTAATCCTGTCCTGGTCATATCCTGACTCTCACCTGGACGACTGCCTTGCTGCCAATCACCTCCAGGACCTGCCCACTCCTCTTGGTGCCATCCGGCAAGGTCAGATGAACGATCTCAGCATATCTGGGGAACTGGTTCAAAGAGATTCAATGTCTGTCAACTCAAAACAACACTGCAATTACGTCACAATGAACAGATTTACACACGTTTGACTGATACATGGACATCAAAGTAGCAGTAGTTCATTAGAAACCTTTCCAAATCTCACCTTTACATTATCCAGGATCACCAGAGGTCCATTTACACCCGACACGGTGGAATATGCTAAAAGAGAGAAGAGGTGCATTCAGTCAAGAGTCAAGACAATAAAAAGTTAAAGTACACAAATCCCCCGCTGCCTTGTGCAGCTGAAAGTCTTCAGCCAACACTGGAAAAAGACCGTCTTTTAACCACGGCGGTTAATAACGATACGCTGACCTTTCACAGTGAAGCTTTCATGCACTCGCAGACCAAAGTGTCACAACCAGGGAAATGTCAAGGAAAGAAAAAAAAAAAAATGCAGGAAATTTACACAGACATCTGGTCAGCTCCAAACGTTGTAACGACGGAGCATTAATAAAGGTGATCACTAATAAATGTAAGTGGGAGCTCTACATGTCCTCTGTCCAAAAATAAACTGTTGTAACTGCAGGGAGAAGGACATTAAAGAGTTCAAGGAAACCTGTGTCAAAAATGTCACTGAAAACACTGCACACTGCTATTTCCCCCGATGAAGCTAACACAGGCTACGAGGCTAAAATAACTGCATACCGTGTATGCTTGCTGCTGTAAATTGCTGCTGTACACAGTGTTGTTTACAAATTTTTTTTAATGTATATATTTGTTCTGTATATATCTTGTTCCTCTTCTTTATATATATATTGTTTATATATTGTTTATTTTTGTCTTTCTGTAACTTGAGCTGTGGGAACGCACAAATTTCCCCGTCGTGGGATCAATAAAGTGCTATCTTATCTTATCTTAAAAATAACGCCCACAACCTACTGCCAACTTTCACTGTATGCAGCTGAAAACAAACATTCACTAATATTATAAAAAGTAGACCATTTATTGATTGGCCACTTATTGACCATCTTTTAATGATCAGCATCAAACCCATATCAGCCGACACCTGTAGAGTCAGTTTGTTCTGAACACTCTGGTTTGATTTTTGTAAGTTTTTAAATTCCTGGTCCAGCCTGTCCAGGATTGACCGATGGTCACCCGCCCGAGTTCCTGAAGGATCGGTTTCCGAGGTGATCTATCACCGGGGGATGGGTGGGCGGGAATATGTGGGACAACAACCGGCACATGCACGCCTGTGGCAGGGCGCCCTGTTGCCGCTCGCTCGGTCGCCGGCTGATCGTGCGGAGTTATTTGCGGGATGGATGGGTCTTTTGATTAGGGATGTCCGATAATATCGGCCCACCATTGGCATAAAAATGTAATATCGGTAAATTTTGGTATCGGGGGTTTTTTTTGTTTGTTTTTGCACAGACAATGTGTTAATTCCACAACAGGAGATATGTGATGTTACCTAAAATTAGTTTTGAGGAAAAATAGCCCGCATATATCGGTATCAGTAGATATCGGAATCGGAAATTGAGAGCTGGACAATATCGGGATATCGGATATCGGCAAAAAAGCCAATATTGGACATCCCTACTTTTGATTGAGGATCTTCCGGGTGTTGTGGATGGTTGGTTGGTCGGTTTGGACTAGAGATGCGCGGATGACGTATATTTTAACCCGCAACCGCTTCTTAAAATCTCTATCCGCCCGCTATCCATTTGCAGGAACGTTTTTTCACCAATTTTCAAAACCGAACCGACCCGCCATCCTTTTTAATAATATGTAAAATATTTTTTCTTATTATTATTTGAGTGCTTCAACCGCAACCCGCCCGAATTTAATTAAAGTTTTATTTTTTGACGAGTCATCCGCCCGATATGCGGATTATCCGCTCCGCCCGCGGGTGCGCGGTTCAACCGCGCATCTTTAGTTTGGGCGGATGGGGGCGCACGCCCCCGGCGGGGTGCTCGTTGCATCTGCGGCTTGTTCTCGTCGCTCGCCGCTCTTTCTTCTTGTCGTCCCCGCGGGCGCGTCGGAGTGCGAACCGCATAACCTGCACAAAGACTATGTGATTGCTTAAGTCCTAGCTTGTTGTTTTCGCTCCAATATGGCGACTGCGCTCTGTCGTCAAGGTGTGTGTCGCGTGGCTGCGGGAGGTCTATATGGGCACGGACACATTTATTCTTTACACACCCCTCCCCCCAACACCCCCCCTCCCTTTACTATCAACACAATCAATCAATAATGTTTACATCAATTCTCCATATACAGGTCTATAGCTTGGTAGAAGGTGTTCATCCAGTTTTCTTGTTAGTAGTTTTTGTTTCTTACATATTATCCTCTGAGTTTGAGTTAAAACAATATTTTATTCAGATTTAATTGAGAAATAAAACCTGCATTCATATGACATACAGTCATGGAAAAAAATGATTAGACCACCCTTGTTTTCTTCAGTTTCTTGTTCATTTTAATGCCTGGTACAACTAAAGGTACATTTGTTAGGATAAACATAACGATAACCACAAAGATTGCTCATAAGAGTTTTATTTAAGAGCTGATATCTTACCATTTTCCATGGTTTTCTTGATTATAACCTAAATCACTTAAGTTTTTACATCAATAGCTATGGCGTTGTACTGCCAAAAACACTGCTTTTATGCATTCAGCGTTTTCTTTTCTGTCTGTTTTAGTCACATGATGACGTTTAGTGGTACCAGGTATTAAAATGAACAAGAAACTGAAGAAAAAATGGTGGTCTAATAATTTTTTCCATGACTGTATATTGAAACAAGCTAGTTAGCATGTTATCGGTTTTATAATAGTCTTGAGGATGATCTAGAGCTCAACCACTGCATCCTTTACTTAATGGTCATGGGTGGGGGAAAAAAATACAAAATAAATAAATAATTGATTTCTCTGTAAAGTAACAAAAATATGCCTTTGTCACACAGTCAGAATAGATACAGAGTTATGCCTCATGTTGGCCCAATACAGCTGTCCAGATTCTTTTGAGAAAAGAAAAAAAAAAATAGTTCAAGGAACCCTCTTACCTACAATGTAATGATTAAGTACCTAGTTTGCTCTCTAATTTCACAAGGTAACAACTGCTCAATAGACTATACATTCATGAGATGTGAAGGAGCAACATTTCCCATTAGGTTTAGAAAACTTTCTCCACCCCTCTTTGCCTACTTCAGCTCAAGTGCAGTGGTCTCCTGGCTTGGCATGCAGCAGCAGCGTGGGTCACCCTGCAGCCCGTTCAGCTGCCAGAGCCCTTTGTGTACAAAGATGTTAATTGGTCCTAATCCACCACTAGAAGCTGTTTTGGTAGCCTGACCTCACACCCTGAAGGACACCTTGGTGTGAAATACTAAAGAGCCCATTGAAGTGCCAAAGAAAAGAAGCACAGAGCATTCCAGCACAATTCAATTTCCCATTTGAAAAGGGGAGGGGGGGGGGCTCAAAGGGAGAAGGAAGGGGGTGGGGTGGGGGGGTGGGGGGTGGGATGGAGGTGGGAGCGCATCATCGTTCCGACAATCAATGAACATTTCAAAGCAGTGGCTGCTGTGATGTGTAGCCTCACAATCACGTCTCAGCCTCTACTTCAAGGCATTCCCACAGTCCCGCTGGACATGGGAATGCTAACGCTAACGGTCCTCATCCCCACAGCGTGAGGCCGCACCCACACACGCCACCCAGTCCCGCTGGACATGGGAACGCTAACATGGGAATGCTAATGCTAACGGTCCTCATCCCCACAGCGTGAGGCCGCACCCACACACACCACCCAGTCCCGCTGGACATGGGAATGCTAACGGCCTTAAAGCTACCAGTCCTCATCCCCACAGCGTGAGGCCGCACCCACACACTCCACCCAGTCCCGCTGGACATGGGAATGCTAACATGGGAATGCTAATGCTAACCGGCTAAAAGCTACCAGTCCTCATCCCCACAGCGTGAGGCCGCACCCACACACGCCACCCAGTCCCGCTGGACATGGGAATGCTAACCGGCTAAAAGCTACCAGTCCTCATCCCCACAGCGTGAGGCCGCACCCACACACGCCAGCCAGTCCCGCTGGACATGGAGATGCTAACCGGCTGAAAGCTACCAGTCCTCATCCCCACAGCGTGAGGCCGCACCCACACACGCCACCTAGTCCCGCTGGACATGGGAATGCTAACGGCCTTAAAGCTACCAGTCCTCATGCCCACAGCGTGAGGCCGCACCCACACATGCCACCCAGTCCCACTGGAGATGGGAATGCTAACCGGCTCAAAGCTACCAGTCCTCATCCCCATAGGGTGAGGCCGCACCCACACACGCCACCCAGTCCCGCTGGACATGGGAATGCTAACTGGCTGAAAGCTACCAGTCCTCATCCCCACAGCATGAGGCCGCACCCACACACTCCACCCAGTCCCGCTGGACATGGGAATGCTAACATGGGAATGCTAATGCTAACGGTCCTCATCCCCACAGCACGAGGCCGCACCCACACACGCCACCCAGTCCCGCTGGACATGGGAATGCTAACATGGGAATGCTAATGCTAACCGGCTGAAAGCTACCAGTCCTCATCCCCATAGGGTGAGGCCGCACCCACACACGCCACCCAGTCCCGCTGGACATGGGAATGCTAACGGCCTGAAACCTACCAGTCCTCATCCCCACAGCGTGAGGCCGCACCCACACACGCCACCCAGTCCCGCTGGACATGGGAATGCTAACCGGCTGAAAGCTACCAGTCCTCATCCCCACAGCGTGAGGCCGCACCCACACATGCCAGCCAGTCCCGCTGGACATGGGAATGCTAACCGGCTGAAAGCTACCAGTCCTCATCCCCACAGCGTGAGGCCGCACCCACACATGCCACCCAGTCCCGCTGGACATGGGAATGCTAACCGGCTGAAAGCTACCAGTCCTCATCCCCACAGCGTCAGGCCGCACCCACACATGCCACCCAGTCCCGCTGGACATGGGAATGCTAACGGCCTGAAACCTACCAGTCCTCATCCCCACAGCGTGAGGCCGCACCCAAAAACGCCACCCAGTCCCGCTGGACATGGGAATGCTAACCGGCTGAAAGCTACCAGTCCTCATCCCCACAGCGTGAGGCCGCACCCACACACGCCACCCAGTCCCGCTGGACATGGGAATGCTAATGGCCTGAAAGCTACCAGTCCTCATCCCCACAGCGTGAGGCCGCACCCACACACTCCACCCAGTCCCGCTGGACATGGGAATGCTAACCACCTGAAACCTACCAGTCCTCATCCCCACAGCAGGAGGCCACACCCACACACTCCACCCAGTCCCGCTGGACATGGGGATGCTAACCGGCTGAAAGCTACCAGTCCTCATCCCCACAGCGTGAGGCCGCACCCACACACTCCACCCAGTCCCGCTGGACATGGGAATGCTAATGCTAACTGGCTGAAAGCTACCAGTCCTCATCCCCACAGCGTGAGGCCGCACCCACATACGCCACCTAGTCCCGCTGGACATGGGAATGCTAACGGCCTGAAAGCTACCAGTCCTCATCCCCACACTCCACCCAGTCTTGCTGGACATGGGAATGCTAATGCTAACTGGCTGAAAGCTACCAGTCCTCATCCCCACAGCATGAGGCCGCACCCACACACTCCACCCAGAGCAAGACTAAATAGGCTAAAGTTAATGTACCAATATAAAGGTCACACTTCATTAAAAAAAAAAAAAAAAGATTTTTCACAGTGGTTACATCACAAAATGACATAGAAACACCTCAACCTTTAAAAAAACAAACAAACAAACAAAAACCGTTAAATCACGAAGTAACTGGTAAATCACAGTTTTGGTTCAGTTTCACTGGCCACACCGAGACCTGTCGAATCAAAAGATCACTAACATCAAACCAGTAACCTGTAATGAATCCTTGAAGATTTCTTAAATCGTGACAATTACTGCAACAATTTTAAATCCCTTTGGGGAATCAAAAAGGAATTTTGAACTGATCTGGATTGAATTGAATTTAGTGTCAAGTTGTCATAAATTAACCAGAGAAGCACACTCTTAGTTCTTTTAGAGTTTCTTTTAAAAGTTCACTTATTACATTCAGATATTTAAAATAAATAAATATTATAGTACTTTTTCACTACACATTGATTGTAGTTTCTTATATTTATTGGCTTAAGATGCTTTGTCAAGCATTTAAGATCGTTGCCATATACTTGATTTCAAAATGAAATGCTGGATAACAAATGAAATTAAATGATTCATCCATCCATCCATCCATCCATCCATAACTGTCATTTCCAGCTGGACTTTGTCAGTTTAGGCACCAAACAGCTTCTTCCTTGATCTCATCAGTCTCTCACTTGCTTGTGGGGGAATTTTGATCCATTCTTCTTTACAACGTTGCTTTAGTTCATTGACGTTTTTGGAGATTTATTTATGCACAACTCTCTTTTGTTGTTGTGAAACCTCGCCTCTGATTTTTCAGGCACAGAGTTTCAGATTTGCTGGTGTTTCGGATCGTTACTCTACTGCATGACCAAATGTCAACCCGGGTTCAGCTGTTAAAAAAACATTTGGCTCTGGAGTATTCTGGTATACAGAGTAGTTCACGGTTTTCTCCGTGCAGGCTGCAAAACCAAATTACCAGCTCTTCACCACCATGGTTGATGCTGGCTATGAGGTTCGGGGCTTTAAGGCAAAATAATTAGATTCTAATCCGTCTACAGAACATTATTCCAGAAGTCTTGTGTTTGTACCGCCATGTTCTTCTTAGACAGAAGAGGTTTTCTCATGTCAACCGTTCCAAACAAACCATACTTTTGTCATCCGTTTTCTCCTTCTTCTGCTGGCATGGATGTCAGTGAGGCTTGTAGGGTTATGAAATGCAGCTCTTGTTTTTGTTTTTTTGTTTTCGGTGCTTTCAGCTTGTGAATAATCTCTTCCACCGTACTAAGGACCGAACTCCACATTGTCTAAATGATCATCAACTTCCATCCATCCATTATCCATATCCGTCTCATCCTCCGGAGGGTCACGGGGATCTGCTGGAGCCTATCCCAGCCGTCTACGGGCGAAATGATCATCAACTTGTACTTGTTAATTTGCTTTGAACAGGTCATCGAACAATGATATACCTACCTCATAAATTCACATGTGTTACAATTAGGGATGCACATTTTGGATTTTTTTTATGACAGTTAACCGACGTCCTTTAACGATTGAATTGAATTGAATTGAATTGAATTGAATTGAAAATACTTTATTAATCCCTTGCGGGAAATTCTTTCGTTGCAGTGCTCCATCCTATAAAACCACAATATTCTACATATAAAATAAGTAAATTAACACTTTAAATACTACACAATGTACAAAAAATTACAAATTTACAATTTACAAATTAGGGATTTCAAAATACCCTGTCTAGTAAAAGAAAAAGAAAAGTAACCTAATATAAACGGACAGATATATACAGTGAAATAATCCAGAGATAATACAGATTTTACAGATTTAGAGTGATTGGTTGTAAAGTTTGATGGCCACTGGCAGGAATGATTTCCTGTGGCGCTCTGTGGTGCATCGAGGTGGAATGAGTCTATTACTGAAGGTGCTTTTAATTAATAACCGTTAACCGATAAGTCCAGGAGGGTTGGCTGCCGCGATGTTGTGCACGTTGTCGTGGACGCACACGGACACTTCCCCGTGTTTACTCTCGCGGCAATGTGTCACCATCAGCTTGTCGCAGAGATGCCGCCGTCACTTTTGATTTATACTAGCGCGGTCTCCGCTATGTTATTCCACGCCACAACGCAAGAGCGACAATCAGGAACTAGCTAAACTTACTAAACTTATCTCTCGTGTTTTTCCACTTCCTCACCGTCTCGGCCGTATCCAGACCCACATTCATCGCTATCTCCCTCCATGAATTACTAGAATATGTGCTGTCTTTGTAGTGCGGAGAACCAGAATCGTACAGATGTGGGTACTTCCTCATTTTTTCGATGACGCGCTCTTTTCTACGCGGATGTAGAATTGACCAATCAGAGGCCTGTTGCACCTGTCGACACGCCCCCATGAGATGATTGAATTACGTATCTTAAAAACAAAATTGACCGTTAGTATAAATCGGTTAGAGTTACTGTTATCGGTTAACGGTTAAACGGTTAACCATGTGCATCCCTAATTACAATAAAACAAGGGTGATGAGTAAAAAACCCCTCGTGATCGTCGGTATGACAAGACACAACATGAAGACATTGAAAATAAGTAACTCAAGATCAACTACAGATACAGATGTATCCATCATTAGTGCTGTGAGAATCACACAGTTGCTAAAACTTTATCAGTCAAGTCCCGAGGTTTAGAGTGAAGAAACATTTGAATTACTGAGATTACACAATACATGGTTTTACTTCCCTAAAATGACCACCGTTTGTTAAAAATGCTTGGAACTGAATTATGGGTGGTCAGTGAACAAGTGCGCTTTCCGGAAAGATCTGCTTCACTTCAAGCAACAGACAGAAATGGTATCAAATTTTTTTATCCGACATTTTAATGTCTTTTCATAAAAAAGAATGTCAAAAACGCCCACGCGAGTCTTTTTCATCTTCTTCTTCTGTTGACAAGTCAGCTGCTTAAGCCTAATTAGAATGTGGATTATAGAAGTGTTTCAAAAATAACATTGACTTTATTGAAATTACTTTCACAGTGACAGATGAGACATTTGTTTATCGTGACTACATTATTACCAATAATTAAATCTTCACAAAGAAGTATAGTGCCATGCTCCTTGTCTTTTCATAGCACCAAATGACAGAATGTACCACTAAAACAAAGACGAGCCATTTCGTGGGCTAATAGCTTTTGTTGTATTTGACATGAGAGAGACAAAGGCCTCTTAAAAGAAAAGACTAGGTCTGATGAAAAATCTCTTTATTTGTTTATTTTGGCGCTCCGTCTCGGCTTGGCTTTTCAACAGCTGCCTCTCTTGGAGCTCCGTCAAATCAATAACAGGAGTGAAAAAGCACCTCAACGCTGTGATCTTATACACGGACGCCTGGAAATAGACTGTGCTCAATAAACTCACAGATTTCCAACATTATGCAAAGAAATTGCTGTTTGCTTTAATCTACAGATGTCAGATCTTCATTGTGAGACACACAAAGAGTCTGACAGAGGATACAATTTACTGTCTCGACTACAAGGTGTGCAAGGACATGCAAATTAGTATTGTCTGGAGTTTTCCATCTAAATGTTTTACTCTCAATTTGTAGAAGGAAAAAAAAGTAAGGAGCTTTTTCTCTCCTTTTTTAATATGTATGCTGATACAGTGTAGTAAAGACAGGTAATTGAAAGAAGGGGGTAAAGGACATAGGAATGGTTTAGCTTTGTTGCAGCCATTTGACCTCCCAAACATCTGGACCTGCCAGAACCAATGTGACAGTACCGGACAGCCAGGTGTTTCACAGGTATTCCAGCCTTCTCTGCGTCTCTGGATTTTATATAAAGAAGACAAAGGAAAGAAATCTCACATATCTTTTTTCTTCTTTTGAACAAAATGAGCATCTAAGACTTTCAAATCACTTGAGCCAATATTTTGTTCACAACATAATAAATGTTTAAATTATTCGATTCCTCTACACTTTCTTATCCACAAAATGAGGTCAAAATGAGGTCCTTTCAATTTTTACAGGTCTCAAAAAAGTTGGCATGGGGGGGGGGGACAAAAGCCTGAAAAAGAGAGATTCTCTCACAGAGAAGATATGTTGTGAGCCAGCCTGGCCCATTTAAGAAGGTGGCCTTATGGGTAATGTAGTGTGTGTGTGTCGTGGGACGGCAGAACGAAAACAGGGTTAGATGAAAAGTGTAGTGAGCATCAACAGCAGCCCAGCGTGTATAGATTTACATTCTGTGTTAACCGACAGGAGCCCAACAATACAACCTGTGTGCTGTTGTTAGCGTGTTAGCCGCTAAGTACGAGTAGGGATGCACGATAACTGTTTTTTAAAACCGATACCGATAACTTTCAGCTCCTAAAGGCCGATACCGATAACACACACATATACCTAAGATCATTACATCAATACTATGAACAAAATCAAAAATAATTTGGACTCTTTAAATGAACAGATATTTATTTTTTCCATTTAAAAAACTACTGGCAAGCCTCTTAAACATTTTCATAAAGCTATCAAACAAACCTATTTGATATCTCACATTAACTTAAATAAGGTTCATTACTGACTGATATAAAAAATAAAGGCTCCTTGAACTGATGGAAATACATGCATCAGAATTACTAACTGAAAAAGATTAACATTTAAAGGATTTTGACTTGTGGTTCCATTTAAATTAATACCTTTAATTAAAGTAAATGAGGTTCAGTGATTTTTTGTTTTTTTTTTTTATCTCATGGAAGCTTTAAGATGAGAGAGATGAGGGGAGGAGAGACTGCTGCTGGCTTGCGCACGTTAGCATTAGCTCACGTTAGCGGGATTTCAAAACTCCATGGAAGCGATTGTTATGTTGTAGGTGGCTGATCAGGTTTTACGTATTAAAGCTTGTGCTTCCCTCCTCGTAGAATTCACTCGGAGGATTCGTCACAAATAACCACCAAACTATCTTCTTCTGAAACTTTAACCAAGTTCCACGCCGCCATGTTTGTTGTGATCAGCGCTGTGCTGCAGGCTGCATTCAAGGTTTAACGTAAATTCCGAAGTTCCCTCGTTTGCTAGTCGTTCTTTCAGCCTTTTCTATTTTTTTTCTTTTTTATGTGTAACATGAGGTGAAACACTGCGAATATCAATTCAAGTCAACAACTACTAAAATTATGACCGAGTTAACAAGTTGTTTTCTGGCAAGAGGGGGTATTCTTGATTTTCCTGATTGAGAAATCATTTTTCTGATTAAGCCGACGTTACTTGAACATAACATTCACTGCTGGTCATTCAAGGCTCAGAGGGAGCGAGACACTGCTGTGTTGACAGAAATATAAATGTTATCGGGGCTATTCGTCGTGATATCGGACTTATCGGAATGACGTCATAATTTCCTGATATCGGCCCGATAGTCATCGTGCACCCCTAATTACGAGCCAAAAATAGCACAATAGCAGCGGTTTGTTTACTACGGTTCAGAGACCAGAGGCTGTGAAGGTAACAGAAAGACCACAGTTGAGCCTTTGTCTTGTTTCGTTGCAGTGCCTCGCTACTTTTTTTGCGGTTTTTAAACATTTTTTAAACACATTATTCAGGCTCGGGGGGCTCTGGCTCCAGTTCACAGATTTTGATTTTTTTTTTTTTTTTTGGGGGGGGGGGGTCCCCATTAACCACGAAGAGTAAGAAATCACTGTAGATACACACACACACACAGTATAATGATCCGTGTTTATGTTTTGGCTTTGTTGCTGTAGCTTCTCCTATAATTTCAGTTTCGTAAATGCTGGTTTTTCTTTGCGCCTGTTGTCAGGGTTTTCCTTTGTGCAAGTGTCAGGGAGGTAAGCGTGGACTAAAAGCCTCACAGTAAACTGGAAGGAAATGACTTAATGGAGCTAAGGCCATCTAGGAAATAAGCAGAGAGGATGCAACATTTGATGAAACCCATAGCCCTAAAAACATCCGACTACTCTCTTTCTGAAACTCTAATTTTGTTGTTACAGATTTGCTCACCCTTTTCATTTATCAAAATGCAGCAGACCTTTCTGATGACGAGATGGCAATTTAGAGACAAATAATAATTGGACATCTCCGCTGGAAACTTCTGATGGACTTCTCCAGAACAACTTTTCTACAGGCAGCACCGCTGGTCCCGAATGAAACATTTAGGAGCCAGAATAACATTTAGAACTGCTTAAATAAACCTCACTTAGATATATTTTTCAGTTACACTTTATTAATGATTAATAAATACTTTAGAAATAAAGAAACAGCTATTTTTGGTTCAGCTGAAATGGATGATTAGCGCATTACCTGGGTTTGTTAGTCCAGCAGTGGGAATTTTGTTTTATCTGATAATCAGTTGGACTCAAATATTTACATGCATTTTAAAATTACAGTTTCAGCCAAATTTAAGCAACATATTATTCTATTTTTTTTTCTTCCTTATGTCATGTAAACATACTGACTCTAATCCCAACTGGCTGTTCAAATCAAATCATCATCGACTGAGCAACCTGCTACACATCCTGGTGAAAAAAATAACAAAAACACACAACAGAAAAACAACTGAATTGAAAGAAACAAATACAAAACTGTTCCTTATGATGTAAACATTTAGTTAATGTCCCTCAGCTTCCCGCTTCAACCAGGAACTTTTATAATGCTCCCACATGAGATACTCCAATTCAAATTCAGTCTACATAACACTCACCAGACACTTTATTAGGTAAACCTGTTCAGGTGTTCGTTAACACAAATAGATAAGTAGCCAATCTAGGGATGGGCATAATTAATCGATTAATCGATGATTGATCCTTAAGAATTTGGTCGAAGAAATTCATTTTCGTCGATGAACCTAATTTTTTTTTTTTTTAAACAATCTGAACGTAGGTTCTCGGTGCACGTCCTCAAACAATGCGATGCATTTCTCTGTGCCACCGATATAAATTTGCCACCAGGGGGCAACATTTCACCATCACCCTACCCTGGCTTGGCTCAGTTGTTACATGCGAGCTTCTGTAGGTCATCGCCTAATCATGAAGCGGTCGCAGTGAAGTGTGGCGTGGAACCATTTTAGTTTAGAAAATGAGCAAGTGTACTGCAATTACTGCAATGCTAATTACAAATACAATTAATCGACAACGATAATGATGTATCACTTGAACAACGCGCATCCAAGCCTTGTAAAGGACGGTGGAGGCGGTTCATCATCAGCCTAGCCTAGCCTAGCCTAGCCTAGCCTCAACTCGGTGTTAGCACGGACCAGAACGAGCTGCAGCGCACATCGAGCACACAACAAGCGCATCTTTTTAAGAAACAAAAAGCCTGTAATACTGGCGCCTTGATATAAATTGTCCTTGTTAAGTAGTCTCATCAATATCTCTTGTTTTATTATCGTTGTTTTTTTAAAGAAAAGAAACAGGAAATGTCACATTATTGTCGACCACGAACATCTGGGCATGCGCGGGCCATAGCAACCAGGCCATGGGGGAAAACAAATGTCACGCCGATATCGAGAATATTTGTGATAGTTTTAAATATAAAAATGTTAATGATTAATCGATTATTAATCATTAATTCTCCCAACGATCGAAGAATAAATCTCGACCAAATGCCCATCCCTAAGCCAATCACACGACAGCAACTCAATGCATTTAGGCATTTAGAAAAGGTCAAGACAACCTGGTGAATTTCAAACCAAGCCTAACCCCAACCCTCACCCTAAAGAGGGTTGTAGGAGCCAGACAGGCGGTCTGAGTATTTCAGGAACTTCAGACCTACTGGGATTTGGGCTGGGAGAACTGAAACTACCAGTTTGGACTGGCTCAGCAAAATCAAACAATAGATCACTGGAAAAAACTGTCACCTGGTCTGATGAGTCTCGACATTCAGATGGCAGGTCACAGTTTGGTGTATCTGGCACACAAGCCTTGCATCAGTGGTTCAGGATGACAGTGCCGGGGGTTTAATAGTGGGAAGGATATTTTCTTGGCACCAACTGAACATAGTTTTGACCCGACTACTGTTGCTGACCACGTCCATCACTTTATGATCACAGTGTGCTCATCTTCTGATGGCTACTTAGGCATGCCACGATTTACTCAACTCAAAGAGACTGATTTTTTAAATTTTTATTATTATTTCTCTTACACAAATACTGTAGTGTTTTCTTTTACACTCTTTTCAATACAGTCAATTAGAACTAGCAGCAAATGACAAAAAAAAAAAAAAATCAGTTCTCATCCTCTTTTTTTTTTTAAACAATACCATTGACTGCGGTTACATGATGTTTTTTAATTCAGAATTAATAATTAGGAATTAAATAATTCCGAATTAAACTATTTTCCTTCGAGTTTACATGGAAATAGTAATTCCGAATTGAGGTTTACATGGAAAACACGTTTGTTCAGCTTTATCCAACTCCGCTTTAGGTCTGGGGGTTGGGAAGGGTTCTGATTGGATGGGGGGGGGGGGGACGTCTTTACATCTACCGGAAGAAAACAAACTTAGCAACAACTCGGTTAGCAACAACATTCCACTTATTTTTGACCTGGGTGGCGTCTCTATCTGTGAAACCTCCTTCATTTAACCTGGCCGCTTTGAAAAGCTCACAATTTTTATGTTTCCTGCCATCTGTTCTTTTAATTATTTCCAGTTCCTCCAAGCTATTTATTAAATAAATCGTCTCTGCTCTTGAACACCGTTTACTGCGTGCTGCCGTTTTAAAAACAAGCCCAGCGCGGAATATTAGCGTCATGGCGACAGACGGGCAAGAAAACTAGCATGCGCAGAAAGACGGGAATTAATTTAAACAGGAATGAGTGTATACATGACCGCGGAATTACTTAATGCGGAATTAAAATGGGAATAAACCAGCCACTTACTTCGGAATTAAGTTTAATTCAGAATTGACATTTTCATATGGAATTAAGTGTTTACATGGTAACTTTTATTCGGCTTTAACTTTAATTCTGAATTAAAGAGGAATTAAACTTCCCATGTAAATGCACCCATTGTTAGCACTGCCAATCAGCATGTCTTTGGCCCCAGAAGATCTACCATTCTCAATCATTAATGCCCTACAGACCTTATATGAATATGGTGAATAAGATGGATAATAAGATAACTTCTTTTCCTTTCAGCTTCTCCCTTCAGCTTCAGGGGTCGCCACAGCAAATCCACCTCCATCTAACTCCGACCCTCTGCATCCTCTTCTCTCACACCAACTAACTTCATGTCCTCTTTTACTGTATCCATAAATCTCCTCTTTGGTCTTCCTCTAAGCCTCCTGCCTGGTAGATCCAAACTCATTATCCTTCTACTGATATACTCAGATCTTAGGGGTGTAACGGTACATGTATTTGTATTGAACCGTTTCGGTACGTTGTGGTCAGTTCGGGACGGAGGCGTACCGAACGAGTTTCCACACGGACATATTAAGTAGAGGACCGCATGGAGCACAACAAACAGCAGATGTAGCGGACGTCGTGGCTAATGCTAATGCCGCTAGCATTGGCAATAAGCCTCCCGCGACATAGTGTTAAATGTGGTGGGAAGCTGTGTTTGTACTCGGTCGTCTTTCTCTTTTTGTAGCGATGTTCACGCTGGGGTGGTGCCGTTTCAAATGAGTTAACAGGTTAGACGTGTTGCCAGAAACATACCCGATCTCGGATGAACAATGTCGGCAAACCACTTTGGTTTTATCAACTTCTCTTTGTCCCTGTTATATTTCACCGGGGAGCCGAAGTGTGTTTTATAGCTGCCGATTTAAGACCCTAATCACCCTAAACGCTGGCTTCAAACGCATGATAAAAGTATTTGAGCCCCGATATCAATTACCTTCTCGTCCACATTTTAGCCAGAAAATCATACCGGGACTTTATAAAAAAATAAAATCATTTGTTTTTAAAGAAACAGTCTGAGCCTTATTCATGTTATTTTATCTGAGCAACAACTTGAAACTGTTCAGTGTTGCAACTGTTCAATTTTGCACATCAGATGGATATTTTCTTTAAGAAAAAAGTCTGAGCCAATGTTATTTTTATTTTGTTTTTCAAAATATCTACATTTCAGAATATTGTATTTATACTTTTGAGCAAAATTCTAGCTTTGTATAGGCTAATGTTCCTATTGTTAAAAAGCACAAAAGTGTGTAATAAACAACTAGCACATTTATATTTTGCATTTTGTTTTCTTACTGTACCGAAAATGAACCGAATCGTGACCTCAAAACCGAGGTACGTACCGAACCGAGAGTTTTGTGTACCGTTACACCCCTATCAGATCTTGTTCAATGTCCAAGTAAAAAACTCTCTGAGATACATCCATACGTCCACAGGGAGGATTAGATTCAACTGTGTTGTGAAAAAAATTATTTTTTTTCTAAAAAAGATTTTTTTTCTATGATTTCTGCACATTTGTCACATGTCACCAAGGCAAACACATCTAAATAATTTAGAAACAAAGTTTATTTGATGAAAAGTGGCCATGTTTTGGGTTCACATCGCATCACATCAACATGCGCTTCATGTGTTACCGTACGGCCTCTGGTCTCTGAACCGTAGCAGTGAAACCGCCGTACTGTGCTATTCCAGGCTCGTGACAAGCGGCTAACACGCCAGCGGCTAACACGCCAGTGAAAACAAAAGAAAAAGTCCAGTTTTCTCTGCTCTGAACGGGACTTTATTCAGGAACTGACAACGTTACAGTCTGTATGTTTCAGCTCCTGTCAGTCAACGGAGGATGTAAATCCATAACACTCGGCCGCTGCTCATGCTCACTTCACTTGCTCCGTTCACCCGCCCGCACCTCACAAACTACATTACCCATCAGCCTACTCCCCTTCTTAAAGGGCCAGGCTGGCTTACAACACATGCTTGTAAATGCTTCTGAAATGTAGTGATAGTGGGCGATAATAGGGGTTTTACATACGCGATCTGTCAAACTTTTCTATCACCATATATACGTTATATAGGTAGACCCACAAGCTATTCTTGATCATAGCGACATTGATTGAAAAAAAAACATTTAAAATAAAATAGTGAACTGATGAAGTTTCCTATTGAAATTCTGCCTATCAATAGTGTTTCCCTGATGGATTTACTGAGGATGTGCTGGAGAAATGTCTACTACAGATGCTAGAGGCCATTGAAGCCATTGAGTGTCTTTGATGATGTCAGCAGTCTACGGGGGCGTATGGGCGACAACTTCTACCAACTACCAACTTCAGAAACCTGGTAGCCAGGGGTTACTTGGTAAAAATTCTAATTTTATGCCCTGTAACATGCTATTTTCTATAACTGCTTACTAAAGTTTTGGATCCATGTATCTTGTTGTCAGTGATGTTTTACTGTTGAAGTTCACCAGTGACTGAATCACTAGTCATTCTGAATTTTTGCCTTTAATCGGCAACTTAATTGTTTCATAACAACTACTTTTATTTTTGATTTCTAACCTCAGCCTTATGCTCAGTGTATTCTCACATTAGCAGGAATAATTAAACTTTGTGCCATTTTTATCTTTTATTTTGTGTTCCTTGAGGGAAAGTAAGAATTGGATTTTAAGTATGAGGTGCACCAGATTGCGAGTTTTGCGTTTCATTATGTAATGTCAATTATCCCCCCAGGTATATTGTAAAGGCTTATGTTTATGTTGTCTGAATTTATGTTCAGTAGGCCTGGTGTACTGTCTCTTGGACATTAAATAAACAAAAGAATACTATTTTGAAATTAAATTTGTGTTTCTCTTTTTCTTCTTAGTAATAAAGCAAAATAAGTAGTTGGGGTTAAATTGTCCATTTTTATTGAATCGAACTGAACCGAACTGTAACGAATCGTTTACTGTTTTTAATGAATTGTCCCTGAATCGGATCGTAGCCTGTGAATTGAGATTTGAATCGGACCGTTTTGTGAGTGAAAGATTCACACCCCTATTGTTGCTCATTGTTTTTATCATATTATTTTGCTTAATGAGCCACATGTCCATAACACAGTGTACTAGATCGATCTTAGTGTATGTTTTGGCTTCACTTTATATCATAAATGTAGCCAACTAGCCCAGCTGTAGCCGGTTAGAAACAAGTGTTTGGAGACAAACACCTGGCCAGGTAAACAGAATGTGTTGTAGGATATGTAGTCTTTCTTCTTTGAACCAGAAGACGACAACGTGGCAACAACAGATTGGACATACGAACGGAGGACCGGACCGGCCAATGGGAGAGCCAAGTCTGAACCGTGGCTCCTCCCCATTGAGTGACGCACATTTCTGTATAAATTGTTGTTGTTTTGATTTGTTCAGCCTCTACTCGTGCTGGAGACGGTCTCTAAAAAGATCCTAACAACTGCCTTTCCACTCTTCATCCTTCTTCAATGCCTTCCTCACTTCAGCCTTACTAACCTTTGCTACCTCCTGGTCCACAACGGTCACTTATTTACTCTTCGTTCTCCTTCATTTTCCTCATTAATCATCTCTTCAAAGTACTCTTTCCATCTTCCTGTCACACTCCTAGTATCTATCGATACACCTCCATCTCTGTCTGCATGTTCTTCCCATCTCTCTTGTTGCCTTGCCAACCTGTATAAGTATGTTTCTCCCTCCTTGTTGTCCAACCTACAAATCGTTGTACGCTCTTTGGCATGATAACATTATGATATAATGATTTATCTGAATACCTCCACAACCCTCCACCCATAATTACATACCGTGTATGCTTGCTGTATATTGCTTTTTGTACATAGTGTTGTTTACAACTTTTTTCCTACTGTATATATTTGTTCCTCTTCTGTTTATATATTGTTATTTTTCTTTTCTGTAATTGAGCTGTGGTAACGCACAAATTTCTCCGTCGTGGGATCAATAAAGTGCTATCTATCTATCTATAATACACAAAAGGGTTCATCCTAACAACACAAGTATAAGAAATTAAAGAAAAGCCAGTAACTTTAGCAAATGACTGTTTAACAGTATCTTACACTAGAATATGTTTTTAGCTACAGTAAAGGTGAAAAAAAAAATCTTCACCGTTTGTAGCAATTTCCCTGTCTTACACTTTGATTGAAATTATAAGGAAGGAAATAATTAAATGTATATAAAAAAAAACCCAGTTCTATAATATTCATAATAAATCTGTTTTTATTGAAGTCAACAAGGAAATGTTCTTTAAGGACACCACCATAGCATGTTGTAACACTCATGTGATCCAGTCACATGAGTGTCATCCACCCTTCATCTGCCTGCTTCCTATACACTCAACCCGTCAACATTTACTAGATGGGGCAAAACAATTAATTTTACGGAAATGAGTAATCACTTGTTTCCGACGTTATCATTTAATATCAGCACAGTTCTTTAATAAATACTGCTGGCTCTTCATTTATTCTTCATCACCTGACTGCAGAGCTGCTAATCCACTGAAGCCGTCACCTAGCCGTGTAAAACCGTTTATACGCAGTCATAACAACTATGGTAATCGTCGAAGCGTCTCTATTTGAATCTGATGTCCGACTATCCTCCTTAAAATCAATGAATATCCAGCAGGTTATGTTTAACTAAGGAGCGGCGGAAGTAACCACTTCCAGCTCCAGCTAGCATCCTCTAGCAGGGTTAATATACGAGATAAATTACATCAAATGTCGCTCGTTTTAGTGAATACAGTGAAATAAACTCCACATTTACTTATAAGACAAGATCATATCACTGATCAGGCATATAATTTAGTCACCGACATAGAACAATAGCTGTTTACTTATAATCGTGACCTCCGATTTTTAGCTGCACAGTCTGTTAGCATTAAAGACCTAGTATGACGCGTTCCATTTCAATACGAATGTCGTTTTTTTTAGTACTTTTCCCTGCAACCTCTTTCACTCTAAAGTGGCACAGCGTAGGAGGTGACAGACCTTCAAGGTCCAGACATCAAGTATTTATAAAAGGAATATTTCCAGATAATCTCGAATTCTCGACTCTCCTGGATTGCGTTTAAGGTCATCTGCTCTGACATCGTATTTCAACATATTATTACAAGCCTAACCTTCATGGTTTGTCTGGCCTAGTATTT
The DNA here is from genome assembly GCA_018398805.1 of Hirundichthys speculiger. NCBI lineage: Eukaryota > Metazoa > Chordata > Actinopteri > Beloniformes > Exocoetidae > Hirundichthys > Hirundichthys speculiger. Next base: position 353,268 of record JAGFBZ010000836.1, on the reverse strand, counting down.
CCAACCGTTTGAATTTCAGAAATTTGATGGTGATAGTATAAAATGCCCCAAATGGGTTAAATGTATCATTTAAGTATCATTTACTTGAATGATACAATTGGGATTTTCCACCGAATCACCGTCGTGAACGCAACATGACAACCTTGTTAGCCTGCAGACTGCAGCCTGCTGAGGAGGCTATAAAGTACTTACTTAGCCTCGGCTGAGAGATGTAATTCCTGGTCACAGCCTGTCCGTGTGTCCTCGCAGCTGCTGCCAAGCCGTTCACATCCATGGCTCTGTTTGCCACCAATGTCGCCATTATAATACAGAAGACTCGAGAAAGCCGACGATGCTCGATGTACTTTTGCTATGTGCTACGGAATAACATAAATGACAGCAGAGCGCTGGTCATGTGACCATGAGGAACCGGAAGTTCTGTGGAAAAGAGATCCAGGAGCGCGCGCGCATAGGGTGTTCGCGCAAATGAGCTCGTAGTTAATGAGGAATGGAAGTAACAAAAATGAAAAGATTGAATAAGAGCTGATAAAAGAGCATGTTAATTGATAAATTGTGCAATTAACACGGAGATGGAGGTGTGCTGAAATTATGTTACATTTTAAAATGATGAGATCAAAACAGTCGTTTTCCCCTCTTACAATCACAAGTTAACATTCACAGCACAAAGTTACCTTTTATCATCTAAAAAAAAAAAAGGCTTTATGGTAAAATTATAAGTAATTACTGATATTATGGAAATGCTGAAAATGATTACTAGATACAAATAAAAGTAATTAAAATGTGGATTTTCTTAAAGGGGTTTTTTTCAGTTTATTTGATGAACTTTTCTCACATTATGTTTGAAAAAGTGTTGCTTTGACATTCATTTTATGATATCATTTGCATCACATCTGCATATAAAGCTCACCTAAAGAAGCAGACAATGTTCATCACTTCAATGTTCAGCTCCAGTAATTTGATGGTGAATGTTCAGTTCAAAATACATACTTCACTGGAGTGCGCTACCCAGAACTCAACAAATCATGGGCTTCAGTTCTCTGTCCTCCATTTCAACATGTTTACCATAGTGAACATATTGGATTGGCATTAAGGATTTATGGATTTACTTTTAAACAAGGTTTAAAGCTTAAATTTTGTGTATATCATAGCAGGGGCGATTCTAGTCACCTCGGGGGCCCTGGGCAAGAGTGAGCATGGGGGCCCTACCGGTCCAAAAACACCAAGATGATCATTCAATCCAGAAATCTTTTATTTTAAATAACAGAGGTGCACAGTGATGTAAGAAAACTTAAAATACAATATAACATAACAAACACAACTGAAATGTGCAAAGTTTAACAAAAACACAATCAAGAAAAAAAAATAATCCCATGACATGCAGAAAATTCAAGAAGACATATGATATCGCCCTCTTCCAAATGCAAATTACCAGTAGTTACTGGTTAGCTTACTGTTAATTACTGTTTGAATAAGCTAGGCTAAAGCGCATTAAACATGTCATGTGCAGTTGTGCTTCGTGAGACTAGACTGGGACAAAGTGGCATCAACAACTTTTTTTTTTAATAATGTCAGATTATACACGTTTGAATTTAGCACTTTCCCGTTCTCTTTTTCCTTCATCTTCTTGCTTTTTTTTTTCTGTTTGCCTGTCCTGACGGATACACTTGCTTCATTTTGAGTTTGAAGTACTGAAGAAAGCCGGCCACGGGCAGTCGGGGCCCCATTAGGGGGGTTCCAAATATCTCGCTGCAGTGTCAGTGGAGGTTTCAGGTTGGTGTCATTGATATGGATCAATATTAGCCTTGATGTCTTGGGGGTCCCTTAACACACTAGGCAGTGACAGCTAGTGGGGACCCTATGTGGGGGGGTTTCCAACGTATCGTCGTTGCAGTGTCTAAAGCAGTTCAGTCATTTTTTCATTGACAAAAGGACCAATGTCCCAAGACAATATCCCCCGCGCCATTACATCACCACCAGCAGCCTGAACCGTTGAAACAAGGCAGGATGGATTAATACTGTCATGTTGTTTGCACCCAACTCTGACTCGACCATTTGACTGTTGCAGCTAAATTTGAGAAATTAAGAGGGACGCCTGGCGTGATCTCCTGCTGCTGTCGCCCATCTGCTTCACGGTTCAACATGTTCTGCATTCAGAGATGATATCATGCATACCTTGGTTTTAATGAAAGGGTTATTATAGTGCTGGGCGATATGGAAAAAATCATATATCACGATATGGACTATTTTATATCACGATAACGATATATATCACGATATACCATAATGAAGTATGTTTTCAGTTATTCTCTGAAAAGTTTGACAAAAATTTCATTGCTTACTTTTCAACTTAATTTTGAAAGGACATTTAGCTGAACTGTCACAAACATACATTTTAGTGCAGCAAAAACAGGTAGGTACAGAGGTACAGTAGCTTTCACATTTTTTTAAAGTGCACAACAGTTTCTGAGAGGAAAAACACATTTTTGCACTGAAGTTCAGCTATAAAAAATAAACACAAATTATTTTTCAACTTTCTGAAATCTGTAACCTTGTAGTGCAAAGTTTGCAAACCAATATAAAGTGTCTAAAGTAAACATCAGGGTTGAAGAGAACTCTGTTTAAGGCATTAACCATGAATAAAAGTGCAAACATAAAAGGCTACTTTGTAGAAGTAGATATGATTCTATCAAATTTATCATTGCAGGTTATTTAATTACATATTTGCTGTAATAATTGATAAAATTAGGTTAGAAACGATAGAAACGATAGAAGAGAAATGGCACGATACACACTTTTATATTGTCCCCACGATATGTATCGTCATATCGCCCAGCACTAGGTTATTATATTTACTCTTTTTTGGCCCATTCTCTGTAAACCTTAAATGAATGAAATGAAATGAATGAAAAATACTTTATTTATCCCATAAAGGGAAATTCAATAAATCTTAAATCAGCAGTTTCTAAAATGTTCAGACCAGTCTAACAACCTTGTTCAAAGCAACTTAAATTCCTTTTCTTCCTCATTCTGATACTTGGCTTGAACTTCAGCCAGTTGCCTAAATACACTGAGTTTGTTCCCATGGGATTGGCTAATTAGCTGTCTGTGGTAATAAGCAGTGGAACAGGTGGACCTGATCAGGTGGCCAGTGAATGTACGTGTCTTGTTTCTATTTGCTTCTGTGGACTGATGCGATACATGTGGAAGTCCATCTCTGTGTTCTCTGATGTAGTTATGAAAGTTCCCTTTCCAGGGTTTCCTGGAGCATAGTTTGCCTTCTGTGTGCTGAAAAGTATGAAGCTGTTTGGTGGATTTCACAGAGAATGTATACATTCTACTACGTTTCCATTGGACTACATATCAAAAACTAGATTTTTTTTTAACACTGCAGTTCTGTGTTTTCATCCATCTTCAGACAGTTTTTACGACGTTAGTCTTCTGTTCTCTGTTGCTTTTGAATGAAAACACAGCAAACAAAAAGGATTCTTCCTTCGTTTGACTGATCCACAAACAAAGTTTGCCTATAGTTCATAAAAGTTTAGTTAAGAATTATGGTCTTGGGAGTAAACACTTTTTGGAATATCTTCAAATTAAATCTTCTATACCAGCTATTCCCAAACTTCAGAACACCAAGGCCCAATCTGAAATGTGAAAAATCTCCGCGGCCCACCGAAACCTTTAATCACAACTGTGATCAACATACAGAACCAGGAACCATGATCTGATATTAATGTTAGGGGTCAACAAATAAGGTGACACTTGTCATATTAAGTTAAGATGACAGTAGAATAACACTTAATTGGTTTGTTTTGTTACTTCTTAATGTTTTTTTTAATCATGTCATGAATATTTTACAGTAATTAAAAACATATTTAAAAAAGTATCGAGGATTTCAAAACACATTTGTTTAATTTTAATGACCTCTCACACGGCCCACCTGCAGTACCACGACGGCCCACCAGGGGGCCGCGGCCCACACTTTGGGAATCACTGATCTATACAATCAAAACGCCTTTCCCAGACTACTGATCTAGAACTTCCGTGTTCAGTATCAGAGATAATTTATCTTCTTGTTCGGAAGATACTAAAAGAAAAAAAAAAAGTCATGGACCTGATCGACTTTTGGTTCATTCTTGGGTAAAGTTTCTCAAATCCTGAAGTTCTGTTCAAACAACAATACACGAGATAACCAGCGTGGAAGAACACAGTCATCATGCTGATTTTACACATTTTCATGGCACATCATTCTTGGTCACTCTGCTCTTAATGCAAAAAACAGTTTGTGTATATATATCTATATTGTAATATTTTTAGTTTACATTGTTTGTTATATTTTATCCTTAATTGCATGCACCATCATCGCCACAACAAATTCCTCGTATGTGTAAAATCGTACCTGGCAATAAAGTTGATTCTGATTCTGATTCTGAATCTGATCTGAAATGTGCAAATGAACCTCAGAACAATAACTAAAGACACTGTGAAGATGCTGGCTAAAACCAGGACGAGAGTTTCATTATCCACAGCAAAACAAGTTCCATATTTATTTGAAGTGAAAGACCACACACTTCTCCAAAACCACCATGAAAACGTTGCATAAAGAACAGAAAATGTAAACCGCTTCTTTTATTTATTTATAGGGCTGGGCAACGATTAAAATTTTTAATCGCGATTAATCGCATTATTTCCCTGATTAATCGCGATTAATCGCATTGTATACACAAAATCAAATAATGAATTCAAAAGTAGTGTAAAATCCACTTTTATTTAAATGTTCTGCTGCCATATGAACTAAAGTGTCATAACATTTGTTGTTCAAACACTTTTAACATCAGCACTTGTCAGTAACACATATTTAGTGACAATCTCATCTTAAAAAATGTAAAATATAATAAAGCTTATTGCCACTGCCAGGGCATTAATGTCATCCTGTTTTTATAAAAAATAAAAAAAAAGTCTACAAACAAAATCCAAAAAGAAGATTGTGGCTCAGCAGAATCATAACATTAAAACAGGTAATCTCTCTCAGAAACTTTTAAATCAAATCAAAAATGAAAAAGGGACATTTTAATATGTTTTTTGTTTTTTAATCTAACAAAAAAAAAAAAGGAAAAAATTGTTTTGTTGCCTGTTTTTTTTTTTATATTTCAATTTTATACTTGGATCAAAAATACAAAATGAAAAAAATGGTCCACAGAACTGAATTAGTTTTATAATGGAGGACTGGACTTTCTGTTGTCATTACACATCTGTGCCACTAGATGGAGCCGCACTGCAGTAACCAGCTAGAGAACAGCAGGACAGTGAACACATGGAGCAGATCTGATGGAACATGGACGAATGACCACAAACGTTTGGTTGCAGTCCAGAATTTTCTTTTTAAGACAGAATTGTTTATATTGCTACCTGAGCTGCTACCTGAACTGTTAACGTATACAGATTTTTATCGTTCTTCATGTCTGTTCTAGGTTTTTTCGCATGTTTACCTGCCAATTATCTTCCGGTTCTGTAGCAGCCAGTAACAGACTTTTCAAAACAAAAGCATGTGATCAACATGCGTTAACGCGCGTTAAAATAATTGTCAGCGTTAATAAATGAATGCGTTAACGCGATAATAACGCGTTAACTTGCCCAGCCCTATTTATTTATTTGGTTTTTTTTTGGAGGTGTCATCTGCCATTATATTCAGATTTGTCTTTCCATCTTAAGATCATGCATTTCCCTACTTTAAACATTTGATATGTTTCTATTCTTTTGTGTATACTATTTTTTTTAACAAACGATTATATCATATTTATGATATTTACAAGTCATTGAATTCTTTTTGTTTATTTACGCACAGTCAAAACTTTTTTGGAACTGGAATTGTACAGTTGTACTTAATGTTTCTGTACTTACCCAGTACGTCTCCCACACAAACACACACACACAAACACACACACGCACACACACACACGCACACACACACACACACACGCACACACACACACACACACAAACACACACACGCACACACACTCACACACACGCACACACACACACACACACACACACACACACACACACACGTATTGAACAGCACCATGTCCTGCTGAGTGTGCAGTGTAGCGACGGGTAAAATGACATGATTGAACACATTTTCTCCTTAAAAACTCTCGGTTGGCTGTTTTCTCATTTTTGAAGCCCTGATCTATTCCTATTTGACGCGGCACATCCTGCACAATCGCTCGTAAGCGACTGTTTAAAAATGATTTTGAACCATGGCCTCTGCACAACCAGCATGCTGGCAGCCGAACATTAAACGCAGAGTCGTGCAGTTGCACGACTGGAGAAAAGCACTACAGTTACAAGCACCGCCGCGGCGAGGCTGACGGCGGTCTCTAGAGATCTCATCCAAATGGTTCAGGCTGCAGGGAAAAAATAGCAGATTAATGCCAGTGAAGGGCTCCTGCCTACAGGAGCAGTGCCCTCATTTTAGCGATGCCAATTTCCCCCCCGAATCATTTATTACGAGTTCAGAGGGTTATGGTTTTCCTCAAACTCCTCACATCTACACAAATGTGTGTCAGTCATGGAGTTATTATGCACATTTGCTGCTGCATAATATGCTAATGCACAAACTAAATGATCATTTCAGTCCTGCACATCTGCTGTAGGCAAAATGATTATTAATGATTTGAAAAAGATCGTAAGATGATAAGATTTTTCCGATTCCGATTCCATTTTCGATACTGTTTAACGATTCAATTCTTGTATGTCCTGTACGCTTTAGACAAAGGGTGAATTCCAGTTCCTCCCTTAACCCTCAATCTCAAAAATGCGCGTTCCCGCTAAGGGCAAGTGGTGTCCCAATTCTAAGGGACATCAAGTTGAGGGACGAGTTTGAGGGCTGTATCGCCCTCAAAATTGAGATTTTCCGACACCACCCTTGGAAGTAAGGGCTATCCAGAAGCTAGCTACTAACATAAGTATCTTCGTATATCTTAAAGATATAAATGTTACGAAACCATTTATTGTGTTTGTTTGAGATTTTTTTCATGGATTAACATCGTTGTTGCGTAACATTTATTTTTTTACTTTACGATGTTTGCTGCCGGACCGGCGGTCCCGTTGGCTTCACGTTGTACTCGTCGGTGGTCCCGGTACATTATTCAGTCCTCCGTCGCTACACAACAAAGTAACGTGAAGCCGACCCGGACCGCCGACGGGACCGGGACCGCCACGGTCGGCGGACCGGTCCCGTCAGCGGTCCAGGTCGGCTTCACGTTACTTGTACTCGTCGGTGGTCCCGTTCCGCCGTCTCGGTCCCGTCGGCGGTCCCAGGCGGCTTCACGTTACTTGTATACCTTGTTGTGTAGCGACTATGGACTGAATAATGTATCCTCTATTGTGTTATTTGCTAATATTATTTAGAGAATATAAAGCGCTCTTTTCAATGTTATCCCTGAGTCATTTCAGGAAATCCAGAGACAACACGGGCTCTGATACGTTTCAGTCTGATGACGTAACTGCACTTGAGGGGTGTCCCATTTCTAAGTCACAAGATAACCCTTACACTTACTTTCGAGGGTTAAGATTGAGGGCCAAAAATTGAGGGTTAAGGGCGAGGGTTGAGATTGAGGGTTAAGAGAGGAATTGGAATTGGCCCTTAATTTTCTTCTCCGTATTGCTGCTCTTGGTGGTCAGAAGATGCTTCCAGATGAGGACAGCTAATGTGATCAGAGAGACAGGTAAGAGAGGACTTAGGCCCCGATCGTACACTTCCCAATAGCCGCTTCCTGCAAATTGTGGGTGTAGGAACCTCGGCTAACCGCTAATGCAATCTTCCACTCGCTAAAGTTGCTACCCATGATGCCGACTCCCTTACTCACTTTGCAGGTGTGGCAATCGGCGTGTCTTTTGCTCTTTCCGCGAGCTCGGTATCTTGCGGTAGTGGGTGGTCAGACCACCCGCTACACTCTCAGAAAAGAAAGTACAGAATTGTACCTTTAGAGGTACTATGGCTTGTCACTGGGGCAGTACCCTCAGAAGGTACAGTTTTGTACCCTTTTGTACCTTTTGTACCCACTTGAGTACGTATATGTACCTTTTGGACCATCAAAAAGGTACATATAGGTACCTTAAGGTCCAATAATTAACCCTAGGGGGTACATTTGTGTAGATTGTACCTCAGGGGACAAAAAAGGACTCGTACTGTACCACTATTTCTGAGAGTGTACCTGCATGTCTGCGCATACAAGAGCGCGTCCAAATGGCATCAATGTGCGTCCACCTGGTCACATGTGGACGTGCACAAATGGCTCCACCTCTGGAAATTAACTCTTGTATAAAAAGCGTGATTTGGCCTCAGTTGAACCCCTGAGAAAATGGCAGAGATCGGGCATTACTATGCCGTCGGTTGTCTGTACGCCGATTGGCTGTCCCCGCATCTCCCGTCTCTTGCTCTTGTGAGACAAAGCCGAGTTTAACGCTGATACACTTGGTGTTTCCGTTCGTCAGTTTCGAATATCGCTTGCTCATTTCAGGGATTTAGTGCCGTTTTAAAGTTAACTCATTGACGTCTATTGACGTCAACTGGGTCAAATATGTGTCACCGGGGTTGCTAGGCCGAGCGTCAAAATAAATATCAGAGTTTTGAACATCGTAATTAGTGTTCCAGTCCTCCAGATGGCAGCATTGCCGCTCTCTGTGAAGCCGCTGGAATTGCGAGTGAGAGAAAAGATGGCGCAGCGCATCGTACCGCCGATTACAGAGGAACAGAACGAGGTAGAATCAAACTTTCTTTTTCGAAAAAGTGGAACTTCTCGATAAGTTAAGGGGGTACTCCACATCGTGGTTTTTCACCATTCGCGGTGGGGTCACAGCCTCCATTAACCGCTAAGTGTGATGGTTTACTGTACAGAGTAATAAAGTTGATGAGACACACAATGACGTTATGGGAAAGAGTCGTAGAAGCTCGACTGAGGACAGAAGTGAGTGTCCGTGAACAGTTACATGCCGAAAAAGAAAACTGTGGATTCAATCAGTGTTGCCAGATTTGGTTGAGCAATTTCCGCCCAATCGTGTTCCAAAACCCGCCCACTTCAGGAAAAACCCGCCCAATAAGTGTTTTCATACGAAAACAGATTTAAATGCATTTACAGTATTAAACAATTAAGCCTAAATAAGAAGTTGTCTTTTATTATAGTTTATGTCAGAGAAAATGTGCAAAAATGCACATCGTTTATCCCAGTGCCAGGGCCAAGTTAACACAGCAGCAGTAACATCAACCACGTAAATACCATTTCTTATAGTTTCTCCACTTCGGCATGATAGCCTACTTATTTTTCTAATAGAATAGCCGACCACTTTGAGTTTAGAGAGAGAGCGGGCTTCTGCCTCAGCGTACTAAGGTTTGTTGAGGAGACGTCATGATATACTGAATTTTTGTATTTGTACTGTTTTTAAACCATAAATACAATAGAAACCATAAAATAAAAGTTTGTTGTGCTGTTTTCACAATATAAAAAAACCCGCCAGATGTTGGTAAAAGCAGCCCAAATTGTGTATACCCGCACAATGCATTTTTTCCCCGCCAGCTGTAATCAAAAGTAGCCCAATTGGGCGGAAAACCACCCAATCTGGCAACACTGGATTCAATATTTGCTTAGAGGATGCTGATAGAAAAGTACAGAGAAGGTCAGATGGAGATGCACTGTGTCTTTCACTCTCAGAAATAGGGGTACAGTACGAGTCCTTTTTTGTCCCCTGAGGTACAATCTACACAAATGTACCCCTAGGGTTAATTATTGGACCTTAAGGTACCTATATGTACCTTTTTGATGGTCCAAAAGGTACATATATGTACTCAGGTGGGTACAAAAGGTACAAAAGGGTACAAAACTGTACCTTCTGAGGGTACTGCCCCAGTGACAAGCCATTGTACCTCTAAAGGTACAATTCTGTACTTTCTTTTCTGAGAGTGTTGTAGACGTTCAGAAAGCAGATGACAAGGAGTCAAGGGAGAAACTATGGTATTGTATGAGGAAGTTTGGAGTAGCAGAGAATTATGTCAGAGTTTGTGCAGCACATGTATGATAACCGTAAAGGGCCGTGTATACTCTCGCAGCAATGTGTCGCCGTCAGCTTGTCGCAGAGATGCCGCCATCACTTTTGATTTATACTAGCGCGGTCTCCGCTATGTTACGCCACAATGCAAGAGGGACAATCACGAACTAGCTAAACTAACTAAACTTATCTCTTGTGTTTTTCCACTTCCTCACCGTCTCGGCCGTATCCAGACCCACATTCATCGCTATCTCCCTCCATGAATTACTAGAATATGTGCTGTCTTTGTAGTGTGGAGAACCAGAATCGTACAGATGTGGGTACTTCCTCATTTCTTCGATGACGCGGATGTAGAATTGACCAATCAGAGGCCTCCTTTCTCTCCTCTCTGCGACACTGTCTGCGTCAACCTACAGTTTTGGGTAGATGCACCGGAGCGTCTGCGTAGCGTCGGCGCAGGTTGAGGTATACAAGATGGTGGTGAGACCTGCAAAGTTGTGTGGTTTAGAGACTGTGGCACTGAGGAAAAGAGGTAGCAGAGGTTAAAATGTTGAGGTTCTCTTTGGGAGGCACTAGGATGGATAGAATCAGGAATGAGAACATCAGAGGGACAGTAGATGTTAGATATTTTGGAGAGAAAGTCAGAGAGGCCAGACTGAGATGGTTTGGGCATGTACAGAGGAGGGATAGTGAATATATATCGCTATAAGGAAGATGAGGTTGGAACTGCCAGATGGGAGGTCTAGAGGAAGACCAAAGAGGACATTTATGGATACAGTAAAAGAGGAGATGAAGTTAGTTAGTGTGAGTGAAGAGGATGCAGAGGATAGGGTTAGATGGAGGCAGATAAAATGCTGTGGCGACCCCTGAAGGGAAAAGTCAAAAGGAAAAGAAGATTGCTCTATATTGGCTTCCTCCTGCACTTCCAGGTCAAAGTCTGGCGTGGGAACCGTGGAGCAGGTACAGAGCCGGTGAGTCAATTCCAGTCTTTTTCAGCGCTTACTCTCTGTTCACACGTACACAGTGAAATTGTTTTCAGTGTCGAGGACGTAGAGTTTGAATGGCATCAACCGAATTATCGGTACCATGTGTTGCGTTGCCAATATAGCTTCCATCAAAAGTTGGAGAATCTTCAACTTTTCATGCTTCAGTCCAACCAAATTACAGCTACGCATCTGGAGTGAGCCAATGAAATCAAGAAGGGACTAATTATGCGGCTTATTAAGATGGTTTTTACTTTAGCTTCTTGTTGAAAGTGCTGCTTTGACCAGTCATTCACTCCAGAAAGTGGGTGTCCACAAAAGCTTCAGCGGGTCACTTTAAAATCAGAAGTTTTCAAATGTGCATCAGGATTCAATTTTGTTTTCTGTCTTGGTGTATCTTCTAGTAATTCTTACTCGACATTTTGTTTTTGTTTTCAAGATGTTTCCAGAGATATTTGTTTAGTGTTGTGATGGGAAGTTGTTTGACCATGGCTCAGTGGATGTAGTTTGTTTTTCTTTGCCAGCAATGAAAGTAGGGATGCACGATAACTCTTTTTTAAAACCGATACCGATAACCAATAACTTTCAGCTCCTAAATGCCGATACTGATACCCGATAACACACACATATACCTAAGATCATTACATCAATACTATGAACAAAATCAAAAATAGTTTTGACTCTTTAGATGAACAGATATTTATTTGTTCCATTAAAAAACTATTGGCAAGCCTCTCAAACATTTTCCTAAATCTATCAAACAAACCTATTTGATATCTCACATTAACTTAAATAAGGTTCATTACTGACTGATATAAAAAAATAAAGGCTCCTTGAACTGATGGAAATACATGCATCAGAATTACTAACTGAAAAAGATTAACATTTAAAGGATTTTGATTTGTGGTTCCATTTAAATTAATACCATTAATTAAAGTAAATGAGGTTCAGTGATTTTGTTTGTTTTTTTTATCTCATGGAAGCTTTAGATGAGAGAGATGAAGGAGAGCAGAGGGACGGAGAGGGGAGACTGCTGCTGGCTTGCGCACGTTAGCATTAGCTTCCGTTAGCTCACGTTAGTTTGATTTCAAAACTCCATGGAAGCGATTGTTATGTTGTAGGTGGCTGATCAGGTTTTACGTATTAAAGCTTGTGCTTCCCTCCTCGTAGAATTCACTCGGAGGATTCGTCACAAATAACCACCAAACTATCTTCTTCTGAAACTTTAACCAAGTTCCACGCCGCCATGTTTGTTGTGATCAACGCTGTGCTGCAGGCTGCATTCAAGGTGTAACGTAAATTCCCACGTTCCCTCATTTGCTAGTCGTTCTTTCAGCCTTTTCTATTTTTTCTTTATGTGTAACATGTGGGAAAATACTGCGAATATAGGTTCAAGTTAACAACTACTAAAATTATGACCAAGTTAACGAGTTGTTTTCTGGCATGAGGGGGTATTCTTGATTTTCCTGATTGAGTAATCGTTTTTCTGATTATGCCGACGTTACTTGAACATAACATTCACTGCCGGTCATTCAAGGCTCAGAGGGAGTGAGACACTGCTGTGTTGACAGAAATATAAATGTTATCGGGGCTATTCGTCGTGATATCGGACTTATCGGAATGACGTAATAATTTCCTGTTATTGACCCGATAGTTATTGTGCACCCCTAAATGAAGGAAATGAATTTGTTTTTTGTTTTTTGGTATGCTTTACAGAGGACTGCATATCAGTCACATAGTGTGACACCCCAAAACACCATGACTTCAAGACTCCCGATTACAAGACAACAAATCTAAACAGCGCATCAGTCTCCCAGCGCTCACAGTTGGAGTTGAATAGTGGAATCTTGAAACTAATTTCTCAAATACAAGTATTTCATAATCTCCACGTGTTTAGGCAAAGTATTTCCAAAGAAAACCCAAGTGGAACTTTTCTTTTTGACAAGCTTTCTGCTTCGCTCACCCCTTTGGTTACTTTATGGGGTGGACTAATTACTCTGTGTGACTAAGCTGTGAAGCTTTTTCACAAACTTGTGAAGTTGCTGCATCAGTGTGTTAGAAGATACATGTTTCTCATTTGGTAAGACTTGTTAGTTTGTTAATCTTAAAAGCACCAAAAAATGACCCCCCCCCCCCCCCCTTCCTCAAAAACAACAACAGCAACAACAAAAACTAAAGAAAAAAAAACATAAAAATAAATAGAATTCTAAATACAAGACTGGATGTAGTCATTGAATTCTCCTCTTAAAAGCTGAAAATGTGTTGGTGGTCCAGAGCAGTGACGGACAGCTCTGCTCGTGCAACCACACATGGGTACACCCATTCAAGCCCTAACCCCCCCCCTCCTTGTCTCCCATGTCCTCCTTCTAATTGAACTGTGGAGGGGTGGGGGGTAAAAGCACTGAATGTGACAGTTTTTTTTTTTACTCCAGGGATGCAGGGATGTTCCAAAGACATAGGAGGAAATAATAGTTTGGTTGTGCACATGAAAGCACCCGTGTTTTCTCTGTTACTGGACCGCCCTTGTGTTTCTGAATAGCTTAACCCAGAATGGAGTATAATAAAAAAAAGGCTAAAACTTGCAGCAGCTTTGGAAACCTCCATGTGCTGTGTTAATAAAAGTATATATTGAGACTATATTGACTATAGACTATATTGATTTAGATTAGACTAAAGTATGTTAATATCGCTGGTTACGACACAATAGTGCACGATCCTATGTTCTCTTTTTCTTTGTGTAATTACACAGTAAACTCACCTGATTGTAGCGAGACTTAGTGTTAACACAGATCAGAAAAACAAAAACTTAGCACTTTTTTCACTCTGCCGTTATTTATTCAACAAAAATGAAGCTAAAAAGAAGGTCCTTGATTCAGTAGCTTGCAAATCCACCTTCAGCAGCAACTTGATGTCGTCTTTGCATTGTGTTAACGGCACCTGCTTTTATGGAGATCTGCACACCTGCTGATGATCAGTCCATTCAGGGCTGATGACTGCGTGTTTTCCACTTCCTCACCGTCTCGGTCGTATCCAGACCCACATTCATCGCTATCTCCCTCCATGAATTACTAGAATATGTGCTGTCCTTGTAGTGAGGCGAACCAGAATCGTACAGATGTGGGTACTTCCTCACTTCTTTGATGACGCTCTCTTTTCTGCGCGGATGTAGAATTGACCAATCAGAGGCCTCCTTTTTCTCCTCTCTGCATCTGTGGTCATCTACAATTTTGGGGAGGTGCATCAAAGTGTCTGTGGAGGGTGGGGGGGCATATCTGCATTATCTGCGTCACACACGCAAACAACCTGATTTCTGAGCATAAACCAGGCTTAACAGCACATCAGTGCAACTTACCCCCCTTTAGTCCAATGAAAGAACTAAGGAGATATTTAGTATTACCCACATTTATGTTTGGCCTTATATTTGTTCAATAAATAATGGCTTGGTGGAAAAAAAAAAGTTATATTTTGTTGTTCATCTGAGGTTGCATTTGCCACTACACACACACACACACACACACACACACACACACATTCCTGTACTTGCTATGTTGTGAGATCTGAGTAAATCCACCAGCAAAGTGAGGACCGGTATTTCTGCTTAACTTAGGAAAACAAAAACAGCAAATCTGGACACAAGATGTCACCCTTATTCAATGCACTCCTTTAGATTTTGTAAACCACAAAGTAAAAAAAAAAAAAAGTTTTTAACCTACTGAGTGAGGACCAGGAACATGTGGTATTTGTGTGCCTTGTTTTCGGTCCATTGCAAACTCACAGCATTTGATTAGTCATTTCCAATGAAGTAGAGCTAATCTCCATTTATTATGATTGTGGGAACTAAGATTCATTTTCTTAAAACAATAAAAACACTAAAGCCTCCTATACCAATTTCATATTATTGATTGTTTTCCAAATGAAGAGGCATTGACAGTGAAGCCCAAACCAAGGCTATAAAGATTGCTGATAAAAGAAATGGTGCTAAGAATTTATATAATCAATTATTCAATAGTTTCATTTTTGTAACTACTTTTGCATTGAGTTCAGTGAAAATGGTGATTCATAACTGTCTTATGGAAATTTGTCAATAAATAACTGATTAGTTATCTGAGATTGCATTTGCCACTATGATCAGATTATTTTTTTTGTTTTTACACACACACACACACACACCCACACACAAAATACTCAAAAATATTCTCAGCTGTTTTAGCATCTAAAGAGGTGTTGAGCTTTGTAACATTCTGGTGTCATCACATACTGACAGTTGCTGCTGCTGTTATGGTAATACTGGAGCAGGAAATGAGGCGAGCCAGACCAGCATTTTAACATTTTCATCAATTTAAATGTTCTTTTGTCTAAATAGCTGGACTCAGATTTTAGTCAGGAAATCAAGCAGAAACGATGACTATTGGGGAATTTTAATAAAAAACAAAGAAAGATTGTAATTTTGAATGTAATTAACCAATTTATTTGTTGCCCAATAGAAAATACTGTTTTGATCATCTACAGTTTTGCACAGGCTCGGGGGTGGAAGTGGTGGGTGCCTTGGAAATGTTTCTCGTTGATGGCTTCACAACCCTCATACTTTTTCTTATTTTTTTTCTCTCCCAAATTTCCGATTATTTTCTGATTCCAGTCTCTGATGTGAGGTTTTTCTGCTTTTCTGTAAATTGAATTTTTGACCAGCGAGAGGAAATAGCATTTCTGGGAAGCATTTATTACCATTTTATAGGCCAAAATTGAAAAATATTCAGTGCTACAAATAATAATTATAGGGATTATATCCTTTAAAATCATGTTAACATTTTGTCTGCTGCTGCTCCAGTATTTGTTATTCTCATACACCTCTTGGTCACAGCAGTTGACCTTTTAAGCTCCAGTTGTTTGTATCATTTCAGAACCGTGAAAGTCAGAATCACATCAGTCAGTCCTGTTAAGACCGTATGTATCAGGCTGGTTTATAAGAGGTATAACAGTCATGAAACTCATCACAACTTCATTTGTAGCAACATGTATGAAAAAAAAAAGAAAACACACTTGTCTTTGTCTGTAGCCTTATCCATAATATATATGCACATTTGTACCACACATTTCACAAACTTCAAGATATATAACAACAACAGCACCACAAAGCTTTTGACTGGTTCCTCAACCTCACTATTACATTCATTCATCCATTATTTCCCGGATATACTAATAATCTATTAATTACAGAGGTGAATAATTTACAATAAAATAACAACTTTAAGGTACAATTTTCAGTTCTGTTTTTTTATACTATTATAATGCCATTCAGTCTCAGTCTGCTTCAATCTTTTATGAAGGCTGTGGATTTTGAAAATCTTTTTTTTTTTTTTCCAGAAAAGGCAATTATATTGTTTTAAAGGCTGAAAATCCTTGTACAGTGTAGAGTTCAACAAAGTAAATTGATTGCAAAGCCTGAAAATCCTTTTACTCTCCTCAGTAATTACGATGCATCACTGATGCACAGAAAGGAAACTGTACTACTGTAGAAGTCACAGTGGCATTAAAATCACAGACAAAAAGAAGGAAAACAGACCAACAAACAAACAAATCATCAGGTACCACATCTTGAAGACAGAAAAACCACAAAATGAAGACTTGTAAAATGTTAAAAAAAAATGTTCCACAAACCATTGAGAAAACCACACTGAACTATTCAATCATAATACTGCATGACAATGCTCTCTCACGGTCCTGTTTTGGTTTGGTCCAAACTTAAATAGATTTACAAGAACTCTTCGAAAGCTGAGATTTTGTGAGGCATCTATGTAAAAGTACTGGGTTTTGAGACGACCTTCAACCAGAGACGCTCTGCTCTTCCTCAGTTATAAGTTAAGTAATCAGTCCTGCTTGCTCCTTCATGACACTTCGTTCTAAATGGTTGATCAGTAAAAGCTGCTCAAGTGTTTGACATCTTGTTTGTCTTCTTCTACATGGATTTACTGCAGTGCTATGCATCTACCCTAAACATCCAGAAGCCAAACCTTCGCTTTAAAACTTTAAAAGTCTTAGACTTCCTGCGATACACCAGGGAACCTGCTGCTGCAGCGGTGGAGGTTTTCTGGTCAATAGCAGCTGAAACCCACGGGCACGTGTGTGTATAGTTGTGTTGGATAAATAGAAAAAAAATCATTTCTTGAACAGAAAGCCTAAAAGATCCTACAATATTCTCCTCAGATTATATCTTTTCAATGTGTTCCTATAAAGTCCTGCATCAACATTTTGTGCAAAATCTTACCACTGCCACTCTGTATTTGCTGGATGCATCTCTGAAGGTCTTTGTTTTCTTTCTTGTACAAGGCGCCAGATGTGCGGGAATATATGAGCAGTTACGAAACATGACACTGACAAGATGGCAGACACGGAAAACTCAACAAAGACAGTAACAGACAAGAAGACAACCAAAAACTGCATCCAGAGAAGTTGGAAATCTACACTAAGATAAAAAAAAAAAACAAAAACAAAGCATCATTCCAGGATTTTCTTGTCCATGGATTCTTTGCCATTGGTCCGCGAGTAAGGCTCGAAGGCAGAGGAGCTCAGGTAACGTGCAGAAAGCTCCTGCAGGTTCCCGGCTAGTGAACCTGCCATGGCGAGGGGGTTGGAGGAAATACGGGTGGCGACGCCGCTGAGTATGGACGGCATGGGGAAGCTGAAGAGACTGTGTGTGGCCGGTGAGCTCTGCAGGCCGGTCACCGTCCCTGAACTAGTCACAGCGGGTAGCGGAGGGCTGCCGCCCGCTGCGCCGGCACCGCCGCCGCCGCTACTACCACCACTTCCGTTGCTGGCCACGGCCATGGAGGACGGGCGCAGGGCAGAGCCCAGAGTGCCACCCCCGCAGTGGGGCAGGAGGCCCGGCAGACCCGGAGGCGTCAGCAGCCGTCCCTGCTCCAGCAGTCTGAGCACGCTACAGGTCGCAGCCGTTTCTGAAACCACCGAACGTAACTCAGAGTCCTTCCCCTGGTCCTTCTTCTGTTTAGTGCGGCGATTCTGAAACCAGACTTTCACCTGGATGAGAGAACGAAATGAGAAAAAGTCTCAGAAAAGTGATTTTGTATAACATGTAGTTCAAGTCTTGGCATCACAAATAGCTGCACACAATAACAGGACAGCTGCTCTACAGAAGTAAGGCTGTTGATATTAGAAGAAAAATCATATTCAAACATCAGTGCAATCATTAAAAAATATTCAATATTCAATATTATGTATACATCACAACAAAAGTCATCTGAAGGGACTTTACACAGAGGACAAACAAGTTCAACCCTGTCCAACTAAGTACCATCCAATTCAGTCGAATTATGTTCCAATACAGTCATGGAAAAATTATTAGACCACCATTTTTTCTTCACTTTCTTGTTCATTTTAATACCTGGTACCACTAAACGTCATCATGTGACTAAAACAGACAGAAAAGAAAACACTGAATGCATAAAAGCAGTGTTTTTGGCAGTACAACGCCATAGCTATTGATGTAAAAACTTAAGTGATTTAGGTTATAATCAAGAAAACCATGGAAAATGGTAAGATATCAGCTCTTAAATAAAACTCTTATGAGCAATCTTTGTGGTTATCGTTATGTTTGTCCAAACAAATGTACCTTTAGTTGTACCAGGCATTAAAATGAACAAGAAACTGAAGAAAACAAGGGTGCTCTAATAATTTTTTCCATGACTGTATGTTATATAATAAATCCAACTCCTTCCAGTACAGCGCAGATTCAAAACTCATGTGAATTCGTAAAAACCACATAGCAAAGGAAATAGTATATTTGTTTAAAAACCAGACACCTGGTCTTTAGTTTGGCTATCTGGATATTTGGTTTCTGCATGTTTTTTTTTATTATTATTATAAGTCTATTTTCTTTTCTTTTTTTTTCAAATACAGCAACAGTAGTGAACGAGGGACAGCCTCAAATATTCATCCTGATATATGAAAAACAGATATTCACTTTCCAAAAATACATTTGTCATCATGCTATTTTTATTTTAGAAATAAAATGTGGAAATAATAATAATAATGATATGATAGAATCTTTGAGTGGCGGTGGCCTCCCACAGCAACACTGTTCACTTTGACTATTAAAAGACATCAAGACTTCAGCTGTGTGCAACTCTTAACTGAGCGATGACAAGACAAAGGCAGTCGGCCAAATATGCTGTTACAATCTGGCAATCCTACCACTGTGACACAGCAGCCTGCGTGCTGTAAGTACTACTTATAGGATCATCAGTGCAATACGGTCAACTACTTAATAAGTAGCTGATTGTAGTGACCTGCAACTGCAGCTAGCTGCTACCGCGCGCATCTCACGTCGCTGCAGTCGTCACGGTGAAGCTGCTTTTATCTGAAGTAAACACTCAGCAGCATCGAACGTGACACACACTTGACTCTTGCAGGTTTAAGATTGAAAATATACAGAAATATACAGTTGCAGCGCTACGCGACACGGTAAGGTGCGTACCTTACTGTGTAGTTCAGTTCTCTGCATTGTGCTTTTTTCTTTAAACACTTTCAATTAATCTGATATCATATTACATGTATTTGTCATAATCATATCAATCAAAGTTTTGATGTTAATTTAGTATACTGTAAGATCCCTCTCCCCAAACTGAAGCTTTTAATATTGATTATAATCTTCTAGCGAAGCTCGGCCTATTTTTCAGAGATGACATGCAGCTAAAATGCAAATGTGCGGCTGTCATGCATGCAGGGACGTTTACATACGTACACAATGGATAACAAGTGCATGTAGGGAACGGTCACAAGGGGCCGTCATTTATTCAGTCATGTAGTTATGAGCTATTGTAATAATGAACAAGAAGCAGATTCAATCAGAAGTAGTTCAAAGATAACCTTTGCCATGTCATGCGTGAACTGTGATCCAAATAGTGAGTAAGCTCCCTAAAACCTCCCCCAGAACCGTCAATAACAATTATTTACTCTGACTCTGTTGTTAATTGGATTTGCGACTTGTTCATTTTGACAGTAATGGTTCACAGCTCTTGTTCACTGAAGCCCAAATTTATTAGTCCAGATTGACATAAATCAGTAATTTAGCAATGATTGTTGTTACCCTCTAATAGGTGAAGATGTGCAGTGTCTATGTTTACATCACAGTAAATGTGATGTAAAATCTATGTGTTTTACATCACAGTAAATTCATCACATCTGGATAATGAACTCTTGATTGGAGAAACACAGAAATAAATATTAGTCTTCTGATAGACAGGTATTTTTTTCCCACCCATTTATAATATTTCTAAAGATTTTGATGGGACATTTAAGATTCAAAAGATTATTATACTTTTAAAAGACTGGAAATTAGAGAAAATGTTTTTGATTCTCTGTAAATACACATTGAAGAAGGCCAGGACTGACTGAAAGTTAATGTTTCTTTTTTCACTTCTTTAAATTAGCTTGCTGTTGTATTCTGCTCCTGAAATTAAAGATTCTCAAATTAACCCTAAAGTTAGGATTTGAACTTCTTCAAAATCAAGATATGATGACAGATTTTGTGAAGAGAAAATAAAATCTGATGATCAAAAAATGTCAAAAAAAAAAAAAAAAACTCAGGCTAATTGAAATTAAGGGTGTTGGCATCGACGTCATATTATATTTCCTAAATCTACAAATTATAAAACTGGTTAAGCTACAGTAAAAACATCAACCCTGTACTTTGTAATCTGAATATGGGTTAAAACTGGGGAAAAAAAACGTAAATTTTGGCTCAAAATTTTGTGTAAAAACTGCTGACTGTTTTTAGCAGTAAGCCTCCAGCTCAGTCCTGCTGCTTACGCCAATCACATCCAAATACTTTTACACTTTTCAGTTGGTGGTTAACACTTCACAAGCTGTCAGGAGCCATCTCACAACAAGAGAAGAACCACCTATTTGCAACTTAAAGATCACTGTGGTGGAACATCTTGTTCATTATAGAGGAAAGTCTAAAATGAGGTCGAGTCGGTGGTTCAGATAAAGATGATTAGAAAATTGTTTGCATTCCTTAATGTAACAGCCTTCAAGTACCAGGGAACAAAATGTCAATTTCATCACATTGTCATTAAAAGTCATTTCATTAGGACAGGAAGCACACAGTGGAAGAAGATCCTGGCTTTGTTCTGGGAGCAACGGCTAGTCCATATTACAAGAAACATCAGGCTTCAAAGCTCAAAGCTTATTTAGTCTTTATACGGGTTAAATGAAAAAAAAAAAACAATCTATTAAAACATTTTTAAAAAGTCAAAAGTTAAGGCAAATATTTCCAAGTGCGGGCCGATGTGGCTGTTAATGAAAGGAACAGTGTGGTGGTTGTCAACTGAGGTTTTGTGAGAAAAGCTTGACCTTTTGCAGACCTCTTCTCAAGGTCGGCCTCCCTCAGCCACGCTAAAAACCACAACACATTAACACCGAAGACCACGCCGATGGCGCCGTTAGCTGCTCTGCACGGACGTTCAAATAAAGGGAGCGATAACAGCAGCAGTGTACGGCACGACTATGAACCCTGGGCTGTTTCTGTTTTGATCTTTCATCCATGCATTAATGATTATTAGCTAAAACAAACAAACAAACAAAAAAAAAAGGATTTCCACTTTAAATGCATTTTGTTTATGATTGAAATTTTTTTGGACCTTCATGTAAATGAAGGATTAATACAGGACTCACATTCTGACTGATCCAACCAGTGAGGCAAAAATATTTTTTCATAATTCTTCTAAAACTGTTCTTTTAAATAAAATTTTATTCACACACTGTGTATTTTTTAAATTAAAATGAACATAGATAAAAAGCATATACCTTTAAAATAACAGCTGTATAAAGTGTTTCATCTAAATATAATTTCTTTTTTTTTTTATTGATCTAATATTTATTAATTTAGTCAAATTAAGGGGACAATGCATGTGGTCCTAATGGAAGTGTGACGATAAAGGATTCAACTTTAAATTTTACCTCAGCTCCTCTTTCATTAGAAAACAAAAGGAAAAGCCTTATTGTCTACATCAAATCAAATTCAATATAACGAGTCGGATACGTACGTACCTGAGTTTCAGACAGGATTGAGCTGACGGGCCAGTTCTGTCCGCTCCCTCCCAACCACATACTGGCATCGATGAAACTCCATCTCT
Source organism: Hirundichthys speculiger (assembly GCA_018398805.1). Taxonomy (NCBI): domain Eukaryota; kingdom Metazoa; phylum Chordata; class Actinopteri; order Beloniformes; family Exocoetidae; genus Hirundichthys; species Hirundichthys speculiger. The sequence continues at coordinate 331,088 of JAGFBZ010000836.1, read as the reverse complement.
AAACGGTACAGCTGCTCCGCCGTGAAGGAGGTGCGAGTCCGTTTGGGCCGGTCCAGGTCCAAACCCTTCGGCAGGATGATCTCTCGGATGGAGCCTTTGGCATCTGAGACGAGGAGGAGGTCCAATTCAGAACAACTCACTACGATTATTATTATTGCTATTATTATTATCCTGCCTCACCTCTGAAGGTAAAGAGAAATTATAATATGCACTATGTTAAATTTAAGTAGTCTTAGATGAATAAAATCTTTTTTATTTCAACCCTCTTCCAGCATCTTACAATTAAATTCAATTATGAAAATGGAAATATATGTTTAAATGCAGTTAAAACAACATGTACATTTTTTTTTAGCTTTTACATTTCAGATACATTTGATGTGGGTAAATTGTAAATTACAAAAACACAAAAATGTCGTTTCCATTTTCAGTCACCACAGTGGACAAATAACAGTCACAAGTGATGCCATTTAAATTAATGAAAGCAATTCCCACAAAATGAATATCAGTATATTTTATTTTAGCATATATATAATTAAATGGTTTCACAAACTCATAGAAGTGCTCTAAGAATTTCAGTCCCTATAATTTCATTGTGAAGAGAAAAATGAACATATGAAAAGATGGATGTTCAATCTTATATTTCCACAGAAAGAAAACTGTATTTTAGTATCTCTGGAGTTACTAACCATCTGTTTTTGGTATCGCTGTATTTCTTAATTTAATTTCTGCACTCACACACTCCTGTTTGGGCCAACACTGTGGGAATTGCACATTTGGCCATTTGAGCAACTGACTCTCATGTATTTAATAACATGCATGATTTATATTAAATATACATAATAGCAGATCGCTACCATTTCTGTGTTTAAATATTAAAAAAATTTGAGCATTTATCAGCATGTAACTGTAATGCAGTAAATAGTGTATTAATTGTGTAAGCATAGCCTTTCACTAATTTAAATGTAGTAAAATTACCTACATAAAATTGTTCCATTTAATGATAACCTGAAGAATTGTATGAATATTTCCATATTCAGTACTTATGTCTGTTTCCAAGTTATTTTTCCTTAATAACCATAAAATCCTCTTCATGGCAGAGGATTCTTTATTTCAAGTTTTGTTGTTGCTGCAATTTTAAAACAAAACTAAATAAAAGAAAAAAACATTTTATGATTTTTTTTTTTAATGAATTTTTCCTACTTTTCAAATATCTCTGATAATGTCTAAATCATATAAAAATGTAAATATTTCCTCAGATCCATCTAAGTGTAAAGAGAGGGAAGGAATAAAAGCCTCAGTTTTACCTCTGACCAGGATCCTCCGGCAGTAGTCCGGGTCTCCTGAACCCCCCCTGGTCTTCTCGCAGTTGTCCACCGTCCCGGACGGAGAAAAGGAGTCCTGCTGGTCTTTGAGGAAGCTTTTGGACAAGCTTCCCTGGGACTCTTTGCCGTTCTTCCCCTCTTTTAGTCCGTTCTTCAGCACCATGGCTTCCGTCTCTTGGTTGTACCTGACCTCCATGCTCAGTTTATCCTCTTAAGACGCCTTGGCTGCCTCTTTCTTTCCCTTTGTCGGGTGAAATAAAAAGGAGATTACCAAAAATGCAGCTCTGTGGTTTTAGTTTCAAAACAGCACTTGCCAAACAAAGCAGAGTGAGCCACCTAATGTTTGCTGAAATACTTCCGTGACCCGTCCAAGGAGCCTTATTCCTCGCGCTCGCTCCCTTGCTCAATGACCATGGACTTCTGAGTGGAACTCAACGGTAATTTAATGCCCCCCTTTTCCCTGTTACAGAGACATCAGGCTGATAGATGATCTCCAAATAATCAGAGCCATGGATGTGCACTCGCTGTCTCAGCTGATTACGGTAATTTTGCTGCCTCTACATTTGCGTAACCTCATGAATACACTAAATTGTTTGTGGAAATAGATCAGGTCTTGATAGATAGCTTTGCTCGTCCCGTCCCCTTTGGTTTGTCTCCTCTCCTGTCCAGAGAATCGAGACGTATGATTGGTCTTGTCTTAGAACCAAACCTCACAGGCGTTTGAGTCTTCCAGAGCCAGAAAAAAGTTCCAGGTGCTTCATTTCTTCGTCTGCAGAACGCCGGCAGACATTTTCCAACAGACTTTCGAAAGCAACACCTAATCGTCGCAGCGTGCAGCCAAACTTTGATCCTGTTTTTTCCCTCCGCAATCAACAGAAATCTGTAATGTGCAGATCTCACCGCTATGCCGTTGTAGGAAAGAGGCGCTGAGCGAGAGAGCGAGAGAGAGAGAGAGGGAGAGAGATGGAGGTGAAAGGATAACTAACAAATCCTCATTGAGTAAAATTTATGAAGACAATGACGAGCCCGCCGGTTTCACCGCCGCACCGCTTCTTCCTCCAACTGGAACCGTATTAACGCTTCCTCTTTTTCCTTCATCGTCCCGTGTTTGATTAGAGGGTGACGCAACGAGGTCCTGCCCGTTAACACCGTGCTCGGCCCTCGTAATCTTAACCTGTGGGCTTTTCAAAAGAAAAACAAAAAAAGGGGAACAAAACTTGTCATTAGTGCTTCGGCTGAACACAGTCCCTCAAACCCCCCCGATGGCCCCCACCGCTCTCCTCAACCAGCCCTCCAGCCCACCGAGCACCCACCCACCAACTCTTAGCTATTTTCATTGTCAGTGCAACAATATCTCTGAACACAGCAGTGGCCAGTAATCCAATAAGACCATTGATTAGGCCACAATGATTCAATTCAAACTGGTGGCCCAGTGCAAGGAACATTCCCTGGCCCTTCTTGTCACCTTAGCTGGCCAGAGGCCCTCTACAAGCTGCACCCCTCCTTGAAGGCCATTCATGCCTTTATGGGAAACAGAGAGGGAAAGAAGTGAAAGATGGCAATTATCTAATTGGACTATTAACAAACAAATCTGCAGTGTGGCTGCGCGACAGCAGTTCTGAGGTGGATTTAAGGGCTGCATGTTGGACTAACTTTATTCACTTGGTATTTGGGGGGAGTGGGGGGGGGGTGCTGCTGCTGCTTGGAGTAGGGCAGGATCCATTGTTTAAAAAAAGCTAAAAGGGAGGCTAAAAAGAGCGCGAGTAAAGAGGACCCGAGCTTCGCGAGCCGTGGAGATCTTCAGCCTGGGAAATAAATTGAGGACGGAGCGTCTTTGCTCTCAGCGACACACAATGGTTGACAAGAAGAAGAGACTCTGTTTTTACGTCTTTATAAAAAAAAAATATGCACAAAAAGAGTAAAAAGAATGCTGCATGAAAGCAAGTCCTACATTTTACGATTCACGCATTTTTAAAGTGATTTATATATTTATAGGATTGCAGCTGGTCGGTTAGAGAGGCATGAGAGCATTTTTCTAATTATACTTTACCATTCAAGTTTAAGGGTGGGGGGGGGTCATATAAACAAGAGAAAAACCCTTCGAATGTTTATGTCAGTTTTCACTAACCTGATGGTGGTAGATGTTCTGGAAATAACTGAGATATTGACACAAAAATCTAGTCTGATCTTTTTCACTTTAACTGTTTGACTTAAAGGTTTTTTTTTCTCCTGCTGTGGGAGTTTTTTTATTTGCCATTATCCTTGATTTGGATTTAATATTATAATATAGTTAATTATATTTTCTTGGGGGTCATGCTCTGGGTCTCTGTAAAGCGCCTGGAGACAATTGGCATTGTAACAGACGCTATACAAATAAAATTGAATTGAATTGAATCTTCCCTCCACAGTCAAAGTTCACGAATAAAGAATACATAAAAATCTGAAAAGGTAGCCAAACAAACGAACAGATAAAGGAAGTGCTGCGTCTGTGACATCAACACCATAGTAAAATAAAACGACTTCTGAACATAACAACACAATTTTAATGTTTAATATCTTCAGCCGTCTTTGTCTACACTCCTCTCTTTATACTGTATCATTCTTTTGACTGATTTTACGAGAGAAACTTCTTGTTAATAAAATTTGCTAGTTATAATATTTGCTCTGGGTCTCTGACAAGCATCTAGAGACTATTTGTATTGTAATAGATGCTATACAAATAAAGTTGAATTGAAAAATTGAATTCTTTTTGTAAAGTAAAATTGAACCTTCCAGTTTTAACAATGCCTCAAATCAACACTACATAAAAATGAGAGCACTAGATATGTTGATGGAATAAACGGATATTATGGTATATTCCGCGAACTTTAAGTGTTTGTTTGTGATGTCATTAGACAGTCTCAGGGTGTCAAGCTGCTGTGTTGTTGTTGTTGTGTTAGCTTAAAGCAGATGCCTTTAGACAAACTGAAGAGATTGCACTCTAAAAAAAAAAGAAAGACCAGGTGGATTTAATAGGTAATGATGCACTGGGTTTGTTTCTGTCAGACAGGTAGTAAGGGCATAGAGAAAATTAGTACTCTTTTATTCCTTTTTTTCCCTCTATATTTTCATGGTGGGTCTAGTTATTAGGAAAATACAACTTCAGACTGACAACAAGAACACATTTTTTTTCACTATAAAATTATTTATGAAAACAAAAAACAAACAAAGGAAAACCAAAAAAAAAAAAAGAATCACGGGCAATACTAAGAAGCTCCTTATTGCTTCCACCGAATTTAGGAGGTAAGTTGCAGTCAGGTGCTGCTAATCAATGCCTGTGATGGACTGATCATCAGCAGATTAGGGGTGTGAAAATAAATCGATTTGGCAATATATCACGATTTTCGGCTGCCCAATATAATATCGATTTTTCGGCTCCTAATATTGAATTTTTATTGCTGTCGGTATGTTGTAATGGTTACTTAAATGTGCAAAAACACTAATAATAAACAATAAATAGGTTGTTTTGAAGCAAACAGTTTTGACTGAATTTGTCCTCTGAATGATCAATATCATCTGATGAACATATACAGCAACTTGATTTTTCATCTCTACTTTTAATTTTGATATTAACTGGGTAGAATATCACAATATCACGATATCGTGATAATATCGTATCATGTGACCCAAGTATCATGATACATATCGTATTGCGAGGTCCTTTGCCAACACTCACCCCTACAGCAGATGTGCGGATCTTTATAAAAGCAGATGTTTTGGCAGTTTGCCAATATGGAACATTAAGGTACGTGTTAGAAAGATATAAGCACGTGTCTTTGAGAAGAAACTGTTAGGGAAAGAGCTTTGGAACCATTTCTATACATACTACAGTGAGTTTCTTTTTTAAGAGGGAAGAATTCAAAACAGTCGGTCTTGCCAGGACCAAATGTTAAAGTCAAGGGCAGCGCAGACCTACTTAAATGTAGGTATGAAAATACCTACAATTAATGCTGAAGTAATGTCAGTGTAGGAGTTGAGCCCACTTGTGGTTTTATTTTGGAAACTGAGCCATGCCACTCTTATATCCGACTTCCTGTCAGTTTGATCTGCAGTGTGTAATTGATTAATGGGTTAGTGAGTGGGTGGTCGCTCCAGAGATGCTTCTGGTGTGACCATCTTCACTGACTGGGAACTGGGCCTGGCCAGGATTCACATCACCTGGTAGCCTAGAAATCTTTAGCAAATTTGAATTTGCTTGCCAGGTGCATCTAGCTACCACCTGTTGGAGCTCATTAACTATGTTCAGAAGTCTTGGGGGCCAATCACATTCTTGTAGAGGGTCTCTGGGCAGGTTTAACATGATGACAACTGCCATGTTGTAGCCCGGATGTTAAACAATGGAGATGGAACAGTGGTAGTTTGAATCACCAAATTAAATTCATCTTGCAAAAGTGACAAACAATTGTTGGATTTCATTTGTTTTACATTGTTGTCTCTTTGAATTACTTTTTGTTGGAACAACGTCGCCTTTCTGTGTGGAGTTTGCATGTTCTCCCCGTGCTTGCGTGGGTTTCCTCCGGATACTCCGGCTTCCTCCCACAGTCCAAAGACATGCATGTCAGGTTAATTTCAGGTTCGTAGGAGTGAGTGAGTGAGTGTGGTTGTTTGTCTGCATGTGACCCTGTGATGGACTGGTTTACCTGTCCAGGTGGAACCCCTGCCGTTTCACCCGTAGACGGCTGGGATAGACTCCAGCAGATCCCCGGACCCTCCGGAGGATGAAACGGGTATAGATGATGGATGGATGGATGGATGGATGGAACAATGTCAAAAAGTGATTCAAAAATCACTCTAGATATGTTTTAGGTGAAAATGTTAGAAGGCTTTGATCTTAAGAGTAGATGTCATGTGTTTTTGTTTTGTTTTGTTTTTTATTAAACTGCCTTTAAATCCAGGCAGTCGGCTCTTGAATCAACTCCAATAAACAGCTTCTACTAGTCTCTGAATTCAAGGTTTGATTCCCACTTCTTTCTGTACTTTTGACTGCACAGCAGACTGAGATGTGATGAACTGGACAACTAGATGTGTAGCTGATGTCATATAGAGGCAGCACATAGTGAACGAGGTGAGTAAGTAACTGAAGCTGTGTGAGTCAAATCCAGTGATTTATTTTAGTGCAGTGATTCATTTTGCGAGAGGAGTCATAATACTCACTGAGCTTTGCTAGCTAGTTGGTAAGCTGGCAGCACTGCTCTGAGTACGTCACCTTGTTTGATGCTCTGATTGGTTGTAGAGCTAACCAACTGTGTGCAGAGGCATTTTGAGAAGCAATTGTTGGTGCTGGAGCCCCTTGGATGGGAAGGCTCTTCGGATCACTTTCAGATCCGACATCTGTCCAGATGTGGGTCTGATCTATTAGGCTACCTGAGTGGGACCCAGGCTTTACAGTTTCCACAGTCAATTTTTTTCTTCCTTTTGGTGAATCAGTATTATGTTAGACATGTTCTGCTGGAATTTTTAATGTTGTAGCTGAAAATAAGGAGGCTCCAGCCATTCACAGCCCAATAATTTGCCCTCTTTACAAGTTAAAAAGGTAAAAAAAAAAATGTTTTACATATACTGCTGAACAGGATATATTGTGCTCATATTATCTTGAGGTTGACTTATATGGTGATGTCCCATGTCCCAGTAGCCAGTTTGGTGAGCCGGGGGTCGGCACACCCAAGGCCGCCCATGGGTAAAGGCCCGGCCACCAGGCCTGGCTCCAGGGTGGGGCCCCGGTATCCCTAACCTGGACGAGGGGACATCGAGCTCTCGTTTTTATTTTCTTCATAAGAGTAATCTGAAAATGAGTTTTCTCCACAGGGTGGCTGGACTCTCCCTTCGAGATACAGTGAGAAGTTCAGTCATTCGGGAGAGACTCAGAGTAGAGCTGCTGCTCCTTCACATCGAGAGGAGCCAGCTGAGGTGGTTCGGGCATGTCCAACTGGGAGAAGACCACGGGGCAGGTCCCAGGACCCGAAAAAATAAGTTTTGACTTTTAAATGAACAGATATTTATTTTTTCTAGTGAAAAACTATTGGCAAGCCTCTCAAACATTTTCATAAATCTATCAAACAAACCTATTTGATATCTCACATCAACTTAAATAAGGTTTAATTACTGACTGATATAAAAAATAAAGGCTCCTTGAACTGATGGAAATACATGCATCAAAATTACAAAATGAAAAAGATTAACATTTAAAGGATTTTGGCTTGTGGCTTCATTTAAATTAATTATTACCTTTAATTAAAGTAAATGAGGTTCAGTAGTTTTTGTTTTTTTATTTTTTAATCTCATGGAAGCTTTAGATGAGAGGAATGAGGGAGAGGAGAGACTGCTGCTAGCTTGTGCACATTAGCATTAGCTTCCGTTAGCTCAAATTAGCGCGATTTTAAAACTCCATGGAAGTGATTGTTATGTTGTAGGTGGCTGATCAGGTTTTACGTATTAAAGCTTGTGCTTCCCTCCTCGTAGAATTCACTCGGAGGATTCGTCACAAATAACCACCAAACTATCTTCTTCTGAAACTTTAACGAAGTTCCACGCCGCCATGTTTGTTGTGATCAGCACTGTGCTGCAGGCTGCATTCAAGGTGGAACGTAAATTCCCACGTTCCCTCGTTTGCTAGTCGTTCTTTCAGCCTTTTCTATTTTTTTTCTTTTTTTTATGTGTAACATGTGGGAAAATACTGCGAATATCAATTCAAGTCAGCAACTACTAAAATTATGACGAGTTAACGAGTTTTTTTCTGGTATGAGGGGGTATTCTTGATTTTCCTTATTGAGAAATCGTTTTTCTGATTATGCCGACGTTACTTGAACATAACATTCACTGCTGGTCATTTAATACTCAGAGGGAGCGAGACACTGCTGTGTTGACAGAAATATAAATGTTATCGGGGCTATTCGTCGTGATATCGGACTTATCAGAATGACGTTCATAATTTCCTGTTATCGGCCCGATAGTTATCGTGCACCCCAAGACAGTACTATATATATCAAATTTATGCAAAATTGGGATTCTTTTTAAGTTCAAATAGGGGTGGAAATATAGAGTTGAAAATTTCACCTGTTTCCTTTATTGATTTCAACATCTGTAACTTTATGTCTTTAAATATACTATATGTTAACAAAGCAAGGCAGTTTTTTTTCACCTTGCTACCAGAGAGGATGTAAGCAAAGAGACAAACTGATGTTTTTTTGATAACTGTCTCGGTTTCTGTCATGCCGTCATCCATTCATTCATCCATCATGTCCTTGATCCTGTTTGGGGTCAGAGGAGGCTGGAAAAGGTTTGTAGCTGGACAGCTTTGCTTTCCATCACAGGGCCACACAAACTAGGAAAACAAGTTGCAGGTTCATACCTGGGTTCCATTCAGAATCCTGAACCAACCAAACATAGATGTTTTTGGACCGTGGGAAAGTAAAGTACAGAGAAACTTCACCAAAGCACAAATAAATGACCAGAGACTTACACCAGGAAACCTTTTTTGTCATGTTTTTATATTATTCATAAATTTACTAAAAAGAAAAGGAAAAATTACCACTATGACAGCAACAACTTCTAGTTTCTACAAAAGGCCCAGCCAGGTAATATATTCACAAAAATCCAGCAATAAAAATGTCTTACAGCCAAATCCGAAATAGTTTAGAAAAAACAAAAGAAAAGAAAAAACTGTTAATTGGGTGACTTTGACAGTAGTTGTAACAAATTCTTTTTTTGATTTGACTTCCAACACAAATGTGTCATCCAGTGAAGATCTGTTAAATCTGCTAAGCAGTATCAGCATCAGTTTTATACTCACAGAAAAGCTGTTTACCTCGTTCCCCCAGTGCTACATGTTGTTGTTGATTTAATGTTCACTCTGTCCACTTCTGGAATTATATAAAAAAAAAAAAACAGGTCCTTGCAAATATTGCCTTGGGGAAAAGCCAGAGGTGACATTTCATTTTCTCCATTATTTATTCAAACATACCAACAGCCATTCTTAGATTAAATGAAAGAGGAACCTGCTGAATGTTGTGCAGCTCTGATCCGGAGATACGAAAGTAACTTGTTGAAGTCATTGTTGTCAAAAGTTCACCGAACCATCAGCACCGAGAGTCCGTTTGTGTTTGTCTCAAGCACTGTGAACATTTAATGGGTTGGTTCAATGAAGACACAAGAAATCATCATAGTTGGGTGTCATCAACCTCGGCCAGGTGTGGGCAATCCCAATCCCAATCCCCATCCCAGTCCCAATCCCAATCCCAATCCCAGTCCCAATCCCAATTCCCAATCCCAATCCCAGTCCCAATCCCAGTCCCAGTCCCAGTCCCAATCCCAATCCCAGTCCCAGTCCCAATCCCAATCCAATCCCAATTCCCAGTCCCAATCCCAGTCCCAATCCCAATCCCAGTCCCAGTCCCAATCCCAATCCCAGTCCCAGTCCCAATCCCAATCCCAATCCCAGTCCCAATCCCCCCAGTCCCAATCCCAATCCCAGTCCCAGTCCCAATCCCAGTCCCAGTCCCAGTCCCAGTCCCAGTCCCAATCCCAGTCCCAATCCCAGTCCCAATCCCAGTCCCAATCCCAGTCCCAATCCCAATCCCAGTCCCAGTCCCAATCCCAGTCCCAGTCCCAATCCCAGTCCCAATCCCAATCCCAATCCCAATCCCAGTCCCAATCCCAGTCCCAATCCCAATCCCAAGTCCCAATCCCAATCCCAGTCCCAGTCCCAGTCCCAGTCCCAATCCCAATCCCAGTCCCAATCCCAATCCCAATCCCAATCCCAGTCCCAATCCCAATCCCAGTCCAATCCCAGTCCCAGTCCCAATCCCAGTCCCAATCCCAGTCCCAGTCCCAGTCCCAATCCCAATCCCAATCCCAATCCCAGTCCCAATCCCAGTCCCAAATCCCAATCCCAGTCCCAGTCCCATCCCAATCCCAATCCCAGTCCCAATCCCAGTCCCAAGTCCCAGTCCCAATCCCAGTCCCAATCCCAGTCCCATCCAGTCCCAATCCCAATCCCAATCCCAGTCCCAATCCCAGTCCCAATCCCAATCCCAATCCCCCCAGTCCCAATCCCAGTCCCAGTCCCAGTCCCCAGTCCCAATCCCAGTCCCAATCCCAGTCCCAATCCCAATCCCAGTCCCAATCCCAATCCCAGTCCCAGTCCCAATCCCAGTCCCAGTCCCAATCCCAGTCCCAATCCCAATCCCAGTCCCAATCCCAGTCCCAATCCCAATCCCAGTCCCAGTCCCAATCCCAAGTCCCAATCCCAATCCCAGTCCCAATCCCAATCCCAATCCCAGTCCCAGTCCCAGTCCCAGTCCCAGTCCCAGTCCCAATCCCAGTTCCAGTCCCAGTCACAGCACACCTGATTCTAATGAATGGATCCCCATCAGCTTGTCATCAAGGTTAATGACTCATTCATTTGATTCAGGTGTGCTGCAGCAGGGAAACATCTAAGACCTGCAAACATGTTGTTGTTGTAAGTTTATGCAGTTACTTTCAAGCGGTTCATGTACTTCCTCTTACCGCCGTATCTGTGTATGAGACGTCTTAATTTACATAATGTTATAAATGTTATAAACTGTGTGATGTGGTACACAGCAGCGTTCGACTAAACCTTAATCCATCTGATCCAACTGGATGAAGGACATCATTTACATTTTAGTCCACTTTACTTCTCCACTTCTCACTTATCATGTTAGAAAGTCTAACAGAAAAGAAATTCAAAAGATTGATCCACAGGCCTTCATTTTATTTGTATTTTTTTGTGTGTGTTTATTTACTACAAACATCAGAGCACATTCACACACATTCATATCACCATAGACATTATCTTCACCAATACAGTCATTGTTTCAGTGACATCCTTTAAAACACTGACCACTTTTCCTTATTTCAAACAGGAAATAAGAGGTATTCTTGAATATATGTAATGTCAGGTTAACGATAAATGTGTTTCCTGGGAATCCAAATTCAACCATAAACAGTTTGAAACAGGTAGATGGAACGATGCTACGAAATATCTGTTTATTTCCAGGGAGGAAATGGTTAGTTTAGTTGTAAGGCCTGCTGAGATTCCAGCATGTTTATGAATCCTGCTCCTGTACGATGATTGTGCCACATGCAGTCGGTCTAACACAGAATGTAATTTCAGCCACTGATGGTGTTGCAATCAAACAATAACAAATGATGCGCTGACAAAATAGCATGTGGTTGAGGGAGTTGCTGTCTTCACCGTTACTTTCACATGAAAATCTACCTGATGTCACTCAAGTAGAAATCATGTCCACAAGACAATGATTTATTCATGTAGCTAGCGTTTATGACGTGCTGTTTCACTAAAATTAAACTTCATGTAATGAAAATCTAATTTATGATTTGGGGAGTCTGGTTTCTGGATTTTTTTTTGGTTGAGAGAAGCAGCAACAATTCAAAACCCTGAGACGGAAATATATGGAAGTATTTCTGTGCCACCTGAGTTTGAATACGAATTTTTAAGATTGAAATTTTTCAGCATCAAAATCAGACTTTGAATTTTAAAAAACATCAGATTTCTAGCACTGAATTTTTTTTTGCCTCTGAATTTTATTTTGTTAAAATAAATTCAGTGTTAAAAAAAAATTGTTGTCTTAAAATATTCAGTTTTTCAAAATTCAACACGCAAAGAAATTCAACACCCCAAAAAATTCAGTGTAAAAAAATTCAACCTCAAAAAATTCAGTGTAAAAAAATTCAACCTCAAAAAAATTCAGTGTAAAAAGAACCAGACTCAACATCCGGGTCACCAGGGAGAAGCAATCGATCCCTGTCATCAATTCAGCCAACGTCCAGCCAATCACGTTACGCTCCATTGGTCATGTGACACCCACCCAGATAGTAAGACGGACCGGTCGGCCATGGCAGCAAACTCAGGTGATGGTGCTGCGGTGAGTCTGTTTACTGTTTACTGGACGTTGGCTGAATTGAGACAGGGATCGATTGCTTCTCCCTGGTGACCCGGATGTTGAGTCTGGTTCTTTTTACACTGAATTTTTTGAGGTTGAATTTTTTTACACTGAATTTTTTGAGGTTGAATTTTTTTACACTGAATTTTTTTGAGGTGTTGAATTTCTTTGCGTGTTGAATTTTGAAAAACTGAATATTTTAAGACAACAATTTTTTTAACACTGAATTTATTTTAACAAAATAAAATTCAGAGGCAAAAAAAAATTCAGTGCTAGAAATCTGATGTTTTTTAAAATTCAAAGTCTGATTTTGATGCTGAAAAATTTCAATCTTAAAAATTCGTATTCAAACTCAGGTGGCACAGAAATACTTCCATAGAAATATGCCTTTCAGTTCAGCTACTTGAGAAGCTCCTGATTTTATAACCATAACATTGTCTGAAAAAACATTCTCTTTTTATTTTTTTTTTGGTTAAAAGGTTACATATTTTAGCCTTTAACACATTAAAACAAACTAGAAAAATAAACCAATGCCCTCACTCTGTCCGTGCATCCTGTCATTCTGTACTACAAGTTGGCTTTTTGTGGTCCAGTTATTTGTATCCAGGGCGACTCGGCACTTTCTGGCAAAGCCGATTAGATTCTCTAATGCAGGGAAGGTTGATGTGGAGAGGGGAGTGCAGGCCTTGGAGTGCATTGATGTCTGAATGACAATAAAGTAACTCAAGATGAATAGTTATATTCAAAAGCCTGCTTTACTTTTACAAATGGGGTGATGTTGTTCCACGGCGAACTGTTCTTGAACCCGCTACGCTCCAGCTATGGCGGGGTAGCACTACAAGTGTGCAGTTTTTATCCAGCTTCTTTCACTTTGATTCAACATCCTTTTGTGCTTTTGCTTACAATTAACGATTAATCTTAGCTGGTGAAGTTTGCACAATAAAATTGACCCGATAACTGGGATTAATAATTGTCTGTGTTCATCTGTTCTGTTGGAGCCCAGCGTTCCAACCTACAACTCTTTTAAAAGGCACTGAAGGATTAAAGATAATCTTCTCAGTTAATGTGCAATAGATGAGGTGCAGTCTGGTTACTAAAGAGCTGGTTTCATTTTTAAGTTATATGAATAAGGAACAGGGACATTTTTATTCCCTTTCCCAAACCAAAACAAACGCTGGAGAATGCAGCTGTGGGTTCAGTTATGTGTTCGTCCACACAATCAACTGAACGTGGGGAAAGTTACAAAACACACCTACATTTACTTCCAAGGTAAGTTAGCTTTGTTTATTAGATGATTGATTTAACCACCGTTTAGTAAAAGTAATATGATTTAGCAGCAGGGAGGGTGATGAGTGAAAACATCCCTCCGTTAGCATTCCGGCTAGCTTGCTAGCCACCTATAGACCTTTTCGGGCCAGCCCCCCTGGAAGTACCTCCGTCCACCATAGAGCGACACTTTCACCGGCTCGCAGATTAACCAGTGTTTTTGTCTTTCTACAAATATATATTTTTATAATGTCGAGTCGGTCGAGTGGGAATACATGTTCCGACATAAACTGTGCCAACAATGGCGTGAAAATTCAACAATGGAAGAAGAAATTATGCGAAATAGACAAGCCTTTACTGCACGAAGACTGCCTTGTTTGCAGAACAAGAAGTTAGGAAGACGTGGGTGAAAAATATCAACAGAAAGGTCTTTAAAATAAATAAAATAAATAAATAAAATCCAGAGAGGATGAGCTGGACACCTCCATGTAATAAACTCCGGGTCCCCGAGCGAGCCTATCTGATTTCGGCCACTTATCCTATCCTGAATGCCTATAAAACAATGAATGAATGAATGAATGAGGAGAATGATGAAATAAATATAACATTAACACATAGCCTAATTTACCGCTAGCGTTAACGTTACAGTAGCATAATCTTTATGGCTTGTTGATGTTAGTTATAGCCAGCGTTGCATTTTTCACGTATTCCCACAGTTTTTAGTGTTTGATTATGGGAATAGATCATGCTATTTCCATAACCAATCATTAAAAACAGCCATAAACTACCTTCATCTGTAACTGGAGGCCACTGCCTAACATCATCAATCCAAGACATGTCTGCGTTATCAGTAACAGATGCTCCACGCTGCTGTGTTTGGGTTAGTTGGTGGAGCACCGCACACTCCAGTTATGGCGGGGCCACTAGGGGGCGCATGTCCACAATTTTTAAGTTGAAAAGGTGTATAAGCCTGCCTCGTTGTCTACAAATATATATGGCCCTGGATATTTATTTTATTAGGTATAATGTGAGGGTAGTGATGTTAACGTCACTTTATTTATTAAATTAATACAATGCTGTGACTGTCTGATGTTAACATAGCTCTGGTGCGGGACAGACCTATGGACCAGAGCTAATGCTAACAGAGAACTCATCACCCAGCAGCAATATTTTACCCTGGAATTATTCTAGTGTAATGTAAATACGGTTGATAGGCATCGGAAAAAATGGCAAAATAACATTGTCCTTAATGGAGGAGCAGCAAGAATGTCCTGACCTAGCAACAGTAACTAGGGAGGGGGCGGTGCTTACCGAAAGGTCAATTACAATAGTATTATCATTCACGTACCAAAGGCCACAATAAATTGATCCTACTAAAAGCAGAGGCATCCCTAGCTATCACAACAGTCAAAAATAACGACAAAAAGAAAATGATGTTTTCCTCAGCACACCTGATTCAGGTGAAGGGATCATCAGCGTGTCATCCAGGTCCGTTAATGACCCGTTCATCATTTTAAGCACCAGAACAGTGGCCCTTAAGGACTGGAGTTTGTGACACTTCCCTTACGGCCTCCATAGGACAGGAACGTAAATTTCTGCCAGGGGCTACAAAGTATCACCCGTTGAGACTATTCATAAACAGAAATAATAAAAAATCATAATAATAAATAAATAAATAATAATAAATAAATAAGAAATCACTGAAGACAATCAAAAAATTACTCAAGGAGTGAACATCCAACCAAATTTATTCCAAGGTCATACCCTACGATGTTCAGAGAAAAAAAAAAACAGAGCCACATCCAAGATCTTAAAGACATCAATGAGCATGTGATGTTTAAGTCCTGACACCAATCAAAAGACTGAATAAGTCTTTTTTTTTTTTAATGATTGCCAACAAAAGTCTCTTCTGTCTAAAGAAAACATAGAAGCGACTGAACAAGCCACAAGACTTAAGCAACAATGTCCTATGGACAGATGAGACTAAAGAGGAGTTATTTGGCCTTGAAGCTGCAAGCTGTGAGATTTTACTCTTCATATTATTTGAAAAAAAAAATCAACTAAATCAATGTGAGCACATGAAAGAAAAACAACTTTTTTTTTTTTGCACCTTATAAAACACATAGATCTCCTGCATTGGCAGAAGAAAATACTGCAGTGATGGTTTTACAAGCCTTCTAATACCACTTTGTACCGCTAAAGGTGACAGAAATCATTGCAGTGTTTGATCATATTTTCAAATAAAGAAGGGGTGCTCTGTATCCTTGCATGTAATCCATGCTGAAACTACTAACTGGACAGATCATTTTGGACTTATCTTATAGACTGGTCAGGGCCGCAGACTATAAATCCGGAGGCACCAAGGGAATCCACATTCAAGCTACAGCTAGTAAGAGAGCAGGGGATGTGCTGATGTCACGATGAGGATGCTAATCTCACTGAGCAACAAGGAAATGCTGTTAACTAAACAAGCCACACAATCTCCACAGTTCTAGTACATACAGTAACTACATTTTAAATACAAATGATGGAGCACAGACAATCTGTTTCTGTATGTACTAATCCATACTTTTGTCCGTATTCATCGTTTTTTGTTTTTTTTGTGTGTGTTGTTGTTGTTGCTGCTGCATATTCTGAACAAATTGTATCACAAACAGCTCACACCAATATTTCTTTTCTCAGTAGGGATGTGTATCATTAGGAATTTATCGATACCGATACCAATACCGATACTCCTTATCGGTACCGATATTTATCGACACTCTTATCAATACCACGACATGTGATTTAGTGTATAAAATAAAGACGTTACAAGATGGTAAAATATTCACTTGTTTTTTATTACCACAAGGGGGTTAACACCAGCAACATCATTGCCTTTTAAGCCTTTAGGAAGTCAACATGTGCGCAGTGCGAGGTATGTAAAAAAAAAAAAAACAAACTAGCAGGCAGCACATACAGCCTTAAAGGTAACTGTCAATGTGATAATGCTTCAACAGAATAGAAGCTTAACTTAAAATTACAAATGCTTCTCAGAAGATAATAGATAAAATTTAAAAAAAACTAGGCAGATGACCAAAGCCCTTACCTACATGTTCACAATAAACTTAGTAACAGCCTTGTGGCATTCCTGGGTTTTTTCTGCAGACATTCATTTGATGTCGCTTGGCGATTGTGAATGGGGTTGTCTGCATCTGCAAACTAGCGGTGGTGGCTGCTGCTTCGTACATACCTCCTACAGGATTAACGTAACATATATCAGCGTTGCTAACATTGATAATGGATTACTCCTGAGTAAATTAACTACCAACTTAATGATTCATAAGCTCACCTTGACTTTGATGATGACGAAGTAGTGTCAGAGTCTACCTGCACCAAGGAGGGCACGGCATTGTTAGCGTTAGCTGGGCTGCTAACTTTAGCCGCGTTGTCTAGGCAGTCAAACACGCCGCGCTCCTTAATTTTTATACTGTGAGCACACTGCAAGTGTTTCATGATGTTGCTGGTTTTACCCCCCCCCCCCCCTTGGACGCAGCTACTTTCTGGCATATATTGCATTGAGCCGAAGCTACATTCCGTTTGTGAGCCCAAACCTTTGATTGCTTAGCTCTGACGGCCGACATATTGACCTATTAGCTAGAGAAAACAACGGGGCGCTACGTCATAACCTGTCGACGGCGGCAGTATCATTACGCGACAGTTATGTTGCTCTGGGTATACTCTCTGTAAAAAAAAATACAGATAACAGTATCGTTTGTCCAGAATTTTTAGCAGTACTCTGGTACCGACCATTTAGGAACCGGTACCAAAAAATACCAGCTCTCGGTATTCATCCCTATTTCTCGGTCCACTTTTAAGTACTGTATTAGCCCGAATATAGGACAATATTTTATTATAGAAATTATAATCTCAAAAAATGGGTGTCGTCTTGTAATCGGGGACTATACTTTTCTATTATCGTTACACATCTGCGCCACTAGATGGAGCCGCACCGAAATAACCAGTAAACGGACGGGCGTCACAGCGAGCGCATACGAGCAGGATCTGACGTGAAATGGAGAAACCACGCTACCGACTCAAGGGGTTCAAAAGTTTTGTTGCATTCCAGAATTTGTTTTTTACAGACTGAATCATTAATGTTTTAGTTCCTTAAAACTTGACTTAGATGGTTATGCAGTTATTGACATCATTGACAAAGATCTCCTTGGTTTCCTCCACAGCAAACATCTGGATGAGATCATGCCACAGCTGTACAGACTGATGTGTCTGGTCGTGACTATTCCCACAATCCACCAGACCAGACGTCCTCTGACCTCAAGAGAATAAAAACATACGGTGATGCGTAATCGAGAGGTAGAGCCGTTTGTGTTTGTCCACATGTGACCAGGTGGACGGACATTTATTCCATTTGGACGCGCTCTTTTACGCGCCGACATGCGAGTTGCGCTTTCTGCAAACTCGGTATCTTGCGATGGCGGGTTGGTCTGAAACTGTACCGAATCCGTACCGAAACCTGTGACACAAGAACCGCGGTGCGGACCGTACCGTGAGCCACCGGTACCGTTGCACCTCTAAAACAGATATAGCAGCACTGAGGTGAGACGGTCAGAGGACCAGGTCGCCAGCCGACACCCTGAACACACCTGCACACACAGGTGGAGGTAAACGTTAGTTAGTGATTTTATGCCCTGTAAGTGGCTCAATCTGGGAAACTGGGGATGGTGAACTAGTGAACCCAAATGAGAGAGACCAGAGAGGCAGAAGTATGAAATAGAGGTCTTTATTAAACAAATCTGAAAAAGCTACAACAGTAGAATATCCAGAAAGCAAATCCAAAAGCTGGGATGCAGAGGTGAAACAAAGAAAATGCAATAAATTAGCTCACAGCAAACAGGCTGAGTAGGAAACAGACACATAAAATAGACACAGACTAAGATAATCTGAACACAACGATCAGCAGAGGAAGTGACACACCTGGGAAAAACCTTTCAAAATTAAATAAGGAATCAAGCTAAACTCAAAAGAAGAAGTTTGGAAGCGAAAGAGCATCGGTAAAGCAGGACTAAAATGCTAAAACCCTGACATCCCAGTACCAAGAAAAATCTGATTATGTCTTGTGACATAGAAGGAAGCTTAATGAATAATTAATACAGTTGTTTGGCTAAATCGTAAACAAACTGACCTGCATGTGTTTTGTGTATTTAAATGTACAGTATCTGGAGTTTTTAGTAGCAAAAGGAAACTTCCTGACCTTCAGCTGTTGACCACATCCTAAAATATTAATTCTTTCAAGGTTCAAACTTTGAGAATTTCTGATTTCGGTTGTCTCCACAATATTGCTGGAATTCATTCTCACAGAGGTCGATTTCCTCGTTGGCAACGTGAACTAGACATTTAATCAATCCAGGTGAAGTTCCTACGAACACGGAGCTCAGGGGTCAGTTGTAATTACAGCATTACATGTAATTTTTCCATTTTAAAGACAGGAAGTATCTCAGCAATATTCTGCTAATCTGCTGTTGACATACCAGACAGCCTAAAACCTGCAACAAAGCTTTGGCAGTAATTGATTTTTTTTCTGTACATTCTCAGTGAGTAGTTTTAAATAACACTCCATTGTGCTGCAGACAGCAGGCCTTGCTGTAGTAATTGCCACAGGTGTAATTTGAGCAGTTCCTTTGTGCCTCTGCAACAGTTTCGTCCCCCTTCGGCAGTCATCATGTGCATTGAGACTAAAGCAAAAGTGGAACAATGGAAAGCATCATAAAAGCTTTGAAAATAAAGCATTTTTTCCCCCCCATCCTTTCTTTTCTTGGCCCACTGTTTGCCAAAACAGACATGGATTTTTTTTTAATCAGAGTAGCTGTTTTGGGAGTGTTTGGAAACACTGCAGTCTTGACTTTGAAGCTCCGCTGCTCTCTATTTAACCTCAACTTCACTGAAGTGGATGATAAAGAAATAAAGCACATCGTTCCTGTTGTGGGCCGTTGATGATGTGGTGATGCAGAGCTGTTGAACCTACATGTTTGAAGCGACGCCTGTCGTCTATCCGGTTGTGTCCTGTTGCGTCTATCAAATGATTTCTCCCTCTTTGAATGGACAAAAAGATACAAGGAATTTTAGACTTTATTTTGTTTTTCAACTTTTTGAAAGACCCTGAAAAAAGAAACAAGGATCAACAACTAAATAAGGTTTATAAATATTTTTTTTAAATAGTCAACAACTCAATGAACCAAGATAACTTCTACGAACCAATCAAAGTTCACTAATGTTGAAAAAAACTTTTCTGTGTTTTTTTTCCCCTCAATGCAATAAGTCCTTCTGAGGATAATAGTGTTGGATGTCTGGAAGCTATTCAATTTTATCAGGTTAAATTCTAATCCTGCAACCACTCCAACCATTATAAATGCATTATTTTAAGATGAAAATGACACAGTCATCCGCAACGAACTGTTGTGATGCAAGACCCTTATAAAGACCCCACCATCTAAATCTGATGATGACTCATCCAAGTTTTGATTAGTTTCCTGAAACTGAAAACCTTTGTGTAATACCGTATTGGCCAGAATATAGGACGATATTTTATTCTAGGAATCATATTTTCAAAAATGGGGGTCATCTTATTGACCTTTTCGACTTAAAAATTGTGGACGTGCGCCCCCTAGTGGCCCAGACATAACTGGAGTGTGCGGTGCTCCACCAACTAACCCAAACACAGCAGCGTGGAGCATCTGTTACTGATAACGCAGACATGTCTTGGATTGATGATGTTAGGCAGTGGCCTCCAGTTACAGATGAAGGTAGTTTATCGCTGTTTTTAATGATTGGTTATGGAAATATCATGATCTATTCCCATAATCAAACACTAAAAACTGTGGAAATACGTGAAAAATACAACGCTGGCTATAACTAACGTCAACAAGCCATAAAGATTATGCTACTGTAACGCTAACGCTAGCGGTAAATTAGGCTATGTAAATTAGGTTAATGTGTTATGTTATATTTAATTTTTTTATTATCATCTTTCTAATTCATTCATTCATTCATTGATTTATAGGCTTGTGCTAGTGCCGAGGGCTACAGTAGCCTCATACTGCTGTTCTTTCGGCCAGAATCGTCCGGGACTCTCAGCGAGACTATGAGTAGTACGAGATTAAATGTTAACGAAAACTCACCCGGGTGTATTCATTTGGAACAAAGTCCTTTCTGTTGATATTTTTCACCCACGTCTTCCTAACTTCTTGTTCTGCAAACAAGGCAGTCTTCGTGCAGTAAAGGCTTGTGTATTTCATACTTTCTTCTTCCATTGTTGAATTTTCACGCCATTGTTGGCACAGTTTATGACGGAACATGTATTCCCACTCGACCGAATCGACATTATAAAAATATATATTTGAAGAAAGAGAAAAACACTGGTTAATCTGCGAGCCGGTGAAAGAATCGCTTTGTAGCACAACCCAGCAATGGCGGACGGGTACTTCCGGGGGGGCCGGCCCGAAAAGGTCTATAGTCGAGGACTAGACTTTTCTATTGTAATTACACATCTGTGCCACTAGATGGAGCCGCACCGAAGTAACCAGTAAGAATGGAGGAACCAGCAGCCGACTCGAGCAAAGGGCTTTGAAAGTTGTTGGAGTCCAGAATTAGTTTTTTTACAGACTAAATTATTTATATTGTTCTTGAATAAAACTCGACTTCAATAGTTATGCAGTTATTGAACTATATCGTTGTAGCTTATTCAGTCGTAGTGTCAGATTTCAAGAGAACACATTTTTCTAAAATAGTACCAGACCTTGATCTTAAATAACATGGAAATCCGACACCAAAATATGGTACCATACTTCCTAAAAAGATGTTTAACAATACAGCAGAATGTTATCTCTGTGAGAGTTTTTTCTATGGTATTTTACAATAAAAAGTTGTTTTATGAATAACCTTATTGCCTTCATCATATTTTTATTTTCCCAAAATGATATTTGAAAAATAGGGGTCGTCTTATAATCAGAGTCGTCCTATATTCGGGCCAATCCGGTACATGGGATTTCTTTTCACAAATCTAATTTGCACCATTTCAAGCGTCATGGTGTGTACCATAACTACTTGAATCAAACTAACCGTAACCCCTAGAATTACCAAACCACATATGAGTCAAAGTACAGCAAATACATCTTAAATAAAACATAATTGTAACTCAATTACAATTTTCATTAATAAAGAAGGAAGAGAACAAAAGAGAGAGAGTTGGTTATAGTTTTGGAAATCTGTAGAATATAACAGGGGAAAAATTCATTTCAATTCATCATTATTCATCCATTCAATCGTGTTATTCTTCATTCAGAAACGGTACCTGCGAACATAATGAAGCCAGTTTTCAGGCTGAACCTGGAGAGACATTTGAATTCCATAGGAAGATAACTTCTATGCCACAAGACTTCGTACAGCAAGAAGCAAAACTCAAAGCGTTCTTCACACAAAGGCGAAGAGATGCTGAAAGAGGATAAAGCAGTTACCCTGACAGCACATGATGTACGGGAACAACACCAGAGTTTACTGTTAATGGTCAACAGTCATTTAGCACCTTTTAACTTCAGAAACCTTCTAAAACAACAAAGTATTTTTCATTTAAACATCTGCACACTTTCTCACAAGGAATCTGACTCTGCTGGTGGAATCCATCGCCTAAGTTACAAACTGCCAGATAAAGGGCTGTGCTCTTGTAGGCATTAAAACTATCTGCTAGTTCATAAAACCAAGTTGTTTAAATGTTTCCATAACATCTGATATAATCTAAATAATGTTTATGGACAATTATTCTAAAGAAGAATATATGAAAAACCCAATAATGCTGTAATATGAATCAGTTCAGTACTTGGCAGTTGAAAGTCTGGCATAAGTCCTTAGAAAAAGCAATGCGAGTCACGAGTGGACTGTTTTTCATTTTTGCTGTCACTTACCGTTTGATGAAATGTATTCACTAAAATTAGATAATTTAACAGAATATAACAGTTCTGCAACAAATTCTCTGTATTTCCACTCTGCTAAATTCAGCGTATAAAAAGAAAGTGGACAAACCCTTCTTTGATGTCACCTATAGAGAGTTTTGAGGAACAGTTAAGGGAGCTTCTTCGCATCTTGGCAGGAAGTGGCTCCTCGTTTGATTCAAAATGGGCGGAGCAAACAAACCTGCAGTTTGGTTGGAACACAATCACATCATCATGTATAGCTCGTACTAAGCTTTGATGCTAATTCACATCACCTTACAGTCATTCTGATCGAATCAGCCCATGCTGGTTGATGACATCATTTCAGTAGTGCTATCGGACTTTTTTCGGCCCATGTGCCCAGACTGGTGAGGTGGGTTACCAACACTGGGAGTTCTGTCAACACTGAACCAGTCCTGGTTGAACCAGAGCTGACAGACAAAATATTCCCAGTTGAGACCAAGAAGCACTGGCGAAAGGTCTCAGACGGGGATCCTCCTGGTCCACAATGCTGTCTCCTATACAGGGTCACGGGATCTGCTTTATATTTCTTTTAAGACTTTAGTTTGAAAACCAGAAGTCCACCAATGCTGCTGATACTTTTTGGGGGCTTAATTCATCAGCTTCTTAGTGTATTTTGTCAGAGCTGCTACCTGACCAGCAGTAATTTGCTGACGGTCCCTAAGATCCACGACAGCAGCGAGGTACTCAGAAGGACATTCAGCTCTGTTCCTTAGAGTTTTAGCCACGCCCACTGAGCTTGGAGGGTTGATGACGCTTGTGAAATGTCTGGCATATTTATATCTACAAAATGATACCAACCTGGATGAAATCGGTGCCATTTTCATGACGCTATTAAAGTTTAATGAGAAAAAAAACAAGCAAATGTCGGATGTGAAACTAACTTTACCGTCCTGCGGTGGAAACTCAATTCACAGTGACGGTAAATACAAATAACCTTTTTCTTGTCAACAGACCCGTCTGTCAGCACCCTCAGGCCAAACTTGCCGTTCATAACTCTTTTTTCTGTTACCATGTCTGAGCATCAATACCTGTTATTATTGGACAAACTGATTAATCCAGGTGTGTCTGACCATTGTGGCTACTCAGACACACCTGGATAAATCAGTTTGTCCAGTCAGTTTGTTGGTTCCGCAGTGGGTTTGCAGGTTCTGAGCGGACCTGCTGCGGAGGTTAAGGTTTTAATTGCGGATGCGGACCGGACCAGCAGGTCCGCGATCCGGCTCAAAAGCGGATCTGGCACTGAGTGCAAGTGGACCCCGATACGGATTCGTTCCGGGTGTCTTCGCTATGTGGGACACGTTGACTGTAAATACACTTATTGGCCGAGGGCCATACTTAATCTCGCATTAAAAAAGATAGTGGCGTTAAACAGAATTTGCGTTAACGCGTTATTAACGTTGCGTTAACGCGTTTTATATATATATATATATATATATATATATATATATATATATATACATATATATATTTGGGATGCACATTTTGGATTTTTTTTATGACCGTTAACCGACACCCTTTAACGATTAATAACCGTTAACCGATAAGTCCGGGAGGGTTGGCTGCCGCGATGTTGCGCGCGTTGTCGTGGACGCATGCGGACACTTCCCCGTGTTTACTCTCGCGGCAATGTGTCGCCGTCAGCTTGTCGCAGAGATGCCGCCGTCACTTTTGATTTATACTAGCGCGGTCTTCGCTATGTTATTCCACGCCACAACGCAAGAGCGACAATCACGAACTAGCTAAACTTACTAAACTGTATCTCTTGCGTTTTTTCCACTTCCTCACCGTCTCGGTCGTATCCAGACCCACATTCATCGCTATCTCCCTCCATGAATTACTAGAATATGTGCTGTCTTTGTAGTGTGGAGAACCAGAATCGTACAGATGTGGGGGTACTTCCTCATTTCTTCGATGACGCGCTCTTTTCTACGTGGATGTAGAATTGACCAATCAGAGGCCTGTTGCACCTGTCGACACACCCCCATGAGTTGATTGAATTACGTAGCTTAAAAACAAAATTGAGTTCTTTTGTCCCTTTGCTCATGTTATTATTACTATTATTATTATTACTGCTAATTTCCAGATTTTGTATCTACTTACTGTTATGGTTGAGGATTATATCGGTCAACGTGCCTTCTTGTGTTCTTTTTGTTTAGTTTTTGTGTGTGGATGTTTGCTGATTAAAAACAAAAATCAATAAAGATATTTGTCCAAAAAAAAAATTAAGCGTTAGTATTAATCGGTTAGAGTTACTGTTATCGGTTAACCATGTGCATCCCTAATATGTATATATATATATATATATATATATATATATATATATATATATATATATATATATATATATATATATATATATATATATATATATATATATATATATATATATATATATATATATCTATATATATATATATATATATATATATATATATATATATATATATATATATATATATATATATATATACAGTCATGGAAAAAATTATTAGTCCACCATTTCTTCTTCACTTTCTTGTTCATTTTAATACCTGGTACCACTAAACGTCATCATGTGACTAAAACAGACAGAAAAGAAAACACTGAATGCATAAAAGCAGTGTTTTTGGCAGTACAACGCCATAGCTATTGATGTAAAAACTTAAGTGATTTAGGTTATAATCAAGAAAACCATGGAAAATGGTAAGATATCAGCTCTTAAATAAAACTCTTATAAGCAATCTTTGTGGTTATCGTTATGTTTGTCCAAACAAATGTACCTTTAGTTGTACCAGGTATTAAAATGAACAAGAAACTGAAGAAAACAAGGTGGTCTAATAATTTTTTCCATGACTGTATAATAAGACAAAATTTCACTCAGTGAAAAAACTAAAACAGAAAACATTTACATGACACGTTAGTAGAATTAAAAGTACAACTATCCAAATAATATTTGAAATAAAAGTGATTATGCATAGATTTGTGATGAGGTATATAACATTCACACCCGTACCGTCTTCCTCCAGGCTCACCTGGAAAGATCCTTTACTACATTTAACTAAAGTGGAGAGATTTAGATGAAATAATGCTGAACATCACAAATGAAAAGCTAAGTGGATCCCCATTATGATTCTGTTACTGTCACAGCTTTGCTCTCACTTACGGTAATTTCCCTTCACACTCAACATCAAAACAGAATAATCACTAAAGCAACACAGCAGAACGTTGTCACCAAACAAAACAGAGCAGCCACATACAGGTAACACTGAACACCTGGACAAATAAACGAGGTTCATCTCTTCTGTTTTTGTTCTTAAATGCACCAAGTTCTCGGGTATTTACATCATTTAAATCAAAGAGATACAACAATTGTACAGGTAGATGAAGGGACTCATTACAAATTACATATGGCATTTATTTTACTTTCATTCAGAACATAATTTATCTAAAAGAAAAAAGTGTTGATATGTTCTTGTCATAAATACAAGAAAGTTCTTGAGTTTATTAATGTCTAATGTTTTTCATTTCACTCCTGCTGCTTAAAAAATGTCCTTGGAGCTTCATCAGCTTTCAGTATTTGAGAAAGTTGTATTTGTATTTTTTTTTTCCCTTGATGATGTGATAATCTGTTGTGAATAATGTACATAAAGTATGTGCACATTTATCAAATGGACTTTGTAGATGTGTTTTTTCTCATGAAAGCAGTCACTCTTGTGATCTGAAAGACTACGTCCGGATCTAAATTTTAAATGAATATTTTCACAACGCAAATGTCCCTGAATAAAAAGAGGCCTTGGCTTATTTATAACCCTTTGTAACTAAATCGTCTGAATAAGAAAAAAAAAAAAAAAAAACATTATTATCCTTAAACTTCTTTCAGGGAATGAGATGACAATTCTGGATTTACCATTTCCCATTCATTTGGAGTCATGTATCTTAGTGTCACAAAAAAACCTTTATATGTTCCACAATCCACAAAATAAAACTTTACTGTATTACTTTTCAATTATCTGTTAACACAAAATCAAAACGATTACTTTTGCGCATTCTTCATTATCAGAACAAACCAGTGGGAGTGAGCAAAAATAATAACTATAATAACTAATAATAACTATGTCAAACTTGAATAACACGAAGTGCATGAACATTTTTTTTTTTTTAATATTCCTAGAAATGTTCAGCACGTGCAGTACAGTACGTTCATGCAAGTTCAAATGATTATGAAATACAAACTTTTAGAAAAGCTTTTCAAATGCAACAATAGTGATGTGTTTTATCAGTTAATCCATGAAGCAGTTTTCAATTTTAACTCTTTAAAAGTGACAGTTTGCTGCAAAACATTTCATGAAGTCATATTTGAATTGGAAATGTTTCCCTTTTTCTGTACATAACAAAAAAAACATGGCTATTAACAAAAAAAGAAGAAAAAAAAAAGAAAGATTTATGAATAATTATTAGCCACAGCCAGAATAATAAAACTGTTGTTTGTATAATGTTGGCTGACACACAAAACCACATTTTTACTATTCAACTACCAAGATGGACGTGTTGTGCGTCTGCAAATATCTTCCCTCTGACATTGTGGCAGAACTTCACCAATTATGCAGCATATTTCATTTAATAGAAAGTATTAAAGGAAAAGGTCGTATTTCATGACCCTTTTTATAACATGTGCATAACAGTTTTTCTATGTTAACACAATTTTTATTGGTGATATTAGTATAACAAATAATTCACAAATCAGCTTATGAGCAGACATTTCTTTTCATTCACACAACTCTTCACTTTTATCTTCTGTAAATGCGGTCTCCTTTAAATGGCTTCCAACGGTCTCTACTCGCTGATTTTTATTGGTGGAGAAATTAAACATTATTTTTGTATTTACAAAATATTAAAACACACACACGCACATATATTATTGATATCATTTGCTCCTATTGTCATTTTGTTTCAAACACCTGTGTGGTTTTAGTTTGTGTACATATAGTCCAGGCTGTTTTTTCAGTTTGTAAAAGTAGGGGTTCCTATTTGTGTGTGTGTGTGCGTGTGCGCACGTGTGCGTGTGTGTGTGTGTGTGTGTTGGGGGATGGAGCTGTAAAAAGAGCCTAACAAGCTCAGACTCTTGAACATTGTCATGTCTGAATGCAACACAACACAAATTAGAAGATTCACTCACCTCCATCAACTTCATCAAAGCTGCTACTTTACAACAGAGTTTCATCTTTCTGCTCCATTTAACACCGAATGAACAAGCCTCAGGTTTGATTTAAACGTAATCATATTCTGATTTGCTATTGTTCCCGTCTGTAATCAAAAGGCCAATTCACCACAGTGATTTATGACGCTGGAACACATGTTGGTCACAGATTTGCATACGGAGGCCGGACTCATCTTTAGATTAAAGTCATCTTCACTGGGCAGTTTAGCCTGGATGACATGTGACTTTTAAGCCTCTAACACCCTCATGTGGCCGTAGAAAGTAGTACAAGCCAAGTCGGCCTAAAAGCTCAAAACATTAGGAAGCCATGAGTCATCAGTTTGAGAGAAAGAGTCAAAGCTTCGCAGTCTGGTTACCGTTTTACACGACTGAATTTGTTCTCTAACAGCCTGCATGACTTCCACTCCTGGTATGTGGGGAGAGAAAAGTGGGATTTCTCTTACAGTGAATTGAGCTGTTGTTACTCTTTTTCATAGATTTAATTAACAAATGAGGTCAAGAACAGGAGAGACGTAATTGCTGCTACGCATCAATCTCATATTCTGATCATCCCGAGCTCATATTCAAAGCGCTCGGAGAAAAATGATTCAGGCCTCACTGAGAATGTTGAAGCGTCAACAAAAGACTTTCTTTCATTTTAAAATATCAGTTTCAATTTCATTTGAAGGAATATTTGATTACTTTAGGAAATGCCGTCTAGCTCTAGTCCTGCTAATGACGGAGGAGAAAACAAAAGTATAACCAAACAAGAGAAACAAAGTCATCCTGGACAGTGTCGTAAAAGAGATTTAACTTTGGTGCCTGTGGAGCCGTTGAGCTAAAAGTGAGTCCGTTTCTGCAGCTTTAAATGCTGAAGACATTTCAACTAGAAGAAGACGACACAGTTTGTTTGGAAAGGTCATCAGGGGAAAACCTCTTGTATGTAAAAACTTGATTACAGTTTTCAGTTAATTAAACTGATATTTTTTCAATATTTAGCTCATTTTTTTCACATTTATCTCATTTTACACACATTTGAGACATAAATTATTAAAAAAAATGTAGGTATATGTGAAAGAAAATGAAATGTTAAATCTAAATGTTAAATCTAAATCTTAAATCTAAATGTCAAATGTTAAATCTAAATATTAAATCTAAATCTAAATATTAAATCTAAATCTAAATGTTAAATCTGAATCTAGATTTAACAGTCGCGTCCTGCTTGGTCCCGTTGTTGGTGGGTCGGTTCTGTCATGGTTTGCAGTGGACAGAAGGAGGAGTTCAAAAAGGCAAAAGGGTTTATTAACAAAACACAAAGTCCAATGATCAAAAACACAAAAAGTCCAAAATACGAAAATACAAAAACATAAACTTAACTTATATTCCAAGGAGATGACGAGAGGAAAACAAGCAGGACTGCAAACATATAAACGCGACTAATGGACCCACAGAGAACAGGGGAAAATTACAAGACTTAAATCCACAGAGGAACAAAAGAGAGGCAGGTGCAGGGGATCAAGGTAACGAGAGGGAGGAAGCAAAACAGAAAACAACGGAGACAAGACAGACCTTTCAAAGTAAAACAGGAACCACTAAAGACAGGGAGAGACGCCAACTTGACAGACACAGACACACACATGGCTGCCATGGCAACCAGGCCATGACAGCCCTGGACTAGAGCGTCCACCACCTCAGTCCATCAAGAGTCGATCCTCCACTCAGTCAGACCAAAATCAAATCATGCTTGAGAGTTTGAGGTGTTTTATTTGTTTTTAAGTTTTTTATGCCAGATGGGCCTAAAACGTTTTGATCGTTTTAAGATTTGAATTAAAGTTTAGGCATTCTATGCAAATACTAAAGGAAGATAACAAGAGCAGTGAAGTTTGACATTTGATACAAGAATTTGAACTTCTGGATGTGGTATTTCCCCTAAACTATGAATAAATTAACAAAATCAACTATTTCCATATATTTTAATTCACAAACAGACTACAAGAAAGTTGACATTTCTCAAATTTCTGAGACTGTTGAATGTTTTTAACCTTCATTGTATATTTCATATCAGAGTTGCACTGATGCTACGGTCCAGTAGTGAGTTATTCTCCACTCGTTCTGAACTCTTTATGTGTTTTCTGAAGAAATGCATTTACAATTTGAAGAAGCTTATGTAATGACAATAATCTGTTTTTCCAGTCTATTGTTCAGCAGTGTAAAAGCTTGCTGTCCCATCCATTACAGAATATTAGATCATTTATTCCTCTGGTGTTTTGACACACCCATCATTAGAACGGATAGAACGAACTGATGGCCTGATGTGGATCACATAAAGTGGCTGGTACCAGTCTGGTACCAGTCTGGTACCAGACTGGTACCAGGCTGGTTCCAGGCTCAGAACTGCATTGTCATTACTGCTATCACCGCCCATTTTGTTTCTTTTGAGCTGAATGAAAGGTCAAAAGTTTTGGTTTTGGAGGAATCAAATATCTTCCCATGAGTCAGATCAATAAGAAAATTACAAAAAAAATATTTTGTTTTATCTAAGTTTACCATTGATAAAATGAAAATCTTCAACCTTGTTAACATGCTCATGATATATTTTTAAATGATTAGAAATACAGTACTGTAATTAGGTAAGGGAATTGATAAGATTTTTCTGATTCCGATTCCATTATCGATACTGTTTAACAATTCAATTCTTTATCGATTCTCTTATCGAACAGTTTTATTAGCATCAATTTTTTTTACTTAGAAGTCACAACCTTACAAACTCAACAGCGAGGTCAAAAGAGGCCCAAAGCCTGGATAACGTGTTAACTGTTGTAATATGTAACTGTGCAAATACACAAGAATGTGGAACATTTTACTAACAGATTTTTACTAATAGAAATGAAAAAATCTCCCTTTTAAAAGGATATATGAGCTCACTAAGCACTCAAAAATAATAATAAAGAAAGATAAATACTATCAAATACAACGGAACAGTGCATAGTACAAATCTGCAAATACTATGAAGAATTAACAATTCTTTAGCAGTAAAATAATCATGTCTTCCAGCCTCTGAACCAGCCAGACTCTCTCTCTCGTCACGGTCATCTTCTAAATGTAATGCAGAAGGCATTCGTTTAATAGCATAGCGTTAATGTTATAGCGTGTTTTACAAAGAAGCACATAGGCAGCGGGATAGCTACTAACCAGAGTTACCAGAGGTTAGCTTAGCTTGGCTACTGCTGCTGGGTTGAGATCCATCAGTCCGAAGCGTCAAAAACACGACACTCGTTATCACATGTTGTGTGTTCAAATGTTTCTGCGTGTTAGCCGTGTTCCCTCCTGACGCTGTTATCTCCACTTTACAATGACTGCTAGTTGCCTTGTTGCCATCTTTCTTTGGTGAAGTGAAGCCAAACTTTGGAACGTTTGAACCTGGTTGGCGCCATTGTTGTTTACAACTGCAATACGCGTGCTAAACCGACGTAACTTAATCATCATCATCATCATCGGGTCTCTTGCTCGGCGGCGGGGGTGACGCCATGCGTAGAGCCAATCAGTTTCACCAATCTTCTCCATCTGGGTCGGCCCAGTGCTAGAGGCTCTGCTACAGTCAGTCCCTGGTAACAGCGTCCATCCATCGTGTGCGGGGGGGCACCACGGGGGCGTTTCCAGCCGGCAGACCAGCACTTTGACCAGCCGGGTCAAAATGGAGGATAGCGTGCCAATTGGGTCGCTGCTGTAACTTAATCACGTAAGTGCTTTCTGGAATTGACTGTGCGTAACTTGCGTAAATTACGTGAGATTCGTGCTGGTTGGAATCGATAAGAGAATCGCTGGATCAACGATTCCATGGAATTGAAACACATGGAACCGGTTCTCTACAGGAACCGGTTCTCGATTCCCAACCCTAACTGTAACTAAAATTAACCAATAGTGCTGTGGCTGAAGATTTCTGCTCCACATCTGGAGAACATCGTCTCTCAGAGCAACAGAATCTGGACGATTGGTCTTTATCTGTGTTATCGTTAGGGGTGCTCCGATCGATTGGTGACCTGATCGGATCGGCCGATATGCATATGATCGGGATCGGTCAGAATTGTCATTAAAGCCGATCAAAAGAGCCGATCAAAAACGCTCTATTCTCGTGCACATACACTGTGTATAGACCTTTTCGGGCCAGCCCCCCGGAAGTACCCCGTCCACCATTGCTGGGTTGTGCTACAGAGCGACACTTTCACCGGCTCGCAGATTAACCAGTGTTTTTCTCTTTCTACATATATATATTTTTATAATGTCGAGTCGGTCGAGTGGGAATACATGTTCCGTCATAAACTGTGCCAACAATGGCGTGAAAATTCAACAATGGAAGAAGAAAGTATGTGAAATACACAAGCCTTTACTGCACGAAGACTGCCTTGTTTGCAGAACAAGAAGTTAGGAAGACGTGGGTGAAAAATATCAACAGAAAGGACTTTGTTCCAAATGAATACAGCCGGGTGAGTTTTCGTTAACATTCAATCTCGTACTACTCATAGTCTCGCTGAGAGTCCCGGACGATTCTGGCCGAAAGAACAGCAGTATGAGGCTACTGTAGCCCTCGGCGCTAGCACAAGCCTATAAATCAATGAATGAATGAATTAGGAGAATGATAAAATAAATTAAATATAACGTTAACACATAGCCTAATTTACCGCTAGCGTTAACGTTACAGTAGCATAATCTTTATGGCTTGTTGACGTTAGTTATAGCCAGCGTTGCAGCGTTCCACAGTTTTTAGTGTTTGGTTATGGGAATAGATCATGCTATTTCCATAACCAATCATTAAAAACAGCGATAAACTACCTTCATCTGTAACTGGAGGCCACTGCCTAACATCATCAATCCAAGACATGTCTGCGTTATCCGTAACAGATGCTCCACGCTGCTGTGTTTGGGTTAGTTGGTGGAGCACCACACACTCCAGTTATGGCGGGGCCACTAGGGGGCGCACGTCCACAATTTTTAAGTCGAAAAGATCTAAGACAGCAAGAAACAAAGGGAAATAAATACAATCGGTGATCGTATCGGATCGGCCGATATTGATTTCAGTGATCAGTGATCGGTGATCGGCCCCAAAAACCCTGATCGGAGCACCCCTAGTTATCGTCACATTCGACTAGTTACGATCTCAGCCCACAAACTCGTATTATCTGTTCAGGCTTATTCTTCACGCGTGTTTCAATGGGAACATGTGAAGTGCAAACTAACTTTGTGCCTAGTTCACAATAAAAGCCAAATCTGAGATATCAAGCAAGATTGACTGACCTCAGGAGAAGCCCTCAAGGCTTATGAGGGGGAGGAGCCTCTTGTGTGTCTTGGGTTGCATGTGCTAAGAATAAAAATTGGCGCTTTCTTGTTCGCACTGACTTTGCAGCCCGTCTTGTTTTTTCACTTCCTGCTAGAGCGCCCCCTGAGCAGTGGCGGCGGCAGAACATTTTCATTGCAGTTTCTTAGCGGTTGCTAAACAATTGTATGGAGTTGCTGGACAATTTAATTGCAATACCAATTAAATAGCATAAATATGGATATGTATGTCATTACCGGCCTCCTCATTCTAATCAGCGCTATCTGAAACTAGCGCGGATGCCATGAAACAGATAAAAAAAAAAATCAATTTGAAGTTCGTTATTATAATTTTACCATATAGTCATGCCGCTTTTTACAGCAGTGAGAAATGCACATTAACAGCCCAGACTACAAATCATTTAACAATAACCTGTTCATCACATTTTAACCAGTTAATATTCACATAAGTACACGTCAGAAGAGATCTGGCTGACTTGCTTCAACAGATTTTTTGATGTCACTTTTCTAACGGCCCGCGAGACGAATCTCTCTCTCATCGTTTTTAATCGTCTTCCTTTTATTTTAATTAAAAAAAAAACACATTAAATTAATTTTAAATTAAATTGTCACCATTTTTATTTTATTTAACACAATTAAGATTTTTTTCATTTTTAATAGTCTCCATTCTTGGGGTTGCTTTGAAGTTGCTAGGCTATATTTTGGGGTTGCTATAGCAACTGCAAGCTACCCCCTAGCGCCGCCCCTGCCCTTTAGGGCTGAAAAAAGTTCATAGAAAAGCCGCATCTCTGTATAAACCTCATGGTTTAAAGCGTGGGACAAAAGTAGCGGCTTACAGTCCGAAAAAATACGGTATTACTCTTTCAACTAAAGACCCTGACAACAAAATATAAACAGCGAAGTAAACTAAGGCTACTCCAAATGAGAATGAACCACATTTTTCCTGGGACAAACAGGCCTTAAGTGTGGGAGAGTCGATTATTTCTAAGTGAAGGGAAGCAAACGCCTCAAGACGAGGAATTAGATTGTGTTAATGGCTTTAGAATATAATATGAAGCTATCAAGGGCATCTGTCTCCAAAAGGGATTAAATTACACTTTTATGAATTATGATTCATTCTTGCTGAATTTTTGCTCGCTAGATGGATGTTCTATGTATTACTGTTATTCAAAAAAGTAATAAGAAATGACATGTTTGATCTATTGTAATGCAGCAGATGGTAGGGCTGTGGCTCAGGAAGTACATAAGTCCATCTGCCAGAGAGCTGGTGGTTAAGAGGTTCCTCCAGCCCACTTATGGTTAGAAGTGGAAGCTCTAGCAGGAAGCCACTAGGGAGCCTTAGTAGAAGCATTTCAGAAAACTGTCTGCTAGTTATGAAACAATTTCAGAATAATGTTGCAGAAGAGTTTGAATCATTTGCAGTAAGTAAACCGAAAGAATCAGAGCTTCTGGAGAAATTTCTTTATGCAGGGTCAAAATAAACATCCAGATCTTCTGGAAATCACTGCGTGGGCTTAGGAACATCTGCAGAAATCCCAGTTGTCTGTTTTATCCACAAATGCAGGTTAAAGCTCTGAACAACAACAACATACTTATACAGCACTTTTATTATCTAGGAACTAATGTCAATGTTATAATGCACACATTTATTAGATCGATTTATTTAGTAGTTCAAAGTAACAAAGACAATCCCTTAAGTAACACTGGGACCTGTTAAACAAAAACAGAATTAAGACATCCCAAATTTCTTAACATTTTCTACAGAATTTGCTTATTCAAGTCAAGTCAGATTGAAAACTTGTGATTCAGTGCGTTTACATGGGAAGCTTAATTCCTCTTTAATTCAGAATTAAAGTTAAAGCCGAATAAAAGTTACCATGTAAACACTTAATTCCATATGAAAATGTCAATTCCGAATTAAACTTAATTCTGAAGTAAGTGGCTGGTTTATTCAGATTTTAATTCCGCATTAAATAATTCCGCGGTCATGTTTACACTCATTCCTGTTTAAATTAATTCCCGTCTTTCTGCTCATGCTAGTTCTCTTGCCCGTCTGTCGCGATGGCGCTTATATTCCGGCAGCACGCAGTAAACGGTGTTCAAGAGCAGAGACAATTTATTTATTAAATAGCTTGGAGGAACTGGAAATAATTAAAAGAACAGATGGCAGGAAACATAAAAATTGTGAGCTTTTCAAAGTTGTAGCGGCCAGGTTAAATGAAGGAGGTTTCACAGATAGAGACGCCACCCAGGTCAAAAATAAGTGAAATGTTGTTGCTAACCAGTTAGCTAAGTTTGTTTTCTTCCGGTAGATGTAAAGACGTCCGCCCCCCCATCCAATCAGAACCCTTCCCAACCCCCAGACCTTAAGCTGATTGGATAAAGCCGAACAAACGTGTTTTCCATGTAAACCTCAATTCGGAATTATTATTTCCATGTAAACTCGAAGGAAAATAGTTTAATTCGGAATTATTTAATTCCTAATTTTAATTCTGAATTAAAAAACATCATGTAACCGCAGCCATTATGTCAAGCCAGGTGTAACTATTCTTGGTATGTGCACGTTCACAGCTTTCTTAAATATTAAAATGTTAATATCAAAATATCAAAATTAAATGTTAAAAGCTTATACAATCAAAAAGAATTAAAAAAAATTCATTTCCCTTCAATAACTAATTAAGTGGAATTGAATTGAACTGAATTTAATTGAGTTACATCACAGTGATTCATGGGAATTATATACTGACTTGGTATTACATGAGTATCAAGTTAATACTTCAGTTTCAGGAGGTTCAAAAGTAAGTTAAATTCACTACACTTGATCCATTAGAATGATGGTGAAGGCTTGCTTTGATGTTAGAAGTTAATAATCAAGTCTGGTATGTACAGAAGGACAGATTTCCCTTAACAGGTATAAGACAAGCATACTAGAGCATGGGGGGGGGGGGGGGGGGGTATGGGGGGGGGGGGGGGGGGGGGGGGTAAATTGTACCTCCTGTAGATCTCCCATGTCTGCTTAGCATCAGTGGAGTAAACATTTGACTTTGGTTCAAATAAACACTTATTATAAAGTCATGGCGCCTCAGCGCATCGCATCATTTAACAGCTACAAACCAAGTGAGTCAGTCAGAAAATGTGCCTCGGTCAAAGCTTTTTAAGGTAATCTAAATCAGCTGTTTATGTTAGCGCAGTTATTCTGAGCCAGGTTTGGAGAGCCTCATCAGGCATGCTAACAGTCAGCAGCGCTAATTCACTGCTGACTGTGTTTATATTTTAGGCCAACTGTAGAGACAGCCTGGAGGTGGAACGCTGAGAATGAGACTGGTTGAATCACTGAGACATAAGTTTTCTTAAATGAAATTTGTGTCATAGAAAGCATGCAGTAAAGTGAAATCAAATGCAGATTTCTAGTTATTTCTAGTTATGTCAGCAACTCTGGCATGATTATTCATCTGCTCTGCATTGGCACCACACACAGACTTCCTGTGGCAACTTTACGCTGCCATTTAAGGACAATATTAGAAATACAATCATGTGCAAAAGTCATTACCCCTTCTTTTAATCCTATGTTTTTGTGTGTGTGTGTGTGTAAAAACAAAAATTATGTGATCATAGTGGGTCTCTTAGGTCTAGTAGGCAAATTCAACTTCTGATGAATGACAACACAGAACTTTTTTTTTCCATCATAGCATTATTTATTTAATAAAGATTAAGCCAAAAAGAAAAATTGGACAATGCTACGTACCCACATATCAATAGCTTGTAGATCCGATGTTTGCAGCAATAACTTGCTGTAGTCGTGTCTTCTGTGACTTTCTTGTATGAAAGTTCTTCCACTTCGTTGTGGCGGCATTATGGTTCCTTCTTCTTTAGGATATTGATTCAGTTGCTTCTGCTCCATTAACCCTCATACCGCCGACTGGGGTCCGAGGTGTACTTTTTGTCATATCTCAGAGGTGCTTTATTCTATAATTCCAATTTTTCATGACTTTGTCAATCAATTTGTTCCTAATGATGTCATATGATTTTTTTCTGTTTCTGTCTTTATCTGTGCTTTTTAAAAATTCCAATGCATTGTGGTCCAAGAGGACCCCAGTCAAAATCTCTAATTCCGCCTGTATTTTTAATAGATGGAACCATTTATTGAGTCAATGTTTGCCATGGGTCCTAATTTAAAGTATCTTACTTTTGTATTTTTGACTTTTGTATTAAAATTGAAATAAAATTAAAATGTAGTGACATTTAAATGATTGTGGGTTTATTTAAGTTTTTTTTAATATAAATTGGGTTCAAAATGACCTTGGTTGGTTTCACCATATAAATACAACACAAATAATGTTTACTTGAAATTACTGAACACTAAATTATATCAGAATCAAGTCTAACGTGACGACCATAGAGATGGTAATAGAGAGCCTCATTCTTTAACTGATTTGAAAAATTTCAATGGATTTGTGCTTAGCTCAGATATGATCTTAATTGCTTTAAAGGAGATCATAAAATTCCACTGTTGACATTTTTGGGTTAAAGAAAATATATTTTCGTTTTATAAAATATGCAAATTAACTATAACTTTCTTAAAATAATAATAATCTGTTGTTGTTTTTTTTCCTCAGATGACATTTGATACATCAGTAATAATATTCTGAGAAGAAAAAAGTTGTAATTTTTCTTTGATGGTTGTTTATTGCAGTATTTATTCTTGGGGTCCGCACGGACCCCAGTCGGTAATCCATGTATGCGAAATATGTCGGTAGAATGAGGGATAAAGACCCACCATACCATTTTAATCAAGTTCAGTTGACAAGGCCGTTCCAAAACCATGACTTATTTTTTAGGTAATTCTGATGTAAATTTGCTGGTGTGCTTTGGATCGTTACCCTACTGCATAACTCAATGTCATCCGGAAATTTAGCTGTCAGGAGAATAGCTTCACATTTGCCTCAAGGACACTCTGATACAGAAGAGTCCGTTCTGTAAGGCTGTAAGGTCGTCATATCATTAACATGAACATGTTGGAATCTGTCAGATAGATATGATTTAAACCAGCCTAGTGCCGTCCCTTTAATCCCAATAACATGCTTTTATCTGTGCAGTAAAATGCTATCTTTGATGGTATCAAACATAGCATTATCACTGAGGTCCAGCAGAACTAGTGAGGACACTGATCCATCGTCTGAGGTCATGAAGAGGTCATTAGTGGCTCTAACCACCATTACTGTGCTACCATTTATTCTGAACCTTGACTGAAAAACTTCATATAAATTACGTCTATGCAGGCGGTCGCCTAACTGGCAGGCAACTACTTTTTCCAGAATTTTAGGTATAAATGGAAAGATGGATATTGGTCTATAATCTGGTAAAATGTCTGGGTTGAGAGATGGCTTTTCAAGTAAAAGTTTAATTACTGCGACATTAAAAACCTGTGGTATATATCCTGATTTTAGGGATTCATTAATCTGATGTAATATTAATGTACCAAGAAAGATAAAAGATTTTTTTTTATGGCATTACATCGCTGCCATAATTCCATGGGGCGCGTATTTATACGATCATTAGCCAAGAGGGCGCTAGTTGTGATCACGGGCGCATTTCTTAATCGAGAGCGTAAAACTGATCACAGGGACGTAAAATACGCACCCTCAACCCAGTTAGGGGCAGTAACCCTTCGAACTGATGTGATTGGCTGAACCTTCAACTCAAATCTGGTGACAGTGCTGGAAAGAGAAGAAGAAGAAGAAGAAGAAGAAGAAGAAGAAGAAGGAGCAGGGACATGACAACAACAGAAAAGTTAAGGAAGGATTTGTTAGGTACAGTAACTTTTTTCTTTTGGGACATTCATTTTTATTTGTTAACGCTACATGTTTTTAGTTTCAAATAGATAGTTGTGGAACTCTGTATTTAGCCTGAGACATAGACATGTAGTGTTATCTAATAAAAAAAATTAATGTCCCAAGAGAAATAAATTACTGCACAAATCAAATGCTCCCTTGCGTTCTCTATTGCTTTTTATTTTATTTTTTTTATTGAGCCTTAAAACAATTCACACTATACACAAAACATTTAAATGCCAGAGGTATAGTTTACAAAAAAAAAAAAATTCTATATAACCTATATACACTGGCTGGGTCTCCAGAACATCCCCGAGTTTCTCAATGGGGTTCAGGTCTGGACTCTGTGGTGCCGATCCATGAGTGGAAATAATGTCTCATGTTTCCTGAATTAGTCTTTCACAGTTTGAGCCCGATAAATCCTGTCATTGTCATCTTGAATATGGCTGTGCCATCAGGGAAGAACAGATCCATAGATGTTATAACCTGGTCATTCAGTATATTCAGGTAGTCAGCTGACCTCATTCTTTGAGCTCATACTGTTGCTGAACCTGGACCTGACCAACTGCAGCAACCCCAGATCAGAACACTGCCCCCACAGGCTGGTACAGTAGGCGCTAGGCATGATGGGAGCATCACTCTGGAACAGGATCAATCTGGACTTATCCGACCACATGACCTTCTTCCATTGATCCAGAGTCCAATCTTTATGCTCCCTAACAAACTGGAGCCCTTTATTCCAGTTAGCATCACTGATTAGTGGTTTTCTTCAGGCTACACAGCTGTTCAGTCCCAATCCCTGGAGTTCCCTTAGCATTGTGTGTGGAAAAGCTCTTACTTTCACTATTAAACAGCCCTGAGTTCTACTGTTATTCTTCACTTTGATCTCACCAAACGTTTAAGTGATTCCCCACTTAGGTCCCTACTGTCCTTCCAGGTTTTAATAATGCGTTGGACAGTTCTGAACCCAGTTTTTGCTAGTTTCTGCCTCTCCTTAGACGTTTTCTCTGCCAATGATTTGACCCTTCTCAAACAGACCAACATCTTTTCCACATCCAGCCACTACATTGGTGAAATAGTGTTTAAACATCATGTGGACAAAAGACAAAAGTAGCATTGACTCAACTTTGTGTTTGCATATTACCTGTAAAAGTAAAATTAGCAGACACATTCTTAAATGTGAAACTAAAATTACATTTAGCATATTTTTCAGTATGGACATGGACGACATGGGTTCATCTGAAAAAGATGGCCTTGGGTCTTATTTGGGCCCTATTTCATTAGTTTGTTTTTTTAAATAATTATGTTAATCAACAATTCAAAAGTGATAGCTGATTTTGATTATTTGATTTTCAATAAATTTTTATTTATTGTTACTTTTGTAAGTTTCAAGTGATTTCAGTGAGAATTGTGGGTTTTTCCTTCTTTAACTGAGGGATACCAACAATTTTGTCCACGTGTATATATATATATATATATATATATATATATATATATATATATATATATATATATATATATATATAATTTTAAAATTTTCCATGATCATTCCTTAATATCAGGATTATACTTTTTAAAATGCATTTTCTATATTGGATAAAGTTAAAGTTGCAGTCGACACACCTGATGATTTGAAATATTTTAAAAATAGCTAGACAAAATCATGTTTGACAAATGTGTTGTATTTACTGCACTTTAGACAAAAAAGTAAGGTAAGATTTAATTGTGTGATTTTATTAAAAATTGATTGATTTTTACAACCGCTTAGCACTTTGTAATTTCTCCAATCCTAAAACTAAAAATTCTAAATATGTTTGTTAATCGAATCTAGCTATTGATTTGTCTGTATTTCATAATCAGACCTTTAATGTTATTTTTACACTGCTAAAATGTAAAAAAAAAAAAAAGAAAAAAATTATTTTGTTGTGAACGATACAACTTTTCACTTTAAAAAATACAAAAATGTGTGTTTGCTACAACAAAATACAATATTATTTGCAATTTTCTGTTTTAAAATTTACAATTATACAACATCATACTGGTAAATAAACACAAAATCACCTGTATTTTGCTTTATAGAACTTTTATGTCACGATTTTACAGAATTTTACTGTTAATTTTACTGACTTTTTCTTACAGTGTAACATCCTTTATTAACTCCTAAAACCTTGGTTCTGTCAGAGAGGACTTTAATCACCGACGGACAGATATAGACACTAAACATGGTCATAAAACAGACAGGATTGATTTATGTTAAAGTTTTGGAACATATATATGTCTCCTTTAAAAGATGTTCAGCATCAGAGAACAGAAACTTGTCAGGTGTTCAAACTAATGTAGCCAACAAACAACATCAAATATTGATTTACAAGCTCTCTCTCTCTCAGAAGTCATCACGATGTGAGGTAGTTTCCGTTTCAGCTGTGCGCGCGGCTGGAGACGGGCGCGCAGCCGCAGGCGGACAGGGACTGATGTGCCAACCAGGGACGCGGAGGGCGCGCGCTGCAGCAGAAGAGGAATAAGAGGAATAATAATAATAATAATGTCCGTGGCAGAGAATAAAGGAAGCCGCGTTAAAGGCGAGTGTGTGAAATGTGCCGCGCGCCTCTGGAGGCTGTTGCCTCACCTGACGCTGTGCGGCTCCCTGGTCGCGTACGCGGCGCTGGGCGCGCTCATCTTCCGCTACCTGGAGGGGGCCAGCGGCTCCAGCGGCTCCAGCTCTGGGGGGGAGTACCACCAGTTCCTGGGGGAGATTGTTCAACTGGTACAGAACAACACCGGTAGGTTCTCCCGGGTGGTCCAAACCGGTCCAAATGATGTCAGTTTTACTTTCCCGACTTTTGAAGCTACATACGGCAAATATAGGCTCGTGGCTGTCTTAAACCTAAAGGGACTTCTAATTCATTTAGATTTATAAATTAGATTTAATTTTATATAAATTAATTTAATTTATATAAATATCCAATGCGATCAGACAGTTCACACCCTTTAAGATGATACATTGATCTGTTATACTGGATAGATTTTTGAAGTTTGAATTCAAGTTGATAAACTAGCATTGTGGGATGAAAACGTTCACTGGGGTTCAACTGGGACCATGAAGGAATCAGCTTCAAAAACTGGTCAAAAATACTACGATAATTTTTAAAACCGATATCGATAACCGATAACTTTCAGCTCCTAAAGGCCGATACCGATAACTGATAACACACACATATACCTAAGATCATTACATCACTACTATGAACAAAACCAAAAATAGTTTGGACTTTTTAAATGAACAGATATTTATTTTTTCTACAGGCAAGCCTCTCAAATATTTTCTTAAAGCTATCAAACAAACCTATTTGATATCTCACATTAACTTAAATAAGGTTCATTACTGACTGATATAAAAAATAAAGGCTCCTTGAACTGATGGAAATACATGCATCAGAATTACTAACTGAAAAAGATTAACATTTAAAGGATTTTGACTTGTGGTTCCATTTAAATGAATACCTTTAATTAAAGTAAATGAGGTTCAGTAGTTTTTATTTTTTATCTCATGGAAGCTTTAGATGAGAGGAATGAGGGAGAGACTGCTGCTGGCTTGTGCATGTTAGCATTAGCTTCCGTTAGCTCACATTAGCGTGATTTCAAAACTCCATGGAAGTGATTGTTATGTTGTAGGTGGCTGATCAGGTTTTACATATTAAAGCTTGTGCTTCCCTCCTCGTAGAATTCACTCGGAGGATTCGTCACAAATAACCACCAAACTATCTTCTTCTGAAACTTTAACCAAGTTCCACGCCGCCATGTTTGTTGTGATCAGCGCTGTGCTGCAGGCTGCATTCAAGGTGGAACGTAAATTCCTCCGTTCCCTCGTTTGCTAGTCGTTCTTTCAGCCTTTTCTGTTTTTTTCTTTTTTATGTGTAACATGTGGGAAAATACTGCGAATATCAATTCAAGTCATCAACTACTAAAATTATGACCGAGTTAACGAGTTGTTTTCTGGCATGAGGGGGTATTCTTGATTTTCCTGATTGAGTAATCGTTTTTCTGATTATGCCGACGTCACTTGAACATAACATTCACTGCCGGTCATTCAAGGCTCAGAGGGAGCGAGACACTGCTGTGTTGACAGAAATATAAATGTTATCGGGGCTATTCGTCGTGATATCGGAGTTATCGGGATGACGTCATAATTTCCTTGTTATCGACCCGATAGTTATCGTGCACCCCTAATAAAAAATACTTGAAAAATAAGAGTCAAAAATTTAATTTGAGTCAGAACACTCAAGGAGCATCAATGGATGAGCAAAAATGAATTTATTAAGCCAAATATTAAAACTACAGGCAGAACAATGCACTGAGCTGAGCTCTGGATCAGACTGGTTTTGGTGCTGCCTCTGTTATCGACCCAGTTAGCTTCCCTTAGCTCTCCTCACCGTTTTATTTTGTGGCACAAATAACACAATACACCGAACAATTCCATCCATTTCCTAACTGTGCATCAAACAGCTGCTTGTCCTTTTTTTTGAAAAAGCACGGGGGTGTTCCCGCCCCAGCGGAGGCTGTTTATCTGTCCTTTTTTGGTCATTTTCTAGCCACCTGTTTTTTTATGGGCATCAGAAGGTCTCTACCTTCTACCTTCATCACCTGAGCTCCAGGTGATGACCACACTACGGTCTTCCTGTCCAGTCAGTAGCCGATGCCGGACATATAGTCTCCACTTGACCGCCCTATATGTTTAAACTTGCAGGACATTCTTTATTTAACTGAGACTGTGGCTGGAGACAGTTTGACCTGTCCACCACTTTTAGGGACAGACACACAACATCCATGTTATTTATTTTAAACATGACAGTACATACTTCTTAAATGTGTATATTCATATTTCAAACCAAAGCATGCTTATGATAAACAACCCCATACAAATCTACTCAGGAAAATGTAAGTGCTTCACAGTGAGGTACTTAAATTTTCCTTATTTTGTATTTATTAGTTGATGAAGATGAAGATAAAAATTAACAAATGAAGATAGTTAATTTTATTTCTCTATGTATTTTGGGGCCCCGTGCTTCCACATTCTGCATATTAAAAGAAAAGGCTCGTTTTAACAATATCACCAATTAAATATGTGGCAAATTGATTTGAGTCTATTTTACATTTGTAATAAATTGTGGTGGATCAAGCAAGCTTTTTTTTTTTTTATAAGCCCAGTAATAGCTGATTGATCTGAAGATTACATTATCTTGTTTAACATTCAGTATTTTCTCCATAATTTCAGATAACAGCTCTTACACGGATAAAGATATTATCCTGAATGTAGCGATAAAAATGAAGGAGTTCAAGTCTATTTGGTTCCAGAGACCTGAAAGATGGACTTTTTTTGGATCCATGTTCTTCTGCTGCACCGTATTCACAACAGTTGGTAAGTCAATATATCCTTTTTTTTTTTTTTTACTCGCCATTGTTTCTTTTATCAACATTTAATAATATTAATTATAGTCAGTTTAGTTATTACTTAATAAAACCCTGCACACCGACTGCCGTTAAAGCCATCTCTCTCTTCACAAACGCACGTCTCTAAATCTCTCTAAATGTTTTGTGCCACTTTACAATCAATATTACAGCAACAGTAAATATTTAGTCAATGACATTTGTTCGGGCTCTGAGTCTCTGTAAAGCAACTAGAGACAATTGACATTGTAACAGACACTTTACAAATACAATTAAATTGA
The DNA here is from genome assembly GCA_018398805.1 of Hirundichthys speculiger. Taxonomy (NCBI): domain Eukaryota; kingdom Metazoa; phylum Chordata; class Actinopteri; order Beloniformes; family Exocoetidae; genus Hirundichthys; species Hirundichthys speculiger. Next base: position 286,470 of record JAGFBZ010000836.1, on the reverse strand, counting down.
ATTAAATTATTTTCAGACTAAAAGCTGATTCCAACATGAATAAGCAAAATAGTGATTGTAATTGTTCATAACAGTAATAATAGTAATAATAAAATGAAGCAGAGCGATAGTGTCATGAAAGGTGTGCAAATGTTATACATATACAGTCATGGAAAAAATTATTAGACCACCATTTTTTCTTCAGTTTCTTTCTTGTTCATTTTAATACCTGGTACCACTAAACGTCATCATGTGACTAAAACAGACAGAAAAGAAAACACTGAATGCATAAAAGCAGTGTTTTTGGCAGTACAACGCCATAGCTATTGATGTAAAAACTTAAGTGATTTAGGTTATAATCAAGAAAACCATGGAAAATGGTAAGATATCAGCTCTTAAATAAAACTCTTATGAGCAATCTTTGTGGTTATCGTTATGTTTGTCCAGACAAATGTACCTTTAGTTGTACCAGGCATTAAAATGAACAAGAAACTGAAGAAAACAAGGGTGGTCTAATCATTTTTTCCATGACTGTAGTTTGATTTCACTGTCGTCTCCGCAGAAACATTTCATTTCAGGCTCAGTATCGCATGTGGGAATGTCACTCACCAAGTATCGGATCAATCTGATGGGGGATTTCACAAGAAAATACACTTTAAATGCTCTGTAAATGCTATACTACCACTACACTATTGTAGCTATAAAATGAAAATTCCTAGAAAATAAAAATCAGGGCACCCTGATAAAAAAAATGGGGTACTGGAACAAGTTAGAGACAGATAGACGGATAGATAAAAAGATGTTACACACATCAAGACTGGATACCTTAACACTCAGCTGACCTGAGAGATGGAATCATGAAGAAAACAACCTCCTCCTTCCAAGACAAAACAACTAAGTATCATCAGAACCTCCACTGGAAGATACGAACACAGCACTGCAAACTGTTCCTACCAACACCATCACCGTGGTACGTGCGGTTGTATTCCTTGAGATGTTTGGCTACAGGATGAACAGGAACAGGAAGTAGACATCAAAGAAAGAGTGTGAATAATGAGGAGCTGGACAGCACTGGGGTCTGACATAGTGCTGGGCGATATGGAAAAAATCATATATCACGATATGGACTATTTTATATCACGATAACGATATATATCATGATATACCATAATAAAGTATGTTTTCAGTTATTCTCCTAACCAGTTTGACAAAAATTTCATTGCTTACTTTTCAATATTATTTTGAAAGGACATTTAGCTGAACTGTCACAAACATACATTTTAGTGCAGCAAAAACAGGTAGGTACAGAGGTACAGTAGCTTTCACATTTTTTTTAAAGTGCACAACAGTATCTGAGAAGAAAAACACATTTTTGCGCTGAAGTTCAGCTACAAAAAATAAACACAAATTATTTTTCAACTTTCTGAAATCTGTAACCTTGTAGTGCAAAGTTTGCAAACCAATATAAAGTGTCTAAAGTAAACATCAGGGTTGAAGAGAACTCTGTTTAAGGCATTAACCATGAATAAAAGTGCAAACATAAAAGGCTACTTTGTAGAAGTAGATATGGTTCTATCAAATTTATCATTGCTGGTTATCTAATTACATATTTGCTGTAATAATTGATAAAATTAGGTTAGAAACGATATAAACGATATAAATGATAGAAGAGAAATGGCACGATATACACTTTTATATCGTCCCCATGATATGTATCGTCATATCGCCCAGCACTTGTCCGACGTGATTCACATCTACTGGCTGAAGAACTGCACCTTAATCCTGAACACCTACCAGCACGATTGAACCAGCTGCTAAAATCAAAAACCCGAGGGAGGTTTTCAATATCCTAAAGGAGGTTTTTAAAATGAATATCCCACAAAACCTTGCAGTGGCGATACTGGGAGTAATACCTGAGGGACTGGACAGGAGGGCAGAAAAATACCTCCTGAATATACGACTCACTGCTGCCTTAAAGTCTACAACCATCAGATGAATGAAACCAGAAGCTCCCTCATACAATAAATGGATTCAAAAAGTCTGGGATATTTACAGAATGGAGCAGATTACATTCTCATTAAGACTTCAGAAAGCTATCTATTACTAAATCTTTACTAAATCAATATTAGTCTGATACTTGCTGAGTGACATTCTCAAATGGAGTTACTCTTAGCCTGAAGTTAAAACGGCTCTGTGGAAACTAGGTTGGCATCTACAGATGCTAACTAAAGCTCTATCATGCAAAAAGGAAGCCATATTTGAGCATCAAATACGTGGCATCGTTTCCTGTGGGTTAAGGCTCATTTAAAACGGACTGTTTCAAAGTGGAAAAGTGTTGTATGGTTAGATGACGAGTCCTGAGTTTTTGTTGGTAATCACAGATTAGGAGAGAAACGGTCTGGAGTGAAGTCAGGACCAGAGGAAGTTACTGGAGCTGTAGAAACACCCACAGCCACTGGTGGTTGGGCTTGGTTGATTTCTTCTCCAATTATGATTATTTCACCCTTAAATGACCTCATAAAGTCTTTACTACTGAAAACTACAGGAATGCACAACTCAATAAAGTTGTGATTCTGTCAGACTGGCTGCACTGCTGAACAGAAACCGTGGGTCATTTTTGTTTTCTTCTATTAACAATGAATAGAAAGCCGTTCTAGCGCTGCAGTGGTTTTTTTTTTTGGTTTTTTTTTTGCACACTGTTAGACTTCCCAGGCGTGATGGGAGTCTACAGATTTACAAGAGTAACGCTTCCTTTCCATTTTACATGTTTTTGTTTCAGTGTGCAGATATGTGTCACTTTTAGACAGAGGTTCTGGGATCAGAACAGAGTAACTGGGACTCAACAGTAAAGTCGTCTTAAATTCATATTGTTGGTGTGTTGCCACGTATGTTTGTTTCTTTGCTTCTTTTCAATTTTAAATCAAATTGGCAGGAAGCAGCTATGTAATTTATGTTAACTTGGAAGAAAGGGGTGGGATTAAAATAGTTTTCTTCCTCCCACCCCTTTTTGAGCAGATACAATGACTTGTATTAACTGTAATTTTAATTTATTGTCTTGTTTTTGTTTTTTTTTTTGTTGACATTTAAATTTATCTGCTCAAACAAATAAAAAATGAATGAAAATGAATAAATGAATGTGAATTATACCAGGGATCAGTAGCTAAACGATAAAGTACATCTAATCTCTAATCTAAAGATGAATGTAAAATCTTTGCCGTATTGTTAACAAGGCAATCAATATCTGCAGGAGTAAATTTCAGGTGATCACCCTCAGTCGTTCTTCCATATTCTACCACTAGAAGATGAGAAACAATGGCCTCCTTTAATTTACTTCTGGTCAGCTTTCATTGTTTTTTTTACCCTAATACCTCTGAGAGTATTAAAAATAACTTTCACCATGTAATTGTAGCCATCTTGTTTTTTTTCTATTCTTTCATCATCACTTCTTGTCTGTGCACCAATTACTGCTGCCAACATTCACACTTGTGTTTGTGCTATAATTTAAAACACTGATATTCTTTGTACTGTTTTATTGTTAACTGAGTACTAGTTAGTTACCATGAAGAAACCCCAACCACTAGTAGAATCCTAATATCTCCATTGTGAGATTGGAGAGAGGAAAAAAAATCTAACAAAAGTGCAAACAATTATAGCCTGGTCAGCAAAAAGGATCTTAAATGCTTTAAAATGGCAACTAAAACCATAAAGACCTAGAAGAAAATGGAAAACTACCATATGAATGGATCAAAGAAATAGACAAAATGGCAAAAACTCAGTCAATGATCAGCTCCAGGGTAGGGATGGGCATAATTAATCGATTAATCGATGATTGATCATTAAGAATTTGGTCGAAGACACTAATTTTCGTCGATGAACCGAATGTTTTTTTTTTTTAAACAATCCGAACGTAGGTTATCAGTGCACGTCCTCAAACAATGTGATGCATTTCTCTGTGCCACCGATAGAAATTTGCCACCAGGGGGCAACATTTCACCATCACCCTACCCTGGCTGGACTCAGTTGTTACATGCGAGCTTCTGTAGGTCATCGCCTAATCATGAAGCGGTCGCGGTGAAGTGTGGCGTGGGAACCATTTTAGTTTAGAAAATGAGCAAGTGTACTGCAATCACTGCAATGCTAATTACAAATACAATTAATCGACAACGACAATGATGAATCACTTGAACAACGCGCATCCAAGCCTTGTAAAGGACGGTGGAGGCGGTTCATCTCTATCTCAGCCTAACCTAGCCTAGCCTAGCCTAGCCTCAACTTGGTGTTAGCACGGACCAGAACAAGCTGCGGCGCACATCGAGCACACAACAAGCGCATCTTTTTAAGAAACAAAAAGCCTGTAATACTGGCGCCTTGATATAAATTGTCCTTCTTAAGTAGTCTCCTCGATATCTCTTGTTTTATTATCGTTGTTTTTTTAAAGAAAAGAAACAGGAAATGTCACGTTATTGTTTACCACGAACATCCGGTTCACTGAACACATCTGCGCATGCGCGGGCCATAGCAACCAGGCCATAGCAACCAGGCCATAGCAACCAGGCCAAAGGGGAAAACAAACATCACGCCGATATCAAGAATATTTGTGATAGTTTTCAATATAAAAATGTTAATGATTAATCGATTATTAATCATTAATTCTCCCGACGACTGATGAATAAATCTCGACCAAATGCCCATCCCTACTCCAGGGTGATCAAAGAAGGTCTAAAGTTAAGCTGTGATTACTGCAATAATTACAAGACATCTACGTGAAGCCAAGCTGTTTGCAAGAAGCCCCACTGTTGAAAAAAAAGAGGCAAAAAAGAAATGGAGCAACATTTTGTGGACTGATGAAGGCAAACCACAGACAAACCATCACTGAATTCAAGCCACAGCGACGGCGGCACAAACATCCCCATATCAGGATGTTTGTGCCGCCATCGCCATCCTGATATGAGGATGTTTCTCACACTATGGCTTCAGGTCTATTTATCACATACCAAGGATCATGGGTTAGTTTGAATACACCAACATACTTGAAGAGGTCATGTTGCCCAATTCCGAAGAGGAAATGTGTGTTTTAACAAAACAACGACCCCAAACACGAGTTAGAACTTTTCCGAAGACACATTATTCAGATACTTAAGTAGTAAAAGGATGTCGGCTAATGGGTAATGACTTCGCAGAAACCGGAAGTCTGCGATTCTCAGAAGACGAGGCACTTTTAGAGGAAAATGCCTTTCACATGACCACAAAGAGCTTCGAGGTCTACAGACACATTTTCTTTAATGCAGCTATGTTAGTTGGAAACTTCCTTCGTTTCTCTTCAACACCTAAACACAATAGCAATTAGGCTTCTTTAGATGTAAGGCAGTCTCGGCTATCCCAGATTGTCACAGGGGAGACTGGATGGTTTTTATTCTTAGTTTAGTTAGTTTAAGTTTATTTCAGTCAACCTTTCAAGGCAAACAAGGAAGAGACAAAAAAAATTACAATTTGACTGAAAAAGGCTCAGGCAGAAGCAAAGCTTATTAATGCCCGCCTACTATACAACTTAAGCTACACAATATATAGTGTCAAGTGGGAAAAAAAAAAAGAAAGAAAGAAACAAACAAACAAACAAACAAAAAAACAAACATATAATATATACATATACTGTACATACACTTGCATACATACATGTACACACATAGATGCATATACATACACATACATATCTCTTTTCCCCTTTTTTCAATTACAGCCATAACTCCCAAATATAAATGCACATAATGATTTTTTGAACATAACAAAGGAAGTATTGCTTAAGTTTGAGATCAACACTATTCCACAGCTGGACCCCTATAAAAGAAATACATCTTCTTTTAACTTCTTTTATCGCTTTTGGTAACAAAAATCTGCATCCATCTCTTAACTCATATTTACTCTCAGACGCTATGAAAAACTTCTGCACACTGTCTGGTAGTGTTTTATTTTTTGCTTTAAACATGGTTTGCATTGTTCTATAATAAACCAAGTCTCTAAACTTCAGAATATGAGAATTTAAAAATAATGGATTAGTATGATCATAATATCCCGCTTTATTTATGATGCGTATAGCTCGTTTTTGTAGTAAAACAATTTTTTTCAGTTATGGTTTTAAACGTAGATCCCCATAGTTCCACACAGTAAATTAAATAAGGAAGTATCAGTGAACAGTAAATTAAATATAAACTTTTATGGTTCAGCATGTCTTTGGTTTTGTACATGATTGCTATTGATTTCGAGATTTTCCCTTTTACATATTCAACATGTTTTTTCCAGTTAAGTTTATGATCGATCACAACCCCGAGGAATTTGGTCTCCCAGACCCTTTCAATTTCAGTGTTAAAGATTTTTATTTTAATATTACTTCCAGCTTGGTTTCCAAATACCATAAATTTGGTTTTCTTTATATTAAGAGATAATTTATTAACATCAAACCAAGTTTTGAGCACTCCAAGTTCTTGTTCAACAATGTGCAAAAGTTCTTCTAAATTTCTCCCGGAGGAGTACAAATTTGTGTCATCAGCAAATATAATACATTTTAACTTATCAGAAACATAACAAATATCATTAATAAAGAGAATAAATAATTTGGGGCCAATGATGGAGCCCTGAGGCAATCCACAGGTGACTGGTTTAAATTCGGACATTGCTTTCTCAAGCCGCTTGAGGGTTGAATTGTCTCAGATTGAGAATTGTTGTTCAGGTATCTTGGCAAACAACCCAACTTGCTGACAGTGTAATGCATCTTGGGAAGCCTCTTCCACTTTCCACTGGGCAGTTACAAAACCAGCAGCTGCCATCTTCTCCATCCAGTATAAAGAAAAAGGTCTCATTTGCCATTTGTGCAGAGTTCTGGGATTGCTAAATGTTAATATACAAGAGCATGATCAGAGAGAACAATAGTGACATGCCTGGACCAGATGAAGAAATTGTTTGGGAATAAAGAAATAGTCTAGTTGTGAAGGACTTATATGGGTGGCTGTAAAACATGTCATATCTGGCCTGAGGATTAAAGTGTCACCATGGGACTATCAGTCCTGAACCTATACATGAATAGTTGAGGGTTTTGTCCATAGGATTTCTGATGCTAATGGAAAAATTCAGTCATTAGACTGGTAATGGGTTCTTAATGGAACCACCTCTTTGTCCAGTCCAGCTCCATTCTGACATTCAAATAAGGCTTTCTCTGATTCCAGAACCAATATTACAAAATGCCAAACACAAGGCTTTAAAATGGTTGCCTTTAAACAAATAATGTGTATTGATCTTGACTCAAATCTCAGTATTATTAGGCCAGTGTTTTGGACTGATTGTTTATAATATATCCTCTTTAAGACAGTCTGTGTCAACCCTAGGCGGTATTTCCTTACCTGGATCCTCAGTGCCATGTTACTAAACTATTTTTACTTTGTGCCGGGTTTTTATTATCTGTTATGATCCTGTTTTGTTTTATTTTCAATTCAATTCAATTTTATTTATATAGCGTCTGTTACAATGACAATTGTCTCTAGGCGCTTTACAGAGACCCAGAGCATGACCCCCGAGCAAATATCATCAACTAAGATTATATAATTAAATCCAATCAATGATAATGGCAGGTAAAAAACTCCCACGTAGGGAGAAAAAAAAACCTTTATACCAAACAGTGGCAAGGAAAAACTCCACTTTAAGAGGAAGAAACCTTGAGCAGGACCTGGATCATATGGGGGGACCTTCCTGCCGAAGGCCAGCCGGGTAGAGAAAGAAAAGAGGGGAGACAGGACAGAGAGAGGATGGAGGACAGAGAGAAGATGGAGGACAGAAAGAGGATGTAGGACAGAGAGAAGATGGAGGACAGAGAGAAGATGGAGGACAGAGAGAGGATGGAGGACAGAGAGAGGAGAGACACAGATGACTAAATACAATGACCATATAAACATAAACAGATGGAGGTAGCAGCACTGGGATGAGATGGCCAGAGGACCAGGTCGCCGATCACCACGTCAGTCGGCACCCAAACACAAGTGGAGGAGAACCCCGGGATGGACAGAGGATGGAACTGCAAGTCAGCATGAAACCCAGGAAACTCTGGCCTGCAAATACACAAAGAGAAAAGGGGGCAGAAACAGCACAACAAACACAGGAAAGCAAAGAAAATGGAGCACAGTTTCAGTAACAGGGTGCTCCCAAATAATTATAAATGAGCTGGAGGAGGAGGAAGGGAGGAAGAAAGGGAAGAAAAAGGAGAAGAGCAGTGGAGACACCACCATTCACCATTTTGTGAAGCACCTTGGGTTGCATTTTTAATGTATGAAAAGTGCTATATAAATAAAGTTTGATTTGATTTGATTTGTGGATTAAGATGTGAGGACAGATCAGTCAATCTTACCTTTTTACTTTTACCACCCAGTGAGCAAAAACATTGCAGGTTTAAATGTTAATTTTCAGTACTGCATAGACATCTAAGATTTAGCATTAGTAATTTTTCCCCATGTTAAAATGAACATTTTAATCTCCCTCGAAGGAATGGTTATTCTTTTTTGGAAGCTCTGTGTGGCTCTTGTGATCAACCGTCTCTATTATCAGCCAAAAACCAAATAAAGAAACTCAGTGACCCATCCTGGCTGTCTCTTGCGACAACCGAAAATGTTTTTGTTTATGGTACCATGCGTGAACTTTGAAAGAGCAACTGCCCAAATAAACTCGTTCACGCCCCACGCTGGTGAAGGGGAAAGTGAACGCGCTCAGTTCACGTTCGCGAAAAACATGAACTAGTTCGTGAACTTTCGTTCAATGAACGCGTTCAGGTACAACACTGGCGCTGCTACCTGCAGCTCCCAGAGTTTACCGAACGTAAATATAGCTGTCGGCTTTGTATCTCGGTTTGAAAGCGGTGCGTCCGAGCTGCTCTGCCATTGGCTATCAGCTAGCATCTTCCTGGCATCCCATTGGCTAGGAGGGCCCCTTGTCTGTATGAGCGTAACCCAGCAACCCAGGTAAACAAACAATTTTTACCTCCGCCAAGGAGGTTATGTTTTTGTCGGTGTTTATCTGTCTGTTTCTGAAAGAGCAGATATGGTCATCTTCTTAAACAAAAAATGCTTATTTCATTTTTTGTTGGGCAAAATGTATTTTGGAGGCCAACTGCCAACTGTAAGTTGTTTAACATTTAGGCTGTAAGTGAATTCTGTGTATGCATATCTGCATACAAGCATGTGTAAGAACAAAAATGGCCTGTCGCCTGTGTAAATGTGTCAGTTTTTTTTTTTTAATGAAAAAATTCTACCGTTAGATAAGTTGCGATCTGTTGACCTACACATCAAAGAATCGGAATCGAGAATCGTTTTGAAAAGGAATCGAAACAGAGAATCGGAATCGGAATCAGAATCGTTAAAATCCAAACGATGCCCAACCCTAAGTGCTATGCCACACATCAGCAACGATGAAGCTAAGTCACAGAGCTACGGTGGACATTATGGTATCTAAGAGGCTCAAGAAATTAATGACTGAAGATAAGCCAAAAGGATGACTAAGCAAGAGACCAAAGAAGAGTAAATCTTTGGACAGTGTCATAAAAATGACTCAACACCTACAAAAGGGGCTAAAATGGCAAAAGTTTTCTTATGTCAGAGCACATGGTAGCTTACTCAGCCGACAAGGCGCCCCATTTACAGAGACCATAGTCCTTGTGAAACCAGTTTAAGTTTGGCTCCTGACCTCTGACCATCCTCCTTTTTCTGCTCAATTTTTTGTTGGGCTACTTTCAATAAAGGCCACTAGAGCCACTTTTTTTTTTTAAGTTCCTTTGTGTCGCTTTAAAAGCTCACAAGCTTGTACAATGGAACACAACAAAGTCAATGTGATATCTTGAATTTACTGTTCAAGCCTTAATAAGCTGTTTTAAAGTTTGTTTGTTCCCTCTGTTGTTTCAGGATATGGGGAGATCTATCCAGTTACCTTGCCTGGGAAAGTGGTATGTGTCATTTATGCCATGGTGGGCATCCCTCTGATGCTTCTGGTCATCCTTGATGTGGGAGACTTTCTTGCTTTAGTGATGTCCAAAGCCTACGTTCGCATCCACACCTTTTTTAAAGTCCTCCGCGCCCACACCTGGTCACCATGGAGAACTCAGGAGGGGTCAGTGGACCGGGTTCTAGGGGATGGCACAGTCGTTCTAAGCCATGATGTTGTTATCTGTCAACCCCTGGACATCCGGCAGGTGCTGAGTAGTCAAGCAGATGTTCAACGCAACTCCATCCAACTCCAAAACAACAAAAAGATCTTTGAAAAAATTATTGCAAGAGAGAAATTACTGAGGAAGCACCCTTTACTTAGGTCCATCTCCTGCCCGGAGCTTAACCAGCTGCCACCACCACCCAAGGGATTTGCCATATGGGACTTCACAGGGTTAGGGGTTGGTATGGAGATGCTGGATGTACCACTTGTACTGATTCTTTTCATCGTGCTTGCATACATTTGTTTAGGTGGTTTGATTTTGCCCTTGTGGGAAACCGAATTTCAAGGATTTGACCCCTACTACTTCTGCTTCATTACTCTGACCACTATTGGTTTTGGTGACATCATACCCAAACACCCCAATTACTTCATGCTTATCTCCCTTTTCATCGTTGGCGGTATGGCTATCATGTCCATGGCTTTCAAGCTGAGCCAAACACGAATTGTAAGCTGTTACCGTCAGTGCATCAAGTTCATCAGCAGGGGAAACGTGGAGACTTTCAGCAACGAAGAGAAAAACTAAGTCATCAGGATATTCTCTGTACCTGCATTTGCAGGAAGTGTATACACTTCTTTTGAAACTAGGGCATCAATGGGCACCCTTAGGATTTTGACCTAATATCTTCTTTAAGCTGCCTGTTTTATTATAAGCATGAGCAAATAAAAAATGTGCATTTGCCAAAATATTTTACTTACTAATAGAATTCTCCATTTAAACACGATCTTCAATTTAAAAAAAAAAAAAAAAAAATCAAACTCTGCATACCATTTGCTCTTGGGATACATTGCCAGAAGGAAATGTCTCATTTTAGTGTCTTCACATTCTCCAAAATGTCTAAGTTGAGTAGTTTGTTCAAATGCAAGTAAATACGGTGTGAAAACATGGGATTGACACATGACTTCTGTTTTATTACAGAATATAAAATAAAGCTTTTTCTCTCTCAGCCTGTGAAGTTTATTGATAAATCTTTTATTTTGTTTGTTTTTTATTTAACAAAAGTCTAGTTTGTTACAATTCACAGTCTTTCACAAGCAACTAGGTTTGGTCACAAGATCATATTGTGTCACAAATCACATAATATTTTTCAGAGTGCTATTATTTAGTCTCCAAAAATGAAGCCAAAAAAGATAAAAAGAATTGTTATGACTATGTAGCTCTTTGCTACTTCTATGGGATTTAGATGGATGAGCTCCAACCAGTTGCTGATAATCATCAGTCCTTGATTAAGTTTTTCTGCCCAAACAGAAAATGGACGCCTGACTAAGGTTCACAAAACTGTATCCAAACAAACCACTTGACTTTTGGAACAGCATCCTTTAGACCTTTTGCAGTTGCACGCCTTGACGACAGAGCGCAGTCGCCATATTGGAGTGAAAACAACAACAAGCTAGGGCTAAGCGATCACATAGTCTTTGTGCAGGTTACGTATATCATGACCAGTCGTCTGATGCTGTCAGACCAGGTTCAGAGTCTGAATGGGTCGGGAAAGGAACGATACCAGGAGAAATAGCAGATTTCAGGCCTAGAACACGACCCGTACCTACTGCTAGCTGCCCTGTTCTGTCCAGGTAAAGAAACTCCCCGACCTCCAAGTACCCGGACATTTATAATTATTTGATAAACAAGTCATCAGCGTACGGCAAGGAAACTCTCAAGGCCTATAAAAGCCTGGAATCCTACAAATATTTTGCACTCAGTCGCGCTCGTGGGGATGACGCAAGGAAATACTTCCTGTTGGTGGTGAACGCTGAACAGTTTCTGATTCCTTTTAAGCCTTTTTATAATTTAAAATTAAACTTCGATTCGGTGATAACTCTATACTGTCGTTGTAAACTGTAATCTGAGCACTCAGACGTAGTTTCCGCTTCGCACATTATCCTTGGGATTCTCACTGCCGTTAATCGCCGGTTCTTTAGCTTATTAGCTTCTTAGCATGGCTTCTTCTTCTCTCTGTGTTTCCCGCTGCTCAGTGTGTGAAATGTTCAGTTATTCCTCTGCCTACTTTAGCGAGAGAGGTAAATGCATAAAGTGTAGTTTATTCATAGCTTTGGAGGCAAGGCTCAGTGAGCTAGAGGCTCGGGTCCATCAGTTAGACTATAGTCCATCAGAGGCGATAGGTAGCCAAGCTAACGTAGCGGCGGAGCGATTGGATTGGATTTAATATTATAATTCTAGTTAATGATATTTGCTCGGGGGTCATGCTCTGGGTCTCTGTAAAGCGCCTAGAGACAGTTGTGATTGTAACAGACGCTATTGTGGCACATAGAATGCATTTATACATTTACATTTATATTATTTACATGTTTAATTTACACTTAATTTGGGACAACTGATGTCCAACTCGTGATATTTTCTGAGTGTTTTCTGTTAAGTTAAGAGATTAAGTTATTTGTTGAAAATTTTGGTTTTATCTGGTAGGAAGCTGTGTCTCAGCCTTACCAGCAGAGGGCGCGTTCGCTACACTGTGTGTGCAGGGACAATAGAAGTCTGGCGTAAATACGTCCAGAGAAGAAGAGTACACACTTGAGTGTCGAATTACGATGAGTAGCGAACTGTTCTGAATATTCTGTTATAAATTTGCTCTTTGCAGGTGAGTAGTGAGAGTTAGAATCAGGTAGTTTGATGAATGAAAATGTTATGTGACAGTTCATGATACCGGTCGGCAGGGGCGCCGCTAGGGATTTTGGGCCCCATGAAAAGAATCTTTACTGGGCCCCCCAACACAGCGGCAAAATTTGTTGATGCTATTTTTGATCATCATTAGGGGCCTCTCAGGGCCCCCCTCAATCATGGGCCCCTATAATCCGTATCCTTTACCCCCCCTTTTCGGCACCCCAGCCGGTCGGACTTAATGGGATCTCATAAGATGTTATGGATGTTATTTGTTCAACTAAAGTAAGGTTACTGAAACTGGCTAGCCAGTCATCACAGTAGCTAACATTAGTTGCCTAGAGTAAGCCAAAGCTGGGAAGTAGAACAATAAGCCAGTCTTAAAAGTTCACGCTGCTTGCGTGTAATTCATAAATGAATAAATAGGTAACTGATGTGATGTTAAAAACAAATACATGATTAATTGGGTTAATGTGACACTGGTTATTAGACATGATTGCAAGTTGATATTCAGTGTGCATGATTGAAATGGTCTGGAATAAAAATCTAATGTACATGATTTATTGTTTTGAGATTGGTAACGTTACAGATGTTCATAATTTTACTGTTAGATTAAAATACGTCAGAGAAGAAGAGTACACACTTGAGTGTCGAATTACGATGAGTAGCGAACTGTTCTGAATATTCTGTTATAAATTTGCTCTTTGCAGACCAAATAAAGAAACTTCAAATTAAATGTGTAGTGGAGGACAGCTTCATTCTGCGCCACGCTACACTATATAAATAAAACTGAATTGAATTGAAATAGTGGCGACCGGCGAGAACAAATCGCATATGTAACGAGAATTTTGTTGGAGGTGTGTGTTTTCATCTGTTTCAACTGATTAACTGACTATTTATAACATTTGGATGATCTTTAATTAAAAGACTTATGTTATTTTGTAAATAATTCTGCATGATCTGTTGGGGACTGAGTCCCCAGCCGATCATACAGAATTATTGACAAAATAACATAAGTCTTTTAATTAAAGATCATCCAAATGTTATAAATAGTTAATCAGCTGAAACAGATGAAAACACACATGTCACATGTGACAATGTCTATCCCTAAGCATAATATAGTCCTACATTTAACAATAAACATATCATGATCTTTAAAAAAAAATACTGTAAAACATGTAATATTTCAAATTAATTTATTTTATAAATTAATTTAACACCATGTGTTAAAGGTGGGGTGGGTGATCTTTGAAAAAACCGGTTCCAACAATCCAACTGAAGTGAGATTTTGAAAATATACACTCCCTCCCTCCTCCCAAAGGCTCCGCCTCCTCCTCTTCAGCCCACCCCTCGAAACCACGCCTTCACATGATTCACGACTACATGAACCGCAGGGAGGGAGGGGGGGGGGGGGGGAGTGCATTGATATTTGATGGACGTATTAGGCAGTTAATGAAAGTAATGATGATCACTATTTTGATCAGTTTTTCTCTGATTATACCCTCTAGACCGGACCAAAACGTTTAGTTTTTTTACAAACATTTTATTTCAGTGGGTGCAATAGGAATGTGAAAAGGTTTTCAGGCAATATTGTAAAAAGTGCTGCAAAAAAAAGAACCACCCACCATACCTTTAATTCATGTAACACATGAATTAATACATTTATTTATTTTTATTGTAATGGTGTAAAGGAGGATATGGGAACAAACCCACACCAGTGCAGGGAGAACATCCAAATACCAGATAGAAAATAAGATGCAGCTCTTTCTGACCAGAGGTGGTTTGCACCCTTGGGAGGTCAGTCACTGTGCACGCTCACGCTCACGCTCACGCTCACACCAGTCAACCCAACATGAAAGTCTTTTGACAGTGGGAGGAACCTTGAGAACTTCCGGGTCACCACAGCGGAGCGATCCACATGAGAAGAACCTCCTGACGTCACTGGGACCTCCTCTGTGGGAGGGGACATCACTGGAGACAGGAAGGACACATGTCCTCCTTATCATTATAAAGAATTCACATAGTTGTAACTGCTAAAATCAGTTCTCAAGACTGTATAAATATGGCCTTTTATCCATTTATTTATGGATTTATTTTTAATATGTTTAACTTCTTATGTTGTGAAGTTCCTGTGAAGCTCATTGGTTGTTTTATAGACTGGACCGGTGAGTGTAGTAATGCCAACTCTGCACCAGATGGCGCTGCAATCAAGCAAACTGGCTGTTTTTATTTTTGGATCTTTGATAAGTAAAAAGCCAACCAAAGATCTATCTTTCTCTTTTCTAAATAAATCCATTATTTGGAGAATCCACTGTTTGCTGCAGAAGCTTTGTTGCATTTTTTTAAAAAATATAAAGCCATAGTTCTCACCAACGTTCAATGATTCTGTTCAGTTTTGTATTAATTCATTTCATGTCATTTCACTTTATTTGTATCAAAAAAGTTCAAAAGAAAAGTCAAGTCAAAGTGCTTTACAGAAAAAAGCCTGTTTTGAATTATCGTTTAAAACTTTACAGATATACTGAATTTAATTTTCCTTCAGCATTTAATTAAGTATTTTTGAATTTAAATTTATATGTTTGGATGGAAGAAAACAAATATATGAATGGGAAGAACATGGTATGTCTCACAGGTTTGGCACCAGAACTTTCCGCAGGCCCGGAGTTTATTATTTCCTGTAATTCTTCTGTAGAAGTATAACAGTATTACACATTCAAACCAGTAAGTTTTCACAACACAGTTGCTTCATTTTTGTAGCCTTCACGTTCATGCAGTGGATGTGTGGAAATTTTGATCACACTTTTCAGTGGATATATTAAAAAGATATATTAAGAATGAACAAAAATGATAAACGTGGCACATGATCTAAACTAGAAGTGAACAAGATGCCACATAAAGCTACAATCAACAAATGATTAAAAAAAAAAAAAAGTCTCACTGTTTGATGCTCTGAATGCTCCATAATAAAGTTTTTTTTTTTTTTTAAAAACTAAATGTATTTCTGGCTGGAGTCTTATAAACTCTACATATACTCAGCAGATGTCAAGTTTATATATTTTATAGCATATCTAGGTTAGTCCAAAAGTGGTAAAAACATGGAGTGAAATGATCAAACGTGTACAGTTTAGTGGTGATCTGTTTGATTTTATTGTAGTTGTTGATTTACATCCTATAATAAACTAATATTCCTCACAAGTTACTTTTTATGCACAATGCTTTGCACCTAAAATGATTAATGAATAAATGAAATACAATAAAACTGTCATTTTTATTTGCTTTTGTCATAATTGTTTGGCTGCTATAAATCCAGCTTTAGTTGTTTTTGTTTCTATCTGCTCACCAGTTTGACAAAAAAACGGTTTTAAACGTGGTGAAATTTCAGTTTTTCTATCATTCTAATTATTTTACTTCAGTTGTTCAGTTCAGAGAAACTGAACTGTTCTGTTCTTATCTGTTTCTTATATGTTTTTATCTGTTATTCTGTTATTTCTGGTTCATGAGGATTAGAGCTGCAAACAGATGGAAAATAACTTTAATGGGAAATTAAGCGAGGGAAGTTTGGAAACGTTCCAGCTTGTAATGAAACAGTTAACAGTAGGTGGCGTTGTTCTGTAGAGTGGGATTAGACAAAACATTTAAAAAAAGACACAAAATCCTAAATGTCTCTGCATTAGTGCCTAAAAGATACGAATGTAATGCACAGATATTTAGCCACTTAAACCAAAATCTGAATTTTTGGAAAGAGTTAAAATAATTTGGTGATGGACTGATGAAAAGAAATGTCTTGATGTGGAGATCAATTAACCTGAAAAACCGTCTTCAGGAGCCACAAACCTGCATGTCTTAAATGTTGTGAGTTCAAGAGCCCTAAAACTAAAACTACATTTTTGTATGATGATAGAGAACTTCAAAAGAAACATCATTCAGGTACGTGTTGGCGAAATGCCAAGAAGGAAAGACATCAGCGCTGGTTTTATTGAAGTAATTGTTGCTGCACAATTGGAAAGGACGTATAAAACTATTTCCAAAGAATTTGGAGTTTGGTTCTGAACTGAAAAGCGTTTGTCAATGAGCAGTTGACAAGTTTCCAGAAATGGATAAATTAATTCCAAGGTCAGACTGTGCAATGAACAAAAAAACCCAAACCTGGATCCTTCCCAGGACCTACAGGCCTCACTGAGCACTTAAACGCTCACGACAGCACATTTAGAAGAATAAAAGTGTGGTTTGTTTGAAAGAATTGCTCTGAAAGTCTATTCTGTCTAACAAAGGGAAAAAAAAAAAAAAAAACATGGATGTGCAAAACTCACAAAATGGCCCCAGACCAGAACTAAAGACTTCTGGGACCAGAACTGATGGACACGTGGGACCAAACTGGAATAGTTCGGTCTGAAGGTCCAAATTCTGCTCCAGCAGAACCACTTCCTGTCCGCTGAGGAGGGTTGATGTTTGGGTCGATGATAAACTCCTCTGTAGACCAGAATGTTCTGGGGACCGTCTGGGACCTGGACCGTCTGTCCAACAGCTAAAGCTCGGTTCAAACCGAAGACAGCGGTCTGAAGCGGGACAGCAACGTTGTAAAGAACAGTGGACTAAAAATCCACAACTATGTGAGACGAGGATAAAAGTCAAGCTGTTACTGTTTAAGGTAGAATTAGTGCTGGGCGATATGTAAAAAAAAATCATAAATCACGATATGGACTATTTTATATCACAATAATGATATATATCATGATATACCATAATAAAGTATGTTTTCAGTTATTCTCTGAAAAGTTTGACAAAAATTTCATTGCTTACTTTTCAACTTTATTTTGAAAGGACATTTAGCTGAATTGTCACAAACATACATTTTAGTGCAGCAAAAACAGGTAGGTACAGAGGTACAGTAGCTTTCACATTTTTTTAAAGTGCGCAACAGTTTCTGAGAGGAAAAACACATTTTTGCACTGAAGTTCAGCTATAAAAAATAAACACAAATTATTTTTCAACTTTCTGAAATCTGTAACCTTGTAGTACAAAGTTTGCAAACCAATATAAAGTGTCTAAAGTAAACATCAGGGTTGAAGAGAACTCTGTTTAAGGCATTAACCATGAATAAAAGTGCAAACATAAAAGGCTACTTTGTAGAAGTAGATATGATTCTATCAAATTTATAGTTGCAGGTTATTAAATTACATATTTGCTGTAATAATTGATAAAATTAGGTTAGAAACGATAGAAACGATAGAAGAGAAATGGCACGATATACACTTTTATATCGTCCCCACGATATATATCTTCATATCGTCCAACACTAGGTAGAATAATAGAATAGTGGAATCAATAATGGCACAGGGGGGAAAAAATAAAAACCATCTGGTTGTACTGCGTCTGATTGTTAGAAAAAAAATAAGAGTATTTTTTTATCAGGTTTTTACACACAGAGACAGAAAAAGGGCCTTATCTGATAGAGATGTAAACATAAAGGGCAGTGACGTCAGCGGGTCTCGTGTCAGTAGAAAACCTCCCTGTCTCCTCCAGGACCTCTGCTGCTGCTGCTGCTGCTCATCTCAGGTGAGATTTCCTCTCAGTATTATTGTCCAGAGACTGAATTCTTGACTTTGTCTCACTTCTGTGTTTCTGAAACTCTTCCAGGTTCTGGCGCACCGCTGATCCGGATCTGGACCGGACTGGTCTCTGCTGGTCTCTGCTGGTCTCTGCTGGTCCTCTGAGGCGACACCATGGGGGGGTTAGATGCGCTCCGGCAGTTTCATTTGATCAAATGGCTCAGAGAAGAGAGGCAGTCGAGGAAACTGATCCTCTTCATCGTTTTTGTGGCTCTCCTGCTGGATAACATGCTGCTCACCGTGGTCGGTAGGTGCGCGCGCGCTCCTGCGTCTCTGTCAAGGTTTCATTCCTCTTTCTTTGCGCAACAAGTCGCGCTGTTTGTCCAGATCAACCCAGTTGTGTTCAAGTTGTCCCAAGCTTTGAGAATCAGAGGTGTTGTGCGGAAGCAGCCTCTCATGGAGGACCCCGCCGGGGAATATGGATCCATCAGATCAGGCGCTCTGTGGTTCTGGTTTGGTTTGGTTCCAAATAAAAGCGCAGCGCGAGACGCCCGCCCTCCAGGAGCAGGACTGGAAACTGAAGGAGCGACTCTCCTCTCAGTAAAACTCACCATCTGAATGTGATAAAACCCCTTAATGTGACCGGAGACCCTGCGCCACCGGTGCCACAACGCGCGCGCGCCAACACGCGGGTACGCAGGCTCAGTCTTTTTCTTCACAAACCTGTGGCAGCTCACCTTTCAGGTTGTTTAGCACGTGGATTGGAGGAAATGGGGAAAAAAACAGGTGAATATCAAGAAAAATCAAACTATTTCACGAGAATAGTTTGATTGTTTTCCCCCTCGATTTTTTTTATATATATATAATTTTTCTATTTTCTTAAAATCATGTACTTGTATTCAATTAAGGGCGCTAAAAATAACTGCATCCGTGCGTAACGCTCGTGCGTGAGAATGGCAGCCCTGGCAAAGTGAGACTGAAACAACCCTGGTCTTACTGGTTCAGCAACATTCCTCTCACACCTAAAAAGAAGGAAATATTTATTAATCTTGCAAACATCTATACTGGACAGTCTCCTTAAAAATATTTAAATCTGTGCTTGATTCTGAAGAGAGTCAGACTAAGTACCAACTTTGCTTTTATGTGTTCATATTATCTAGAGGTCAAGGATTTTATTTTTTAAAAAAAGTCAATAATCAACCAATTAATTAACTGGTTAACTAATTATGGTCTGGATCATTTCTGTGGTCTGGATCGTTTCTGTGGTCTGGATTGTTTCTGTGGTCTGGATCGTTTCTGTCTGGATTGTTTCTGTCTGGATCGTTTCTGTGGTCTGAATTGTTTCTGTGGTCTGGATCGTTTCTGTCTGGATTGTTTCTGTCTGGATCGTTTCTGTGGTCTGGATTGTTTCTGTCTGGATTGTTTCTGTGGTCTGGATCGTTTCTGTGGTCTGGATCGTTTCTGTGGTCTGGATCGTTTCTGTGGTCTGGATCGTTTCTGTCTGGATTGTTTCTGTCTGGATCGTTTTCTGTGTCTGGATCGTTTCTGTGTCTGGTCTGGATTGTTCTGTCTGGATCGTTTCGTTTCTGTGGTCTGGATCGTTTCTGTGGTCTGGATTTTTTCTGGATTGTTCTGTCTGGATTGTTTCTGTGGTCTGGATTGTTTCTGTCTGAATCGTTTCTGTCTGGATTGTTTCTGTCTGGATCGTTTCTGTGGTCTGGATTGTTTCTGTCTGAATCGTTTCTGTCTGGATTGTTTCTGTCTGGATCGTTTCTGTCTGGATTGTTCCTGTGGTCTGGATTGTTCCTGTGGTCTGGATTGTTCCTGTGGTCTGGATCGTTTCTGTGGTCTGGATCGTTTCTGTGGTCTGGATTGTTTCTGTGGTCTGGATCGTTTCTGTGGTCTGGATCATTTCTGTGGTCTGGATTGTTTCTGTGGTCTGGATCTGTTTCTGTGGTCTGGATTGTTTCTGTCTGGATTGTTTCTGTCTGGATTGTTTCTGTGGTCTGGATTGTTTCTGTGGTCCTGGATTGTTTCTGTCTGGATTGTTTCTGTGGTCTGGATTGTTTCTGTGGTCTGGATTGTTTCTGTGGTCTGGATTGTTTCTGTCTGGATTGTTTCTGTGGTCTGGATCGTTTCTGTGGTCTGGATCGTTTCTGTGGTCTGGATTGTTTCTGTGGTCTGGATTGTTTCTGTCTGGATGTTTTCCTGTGGTCTGGATTGTTCTGTCTGGATTGTCTGGATCGTTTCTTTCTGTGGTCTGGATCGTTTCTGTGGTCTGGATCGTTTCTGTCTGGATTGTTTCTGTCTGTCTGGATCGTTGGATCTTTTCTGTGGTCTGGATTGTTCCTGTGGGTCTGGATTGTTTCCTGTGGTCTGGATCGTTTCGTTTCTCTGTGTCTGGATCGTTTCTGTCTGTTTCTGTGTCTGGATTGTTTCTGTGGTCTGGATTGTTCCTGTGGTCTGGATCGTTTTTCTGTGGTCTGGATCGTTTTTTCTGTGGTCTGGGATCTGGTTTTCT
Source organism: Hirundichthys speculiger (assembly GCA_018398805.1). NCBI lineage: Eukaryota > Metazoa > Chordata > Actinopteri > Beloniformes > Exocoetidae > Hirundichthys > Hirundichthys speculiger. Next base: position 265,574 of record JAGFBZ010000836.1, on the reverse strand, counting down.
GTGGTCTGGATTGTTTCTGTGTCTGGATTTGTTTCTTGGTCTGGATCTGTTTTCTGTGTCTGGATTGTTTCTGTCTGGATCGTTTTCTGTGGTCTGGATTGTGTCTGGATCTGTCTTCTGTGGTCTTCGTTTCTGTGGTCTGGATTTCTGTGGTCTGGATTGTTTCTGGTCTGTGGTCTGGATTGTTCCTGTCTGGGTCCTGGATTGTTCCTGTGTCTGGATCGTTTCTGTGGTCTGGATCGTTCTTCTTTTTCTGGTGGTCTGGATTGTTTCTGTGGTCTGGATTGTTTCTGTGGTCTGTCTGTTTTCCTGGATTGTTTCTGTCTGGATTGTTTCTTGTCTGTTTCTGTGGTCTGGATCTGTTTTTCTGTCTGTGGGTCTGGATTGTTTTTTGTCTGGATTGTCTGTCTGGTGTTTTTTCTGTGGTCTGGATTGTTTTTCTGTCTGGATTGTTTCTGTGGTCTGGATCTGTTTTTCTGTGGTCTGGATTGTTTCTGTCTGGATCTGGTCTGGATGTTTCTGTCTGGATTGTTTCTGTCTGGGTCTGGATCGTTTCTGTGGTCTGGATCTTTCTGTGTGTCTGGATTGTTTCTTTCTGTCTGGATGTTTCTGTGGTCTGGATTCTGTCTGGTTTCTGTGGTCGTTTCTGTGGTCTGGATCGTTTCTGTGGTCTGGATTCGTTTCTGTCTGTCTGGATCGTTTCTGTCTGGATCGTTTCTGTTCTGGATCGTGTCTGGATGTTTCTGTGGTCTGGATCGTTCTGTGGGTCTGGATCGTTTTTCTGGATCGTTTCTGTGGTCTGGATTGTTGTCTGGTCTGTTTCTGGTCGTTTCTGTCTGGATTGTTTCTGTCTGGATCGTTTCTGTGGGTCTGGATTCGTTTCTGTGGTCCTGGATCGTTTCTGTCTTCGTTTCTGTGGTCTGGATTGTCTGGTTTCTGGGTCTGGATTTGTTCTGTGTTTCTGGTCTTGTTTCTGTGGTCTGGATTTTCTGGGTCTTTGGTCTGGTCTCTGTCTGGATTCTTCTTCTGTGGTCTGGTGGTTTCTGATCTGGATTGTTTTCTGTGTCTGGATCTGGATTCTGTGGTCTGGTATCTGTTTCCTCTGTCTGGGTCTGTCTGGATCTGGATCGTTTCTTTGTTTCTGGAATTGGTTTTGTTGTCTGGTTTCTGTGGTCTGATGATTTTCTTCTGATCTGGGTTTCTGTGGATCGTGTCGTCTGTGGGTGGATTATTTCTGTGGTGTTTCTCGTGGTTCTTGTCTGGATCGTTTCGTTGGTCTGATTGTTTTCGTGTCTGGATCTGGTTTTCTTGTTTCTGTCTGTGACTGTTTCTGTTTCTTGTGTCTGGATTGGTGGTCTGTCTGGATCTTGATTGGTTGGTTTCTGTGTCGATTTCTCTGGAGTCTCTTTTCTTTTCTCTGTCTGGATCTGTGGGTCTTCTAAGTCTGTGGATGTCTTTCTCTCTGGATCTGTTTCTGTCTGGATTTCTGTCTGGATTGTTTTTTCTGTGGTCTGGATTCTTTCTGTGGTCTGGATTGTTTCTGGTCTGGATTGTTTCTGTGGTCTGGATCGTTTCTGTGGTCTGGATTGTTTCTGTGGTCTGGATCGTTTCTGTGGTCTGGATTGTTTCTGTCTGGATCGTTTCTGTGGTCTGGATTGTTTCTGTGGTCTGGATCGTTTCTGTCTGGATCGTTTCTGTGGTCTGGATTGTTTCTGTGGTCTGGATTGTGTCTGGTTCGTTTCTGTGGTCTGGATTGTTTCTGTCCTGATTGTGGATTGTTCCTGGATTGTTTTCTGTCTGATTGTTTCTGTCTGGATTGTTTCTGATTGTTCTGGATTGTTTCTGTGTCTGGATTGTTCTGTCTGGATGTGTTTGTCTGTCTGGATTGTTTCTGTCTGGGATCGTTTCTGTGGTCTGGATTTTTTCTGTCTGGATCGTTTCTGTGGTCTGGATCGTTTCTGTCTGGATCGTTTCTGTCTGGATCTGTTTCTGTGGTCTGGTCTGTTTCTGTCTTCTTCTGTGGTCTCTGATCGTTTCTGTGGTCTGGATCGTTTCTGTGGTCTGGATTGTTCCTGTGGTCTGGATTGTTCTGTGGTCTGGATTGTTCCTGTGGTCTGGATCGTTTCTGTGGTCTGGATCGTTTCTGTGGTCTGGATTGTTTCTGTGGTCTGGATTGTTTCTGTGGTCTGGATTGTTTCTGTCTGGAGTCTGGATTGTTTCTGTGGTCTGGATTGTTTCTGTGGTCTGGATTGTTTCTGTCTGGATCGTTTCTGTGTCTGGATCGTTGGTCTGTGTGGTCTGGATTGTTTTTTCTGTGGTCTGGATTGTTTCTGGTGGTTTCTGGATGGATCGTTTCTGTGGTTTCTGTGGGATTTTTTCTGTGGTCTGGATTGTTTCTGTCTGGATCTGGATTGTTTCTGTGGTCTGGATCGTTTTCTGTGGTCTGGATTGTTTCGGGTCTGATGTTCTGTGGTCTGGATTGTTTCTGTGGTCTGGGTTTCTGGATTGGTTTTCTGTCTGGATTGTTTCTGTCTGGATCGTTTCTGTGGTCTGGATCGTTTCTGTGGTCTGGATTGTTTCTGTGGTCTGATCGTTTCTCTGTGTCTGATGTTTCTGTCTGGGTCGTTTTTCTGTCTGGATGTTTCTGTTCTGTGGTCTGGATTCGTTTCTGTGGTCTGGATCTGTTCTGTTCTGTGGTCTGGATTGTTTCTGTCTGGATTTTCTGTCTGGATTGTTTCTGTGGTCTGGATCGTTTCTGTGGTCTGGATCGTTTCTGTGGTCTGGATCGTTTCTGTGGTCTCGTTTCTTCTTTTCTGTGTTCTGGATTGTTTTTCTGTCTGGATCGTTTCTGTGGTCTGGATCGTTTCTGTCTGGATCGTTTCTGTGGTCTGGATCTGGTCTTGTTTCTGGATCGTTTCTGTGGTCTGGATCGTTTCTGTGGTCTGGATCTGTTTCTGTCTGGTCGTTCTTTCTGTTTCTGTCTGGTCTGGATTGTTTCTGTGGTCTGGATTGTTTCTGTGGTCTGGATCGTTTCTGTCTGGATCGTTTCTGTGGTCTGGATCGTTTCTGTGGTCTGGATCGTTTCTGTCTGGATTGTTTCTGTGGTCTGGATCGTTTCTGTGGTCTGGATCGTTTCTGTCTGTTCTGTCTGGATCTGGATTGTTTTCTGTGGTCTGGATTGTTTCTGTGGTCTGGATCGTTTCTGTCTGGATCGGTTCTGTGGTCTGGATTGTTTCTTTCTGGATCTGATTTTCTGTGGTCTGGATTGTTTCTGTCTGGATCGTTTCTGTGGTCTGGATTGTTTTCTGTTCTGGTTGTTTCTGTGGTTTCTGTGGTCTGGATCGTTTTTCTGTTTCTGTGGTCTGGATTGTTTCTGTGGTCTGGATTGTTTCTGTCTGGATTGTTTCTGTGTCTGGATCGTTTCTGGATGTCTTTCTGTGGTCTGGATTGTTTCCTGGTCTGGATCGTTTCTGTTCTGTGGTCTGGATGGATTTTCTGTGGGTCTGTCTGTTTCTGATTCGTTTCTGGTGTCTGGATGTTGGTCTTTCTGGTCGTTTCTGTGTCTGGATTGTTTTCGGTCGTTTCTGTGGTCTGGATTGTTTCTGTGTCTGGATTGTTTCTGTGGTCTGGGATTGTTTTCTGTGGTCTGGATTGTTTCTGTGGTCTGATGTTTCTTGTCTGGTCTTCTGTGGTCTGGATTGTTTGTCTGGATTGGTCTGGATTGTTTTCTGTGGTCTGGATTGTTTCTGTCTGGATCTGTCTGGTTTCTGGTCTGGATGTTTCTTGGTCTGGATCGTTTCTGGTGTCTGTCTGGATCGTTTCTGTTGGTCTGGTGGTCTGGATTGTGGTTCTGGATGTTTCTGTGGTCTGGTCTTTTGTGTCTGGATGTTTTTCTGTCTGGATGTTGTCTTTCTGGTCTGTCTGGTCTGGATCGTTTCTGTCTGGGTTTCTGTCTGGATTGTTTCTTCTGTTTCTGTGGTCTGGATTGTTTCTGTCTGGTCTGTTTCTGTCTGGATTGTTTCTGGTCTGGATTGTTCTGTGGTCTGGAATCGTTTCTGTGGTCTGGATCGTTTCTGGGTCTGGATTGTTTCTGTCTGGATCGTTTCTTCTGATTGTTTCTGTGGTCTGGATCGTTTCTGTGGTCTGGATTGTTTCTGTGGTCTGGATTGTCTTCTGTTCTGGTGTCTGGATCGTTTCTGTGTCTGGATCTTTTTGTCTGGATTGTTTCTGTGGTGATTCTGGTCTGGATTGTTTCTGTCTGGATCGTTTCTGTGGTCTGGATCGTTTTGTGGTCTGGTCGTTTCTGTTTCTGGTTTCTGTCTGGATTGTTTCTGTGGTCTGGATCTTGTTCTGTCTGGATCTGATGTGTTCTGTCTGGATCGTTTCTGTGGTCTGGATTGTTTCTGTGGTCTGGATTTTTCTGTGGTCTGGTTGTTTCTGTCTGGATCGTTTCTGTGGTCTGGATTGTTTTGTCTGGATTGTTTTCTGTGGATCTGGATTGTTTCTGTCTGGATCGTTTTTCTGTGGTCTGGATTCGTTTCTTCTGGGTGTTTCTGTGGTCTGGATCGTTTCTGTGGTCTGGATTGTTTCTGTCTGTCTGTGGTCTGGATTGTTCTGTTCTGTCTGGATTGTTTCTGTCTGGATCGTTTCTGTGGTCTGGATTTTCTGTCTGGGTTTCGTCTGGAGTTTCTGTTTCTGTCTGGATCGTTCTTCTGTGGTCTGGTGTCTGGATTGTTTTTCTGTGGTCTGGATCGTTTCTGTGTCTGGATTGTTTCTGTGGTCTGGATCGTTTGTGGTCTGGATGTCTGGGATTGTTTCTGTGTCTGGATCGTTTCTGTGTGGTCTGGATTGTTTCTGTGGTCTGGATTGTCTTCTGTCTGGATCTGGATGTTTCTGTGGTCTGGATTGTTTCTGTGGTCTGGATTGTTTTTTCTGTGGTCTGGATCGTTCTGTCTGGATTTTTTTCTTTCTGTGGTCTGGATTGTTCTGTCTGTTTCTGTGGTCTGGATTGTTTCTGTGGTGGTCTTGGATCTGGTTGTTTCTGTCTGGATCTGTTTCTGTTCTGTCTGGTGTTCTGGTGGTCTGGATTGTTTCTGTGTCTGGATCGTTTCTGTCTGGATTGTTTGTTCTTCTGTGGTCTGGATCGTTTCTGTCTGGATTTGTTTGTTCGTTCTGTGGTCGATGTTTCTGGATTGTTTCTGTGGTCTGGATTCGTTTCTGGTCTGGATTGTTTCTGTCTGGATCGTTTCTGTTTCTGTGGTCTGGATGTTTCTGTGGTCTGGATCGTTTTGTGGTCTGGATGTTTCTTCTGTGGTCTGGATCGTTTCTGTTCTGTGGTCTGGATTGTTTCTGTGGTCTGGATTGTTTCTGTCTGGATTGTTGTCTGTGTCTGGATTGTTTCTGTGGTCTGGATCGTTTCTGTGGTCTGGATTGTTTCTGTGGTCTGGATTGTTTCTGTCTGGATTCGTTTCTGGATGTTTCTGTGGTCTGGATTGTTTCTGTGTGTCTGGATCGTTTCTGTGGTCTGGATCGTTTCTGTGGTCTGGATCTGGATGTTTCTGTCTGGATTGTTTCTGTTGTCTGGATCGTTTTCTGGTCGTTTTCTGTGGTCTGGATTGTTTTCTGGGTCTGGATGTTTCTGTCTGGATCGTTTTCGTTGGTCTGGATTGTTTCTGTTTCTGGATTGTTCTGTGGTCTGGATTGTTTTCTGGTCTGGATCGTTTCTGTGGTCTGGATTGTTTCTGTCTGGATCGTTTCTGTCTGGATCTGTTTCTGTCTGGATTGTTTCTGTCTGGATCGTTTCTGTGGTCTGGATTGTTTCTGTCTGGATCGTTTCTGTGGTCTGGATCGTTTCTGTGGTCTGGATTTGTTTCTCTTGTCTGGAGTTTCTGTGGTCTGGATTTCTGTGTCTGGATTGGTTTCTGTCTGATCGTTTCTTTCTGTGGTCTGGATTGTTTTCTGTGGTCTGGATCGTTTCTGTGGTCTGGATGTTTCTTCTTCTGTCTGGATTGTTTCTGTGGTCTGGATTGTTTCTGTCTGGATCGTTTTTCTGTGGTCTGGATTGTTTCTGTCTGGATCGTTTCTGTGGTCTGGATCGTTTCTGTGGTCTGGATTGTTTCTGTGGTCTGGATCGTTTCTGTCTGGATTGTTTCTGTGGTCTGGATTTTTTTCTGGTGTTCTGGATTGTTTCTGTGGTCTGTTTCTGTCTGGATCGTTTCTGTGGTCTGGATCGTTTCTTTCGTTTCTGGTCTGGATTGTTTCTGTTTTCTGTGTTGGATCGTTTCTGTGGTCTGGATTGTTTCTGTGGTCTGGATTGTTTCTGTCTGGATTGTTTCTGGTCTGGATGTGGTCTGGATTGTTTCTGATTTCTGTGGTCTGGATTGTTTGGTCTTTTCTGGATCTTTGGTCTGGATCGTTTCTGTGGTGGATCTTCTGTCTGGATCGTTTCTGTGGTCTGGATGTTTCTTCTGTGGTCTGGATTGTTTCTGTGGTCTGGATGTTCTGTCTGGATCGTTTCTGTGGTCTGGATTGTTTCTGTCTGTGGTCTGGATGTTCTGGTCTGGATGTGGTCTGGATTGTTTCTGTCTGGATCGTTTCTGTGGTCTGGATGGTTTGGATGTTCTTTCTGTCTGGATCGTTTCTGTGGTCTGGATTGTTTCTGTCTGGATTGTTTCTGTCTGGATCGTTTGTTCGTCTGTTTCTGTGGTCTGGATCTGGTTTCTGTGGTCTGGATTGTTTCTGTCTGGATCGTTTCGTTTCTTTCTGTGGTCTGGATGTTTTCTGTCTGGATGTTTCTGTTGGTTCCTGGATCTGGATTTTCTGGTCTGGATTGTTTCTGTTTCTGGGATCGTTTCTGTCTGGATCGTTTCTGTGGTCTGGATTGTTTCTGTGTCTGGTCTGGTCTGGTTTCTGTTTTCTGTCTGGATTGTTTCTGTGGTCTGTCTGGATCGTTTTTCTGTGGTCTGGATTGTTTCTGTGGTTTCTGGATTGTTTCTGTCTGGATTGTTTCTGTGTCTGGATTGTTTCTGTGGTCTGGATTGTTTCTGTCTGGATGTTTTTCTGTGGTCTGGATCTGTGTTTCTGTGGTCTGGATGTTTCTGTCTGTCTGGATCGTTTCTGTCTGGATCGTTTCTGTCTGGATTGTTTCTGTGGTCTGGATCGTTTCTGTCTGGATTGTTTCTGTGGTCTGGATCGTTTCTGTCTGGATTGTTTCTGTGGTCTGGATCGTTTCTGTCTGGATTGTTTCTGTGGTCTGGATTGTTTCTGTCTGGATTGTTTCTGTCTGGATTGTTTCTGTCTGGATTGTTTCTGTGGTCTGGATCGTTTCTGGTCTGGATCGTTTTCTGTGGTCTGGATCTGTTTGTTTCTGTGGTCTGGATCGTTTCTGTCTGGATTGTTTCTGGTCTGGTCGTTTCTGGTCTGGATTGTTTCTGTCTGATTGTCTGGTGGTTTTCTGTGGTGGATTGTTTCTGTGGTCTGGTGTTTCTGTCTGGATTGTGGTCTGGATGTTTCTGTGGTCTGGATTGTTTCTGTCTGGATTGTTTCTGTGGTCTGGATTGTTTCTGTGGTCTGGATCGTTTCTGTGGTCTGGATTGTTTCTGTCTGGATTGTTTCTGTGGTCTGGATCTGGTTTGTTTCTGTCTGGATTGTTTCTTGTTTCTTCTTCTGGATTCTTTCTGTGGTCTGGATCGTTTCTTTGGTCTGGATTGTTTTTCTGTGGTTTGGATCGTTTCTTTTCTTCTGTGGTCTGGATCTTTCTGTGGTCTGGATTGTTTGTCTGGATTTTTCTGTCTGGATTCGTTTCTGGTCTGGATTGTTTCTGTGGTCTGGATCGTTTTCGTGGTCTGGATTGTTTCTGTCTGGATCGATTGTTGTCTGGATCGTTTCTGGTCTGGATGTTTCTGTTGGTCTGGATTGTTTTTCTGTGGTCTGGATCGTTTCTTGGTCTGATCTGGTTTCTGTGGTCTGGATTGTTTCTGTGGTCTGGATTGTTTGTCTGTTCTGTGGTCTGGATCGTTTCTGTCTGGATCGTTTCTTCTGTGTCTGGATCATTGTTCTTGGTCTGGGTTTCTGTGGTCTGGATCGTTTCTGTGGTCTGGATTGTTTCTGTGGATGGTTTTCTGTTTTTTTTGGTATGGATCGTTTCTGTGGTCTGGATTGTTTCTGTGGTCTGGATGTTTCTGTGGTCTGGATTTTCTGTGGTTGGTCTGGATCGTTTTTTGGTCTGGATTGTTTCTTGTCTGGATGTTTTTCTGTGTTGTCTGGATTGTTTCTTTCTGTCTGGATCGTTTCTGTGGTCTGGATTGTTTCTTTTCTGTGTCTGGATCGTTTTTCTGTGTGGTCTGGATTGTTTCTTGTTTGGATTGTTTCTTTGGTCTGGATTGTTTCTGTCTGGATTGTTTCTGTGGTCTGGATTGTTTCTGTCTGGATCGTTTCTGTGGTCTGGATCGTTTCTGTGGTCTGGATCGTTTCTGTGGTCTGGATTGTTTCTGTTGGATGTTTTGTTCTGTGGTCTGGATTGTTTCTGTCTGGATTGTTTCTGTGGTCTGGATCGTTTCTGTGGTCTGGATTGTTTCTGGTCTGGATTGTTTCTGTCTGGATCGTTTCTGTCTGGATCTGGATCGTTTCTGTGGTCTGGATTGTTTCTGTCTGGATTGTTTCTGTCTGGATCGTTTCTGTGGTCTGGATTGTTTCTGTGGTCTGGATCGTTTCTGTCTGGATTGTTTCTGTCTGGATCGTTGTCTGGATCGTTTCTGTCTGGATCGTTTCTGTCTGGATTGTTTCTGTCTGGATCGTTTCTGTGGTCTGGATTGTTTCTGTGGTCTGGATCGTTTCTGTCTGGATTGTTTCTGTGGTCTGGATTGTTTCTGTGGTCTGGATTGTTTCTGTGGTCTGGATCGTTTCTGTCTGGATCGTTTCTGTGGTCTGGATCTGTTTCTGTGGTCTGGATCATTTCTGTGGTCTGGATTGTTTCTGTGGTCTGGATCGTTTCTGTGGTCTGGTTTCTGGTTGTCCTTGTTTGGATTGTTTCTTGTTTGGATTGTTTCTGTGGTCTGGATTGTTTCTGTGGTCTGGATCATTTCTGTGGTCTGGATTGTTTCTGTGGTCTGGATCGTTTCTGTGGTCTGGATTGTTTCTGGTTTGGATTGTTTCTGGTCTGGATTGTTTCTGTGGTCTGGATTGTTTCTGTTGTCTGGATCGTTTCTGTGGTCTGGATTGTTTCTGTGGTCTGGATCGTTTCTGTGGTCTGGATTGTTTCTTGTTTGGATTGTTTCTGTGGTCTGGATTGTTTCTGTCTGGATTGTTTCTGTGGTCTGGATTGTTTCTGTCTGGATTGTTTCTGTGGTCTGGATCGTTTCTGTGGTTTCTGTGGTCTGGATCGTTTCTGTGGTCTGGATTGTTTCTGTGGTCTGGATTGTTTCTGTGGTCTGGATCGTTTCTGTCTGGATTGTTTCTGTCTGGATTGATCAGATCCATAAATGATCCAAACAGTTAAAGGCGTCTGTGCAGCTTTTTCTCAACAGAAAGGATGTGCTGGAAGAACGGATTGATCTCACGTGTTTTAAAGTTACAACACAATTTCCTTTGAGACTGTATGAATGTAAAGTATTTTTGTTTGTCGGTGTTCCTTATTTGTTTTTGTAAGATATTCTTATTTGTGGGTGGTAGCGTGTAGACTATCTGCTGCTGGACATCTGAGTGTCAGGGTGGCGGTTTGGTGCTGATGGAAGGACAAACTGTTTTATCTTCACTAATGTCCCAGTTTTTTTCATTTCCTCTTTACTGTTGCTTTCATTGCGATGTCTGTTTAGACTTTTTGTAAACTGAGCTTTATATGTAAATGACAGGGAACTGGATGAGAATATGTACATAATTATTCAGTTAAGATTTAATGAAACACATTCAGGCATACGCACGACTCAATGAATCTGATCTGGATTTATACCTGCACAAAGTTTAGTGAAAAAAATACTCAGAAGGATGAAACCATTTACATGAATTTTATAAATACGACACAACCAAGAAGAGTGCTCCACTTTGTGTTTGTAAAAACCATAGTAAAGATTATGTAATTATATTGGTGAGGACTAATACAACAACAAGCCACTTTTATTCACTGTGCCTGTTATTTAACAAGAAAAATAAAAAGCTTTACTTCATTTTAATAATACTTGGTACTGCTACTACAGTCCTGGAGAGCCTTAAACCTGCATGTCTTAGATGTTCCTCTGCTTCAGCCCACCTGATTCACATGAATGGATCATCAGCTCGTCATCCAGGTGTGTTAACGACCCGTTCATGTGAATCAGGTGCGCTGAAGCAGGGAAACATAACCAGTCTGGACCATTCTCCTCTGACCTCTGGTACCAACAAGGCATTTCCGCCCACAGAACAACCTGCTTACTGGATATTTTCTCTTTTTTCAGGACCGTTCTCTGTAAACCCTAGAGATTTCTGAAATACTCAGACCAGCCCGTCTGGCACCAACGACCATGCCACGTTCAAAGTCACTTAAATCACCTTTATTCCCCGTTCTGATGCTGGTTTGAACTGCAGCAGATCATCTTGACCATGGCTACAATGCCTAAATGCATCGAGTTGCTGCCATGTGATTGGTTGATTAGAAACTTGCGTTAACGAGCAGTTTGACAGGTGTAGCTAATAAAGTGGCCGGGTGTGTGTGTGTGTGTGTGTGTGTGTGCAATAATCTCTACAATACGAAGTGCCCTCGTTATTCAGTAGCTTCTTCCCTGGGTTAGGGTTAGGGTTAGGGTTTGGGTTAGTCTCAACTTGAAAGGTTGCCCTGATTCAAGCCTTTGAGAGTCGCCATGACCTGGATGACTGAGAGTCAACACCGTGTCTTTCCTGTGTGATCTGATGAGTTCTTATCCATCCATCAAATGTCTAAAAAGCAAATGTCTAACCCTAAATCATCCCGCCTCCTCCACAATGCTTGACAGTGGGTATAAGGTGTGTCTGCTAAAATGCTGTTTGGGCGCTAAGGCCAAACAACTCCACGATGGTCTTATGTGTTCCAGCAGTCTTCTGGTTTGTTTCAGATGCAGTTTTGTGAATCTCTTTCTTCCTGAAACCCTCCCAAACAAGCTGGAGTTCCTCAGTCTTCTGACTGTGCTGTCCATGGCCTCTAACACTGAACATACTCAGTGAAACCTGCAGGGTTTGGCTTCATTTTTGTCAACTAAATAAAGGAAGATTTAAAAGTTACATTCTAATGTTCATTTAGGCTTATATTTGCCTCATTCCAAGACCCATTAAGATTAAAATGACTTCAGTTTTTACATTAAAAACGTAAATAAAAGGAAGATTAACTGTGTACTGACAAGTAGTACTTGACAAGTACATTATTAAACATCAAGGACCAAATGAGATTTTACTGTAACAAATGTATTCAGCATACTTTTTGATAAGGATGCACGATAACTGTTTTTAAAAACCGATACCGATAACTTTCAGCTCCTAAAGGCTGATACCGATACCGATAACACACACATATACCTAAGATCATTACATCAATACTATGAACAAAATCAATAATAGTTTTGACTTTTTAAATAAACAGATATTTATTTTTTCCAATGAAAAACTATTGTCAAGCCTCTCAAACATTTTCATAAAGCTATCAAACAAACCTATTTGATATCTCACATTAACTTAAATAAGGTTCATTACTGACTGATATAAAAAATAAAGCCTCCTTGAACTGATGGAAATACATGCATCAGAATTACTAACTGAAAAAGATTAACATTTAAAGGATTTTGACTTGTGGTTCCATTTAAATTAATACCTTTAATTAAAGTAAATGAGGTTCAGTAGTTTTTGTTTTTTATTTTTTTATCTCATGGAAGCTTTAGATGAGAGGAATGAGGGAGAGGAGAGACTGCTGCTGGCTTGCACACGTTAGCATTAGCTTCCGTTAGCTCACGTTATTGCGATTTCAAAACTCCATGGAAGCGATTGTTATGTTGTAGGCGGCTGATCAGGTTTTACGTATTAAAGCTTGTGCTTCCCTCCTCGTAGAATTCACTCGGAGGATTCGTCACAAATAACCACCAAACTATCTTCTTCTGAAACTTTAACGAAGTTCCACGCCGCCATGTTTGTTGTGATCAGCGCTGTGCTGCAGGCTGCATTCAAGGTGTAACGTAAATTCCGAAGTTTCCTCGTTTGCTAGTCGTTATTTCAGCCTTTTTTATTTTTTATGTGTAACATGTGGGAAAATACTGCGAATATCAATTAAAGTCAGCAACTACTAAAATTATGACCGAGTTAACGAGTTGTTTTCTGGCATGAGGGGGTATTCTTGATTTTCCTGATTGAGAAATCGTTTTTCTGATTATGCCGACGTTACTTGAACATAACATTCACTGTCGGTCATTCAAGGCTCAGAGGGAGCGAGACACTGCTGTGTTGACAGAAATATAAACGTTATCGGGGCTATTCGTCGTGATATCGGAGTTATCGGGATGACGTCATAATTTCCTGTTATCGGCCCGATAGTTATCGTGCACCCCTAGTTCAGCATACTTGTTGACTATTCAAATCTAATATATGAACAATTACAAGTGCTAAAAAGTGACAATTGAAAAGGTGTTGGACCCTATACCTTTAGCATCTTGACCAAAGTATATGTTTATATGTATTCTTAAGTGCGGTGATTGATCATTTTGTCACTCCAGTTAAAGCTCTTTCCATTCCTCAGAATTCCAGTGTTGTAATGGTGTGTTTGGGAAAGATGCTGTCCCTGGCCTTCATGTCAAAAAACATGTCCAGCAAATGCTTAAGACATGTGGTGATACTCCCAGATCAATGTTCAAGCCAATTATTTCGATTATTTTACTTTGTTTGTGGCCCAAATTTCTGCCATCAACTTTCGGATGCCTAGAAAAGGTTTATTTCTTTTTTTAGGGTAACGATTAGGACTCACTCCTATGAGCTTCTGTCAGTGGTCCTGTGTGGTTTTATTGCATTACTCCCTTTTGTGTCTCTTTCTTACCCACCAGTTCCCATAATTCCCAGTTACCTGTACAGCCTGGATGAGTCGACAGATGTGGCGTTAAGGAACATCAGCCCGTCACGTCAGGAGCCCTCAGGATCCTTCCACGCCATCGTGTCTTTATACGACAACACCGTCAGGCTGTCGGGCTCCAACTCCACAACCAGGTCCACTGACCTGGTTTCTCCAACCCCTGCTGGTCCAGCGGGCCCCCAGAACTTCTCTGAATGCCCCCAGTCCAGCAGCAGGCTGCTCAATGAAAACGTTAAAGTGGGGCTGTTGTTTGCCTCCAAGGCCACCGTGCAGCTGATGACCAACCCCTTCATCGGACCGCTCACCAACAGGTACGTTTCTGCAAATCACGTGTGCTGCTGATTCTTGTCTTAAAACACAAGTTACTGTTTGTTCTAAGTTGTAATTCAGGTGATGGTTTCATTCAAAGGGAATTTTTCTTTCTACTGTCCACCACGTTCATGATGGTTGTGAATCAAAGTGAAGGTTTGATGAGATGTGTTGTTGGATTTAGCCAGAAAACAACATAATATGAACTGGCATTTTATAAATACGAATTTAATTGTTCTGCATTGAATTTGATTAACAATTCAGTTGAATTGGATTATTATTTGATTCAGTTGGATTAAAGTGGGGCTACATTAAATTACAACTGAATTTACCGGTTTATTTTTTGCACTGAGTTGATTTTTGATATTAATTTGCTCTATACAAAAAAAAAAAAAAAAACAAATTCAATAGTATTCATTAACTCACAAACTGTTAAAAAATACAACCCCATATCCATAAAAGTTGAGCTGCTGTGTGAAATGTAAATTAAAAACAAAATGCAATGATTGACTAATCTTACAAAGGCCTTCCATTTACAGTTGAACATAAACAGATCTTAAATAAAAACATGCATTTGGGCAGTTGTGCATGACATGTGTTCATAGACAATGATAGTGCTGCTAAATATGACGATACATATCGTGGGGACGATATAAACGTGTGTATCGTGCCATTTCTCTTCTATCGTTTCTAACCTAATTTTATCAATTATTACAGCAAATATGTAATTAGATAACGTGCAACGATAAATTTGATAGAAACATATCTACTTCTACAAAGTAGCCTTTTATGTTTGCACTTTTATTCATGGTTAATGCCTTAAACAGAGTTCTCTTCAACCCTGATGTTTACTTTAGACACTTTATATTGGTTTGCAAACTTTGCACTACAAGGTTACAGATTTCAGAAAGTTGAAAAATAATTTGTGTTTATTTTTAATAGCTGAACTTCAGTACAAAAATGTGTTTTTCCTCTCAGAAACTGTCGTGCACTTTAAAAAAAAATGTGAAAGCTACTGTACCTCTGTACCTACCTGTTTTTGCTGCACTAAAATGTATGTTTGTGACAGTTCAGCTAAATGTCCTTTCAAAATAAAGTTGAAAAGTAAGCAATGAAATTTTTGTCAAACTTTTCAGAGAATAACTGAAAACATACTTTATTATGGTATATTGTGATATATATCGTTATCGTGATATAAAATAGTCCATATCGTGATATATGATTTTTTCCATATCGCCCAGCACTAGACAATGATTTCTACAAATTTCTGAAACATTTTGAAATTAAGATTTCAAAAGATTTGGACAAATTAACATGTGAAATTTAATTGTTTTTCCATCCATTCATCTATTCTTTTCAGGGGTATGGGGTTCTGTAATCAGATAGGGAATGGAATTTGTCCTATTAATTACCATTAAAAAAAAAAAAAAAGAAAACCCAAAAACCTAGTTTTTAGAAAATTGTACCATTCATAAAAAACGAATTTAATGTTTAAAAAACATATTTGCATGATGCTGTGAAGTAGGACAGAAACAGATGAACCTGTTTGAGGTTGAGTTGCTTTGACTTGCTAATGAAGTAGTAACATACAGATCCCAGAACCGTTGGTGTGGGGACGATCCGACAGCACTTACCTTTTCAATAGTGAATTGTGGAAATTATTTGGATATCACTAAACTCTGAATTCCCTAAATTATGCTTTTCAAATACTGTTGCAATTTAAAAACAGTTGCAGGATATTTATTTTGTAATCGGCTGTTGATTAAATAATTATGTCCTAATCTTCTTTAATTCTTTATTTCCCAAACTTTTATTCTATCTAAAGGAAGGATTTGAAACACTTTGATATGTGTATATATATCGATATCTAGATATCGATATCGATATCTAGATATCGATATCGATATCTAGATATCGATATCTAGATATCGATGTCGATATCGATATCTAGATATTTATATCAATATCTAGATATAGATATCGATATCTATATCTATATCTAGATATCTATATCTAGACATCTATATCAATATCTAGATATCTACATAGATATCTAGATAGAGATATCTAGATATCTCTATCTAGATATCTCTATAGATGACAATGTTATCTATATATCCAAAGCAGAATTTCATATGACAGAAAGGCATCACAATTTGAAAGTTGTTGTTTTTTTTTGTTGTTTTTTTTGTGGGGGTGCAGAGGCTTCCTGTTAGGATGGGGCTAAAGTTATTGTCCATACTTTCAAATCGAAATAATTGTGGTCTTATCCAACACAGGCTGAAGAGACAGAACAGTAACAGTAATAGACTCGGTTTAGACAATAACAATGAAACATCTAATGCTGCACATGGTAAACATGTCCTGTCAAGAGGTTTAATGTCGTGTCAGACACAACAGATTCAATCCCACTGAATTAAGTAGAGCAGAATTCCTGATTAGCTATTTTCATATGTGTGTGAATGTGCATTTGCATGGATTGAACCACAGCAGGTGAACCACTCAAATTTCAACAAACATATGTCTGAAAAAATATCAGAACAATAGGAGATACTCAGCCGGTACTACACCTCATCTATCAGTATTTTATACTTTTACATAAAAGGTATATATTAATTGTATTGATTATATTCAATACAGGGGGGAAATATTTAAATTAATGAGCCAACTTTGTCTAAAGTCAGCTCCACACCTCAATAGCATGATTTGGAGTTTTAAGCTCTTTAGAGTCCACTGGTGTAGAATGAGTGATTGTGCTAATCTTCCAAGGGCTTGAATCAGGGCAGATGGACTTAGTTGTTGTAGAACATGTTTCACCTTCTATCCTGAAGGCTTCTGTAGTGGATGAAGGCTTCTCCACTTCCCCCACTCCCTGATCATAACTACCAGGTTATGATCAGGGAGGTGTCTGTGCTCTGCTTGTAGATCCAACAGCCACTAAGCGTTGATATGCATTGCCTCCTTCTCCCTTCTCCCAGATGTTCCTCCATCTCAGCCCTGTTGGGTCTGCTGCCACCTTACAACCCTGCCATTGACAGTAGACCTTGGATGGGTTGTTGAACATCCTCTTTATCCTTCTAGTCTCTACTTCTCTGGTGTATCCCTTGAGACGGGAGACCAGGGCTGTGAGCCTTTGTTTGGAAGATGTGGACAGTTTTCTGTATTTATTGGGCAAATCTTTCTGAATGTTCATACCTTTATGTATCTTTGATAGAGGGCCAACTTCTCTCCTTCTCTTTCCTTGCCATGATTTTTGCCTCTAGCCATCTTTTCCATGTGGGCTGTTCTTGCTCTTTCCGGCTACTATTGCTCTTCATCTTGTAGCCAAAGCATCTCAAGGACTGCTGCTGTTGCTGAAGTGTATATCAACCGATTGGTCTCTCTGATGGTGTTGGTAGGGGCAGTTGGTAGTGCCCAGTAGAGATGGTGGTACTCCTTAGCCTTTTAGTTCCCCCAGGATTTCATGATTCTTTATCTCAGGTCAGCTGTGTTAAGGTTGGATGTGGTTGTTGGGGCTTCGATCTCAATGCATGGAGGAGTTGGTGAAATCCTGGTCCATTGCCATAGCATTTTTGGACCTCATCTATTTCTAGCTGGGAAAGCAGCTTTCTCTTGTGAATATTAGTACACTGAGCAAGTTGCTGTTTCTTTGTGGATGTGGGGGTTTTGAAGCATTAATTTCTCCCACGTTCTCTGGATGTACCCGCTCTCGCTAAGGCTGCAGCTATAATAGCAGTCCAGGTAATACCATGTTTAATCGTCTGCTCCATGAGTGCCTTGTTCCAGTTGCCAAGTTCTCATTAGGGTTCCCTGGTTCCCCGACACCCCTGATGTTTACCTTGTTAACCTGTTGTCAACAAATATCGCTCATTCTGAGGTCATGACTGCCCTGACTGGGGTCTGAACCCCTGGACCCCGATCGTACCCTTCGCCTTACCCCATAACACTAGCCTCTACCCTCAGATTGCGCATATAGGAACCTTCGCTAACCTCTAATGCCATCTTTTGCCCACTACACATTTTCCCAACTCTTTTACTCACTTTGTAGGTGTGGCAATGGGTTTTTTTTTTTTTTTTTTTGCCCTTTCCTCAAACTTGGTATCGTACCATTGCAGGTTTAGGAAAAAGCATTTTGGGTGGTCTGACTGCCCGCAACCCATGTCGGCTCGTACAAGAGCGCACCCAAATGGCTTCACTGCATGTCCACTTGGTCAAATGTACAAACGGCTCCACCTCTCGAATTAACTCTTGTATAAAAAGCGTGATTTGGCCTCAGTTGAACCCCTGAGAAAATGGAAGAGATCGCCTTAAATCGGCTTGCTGGCCAGTTAAACAACAGACGACCAGAGCGTGTTTACTGGGAGCGCACCGACTATCTGGGTCTTTCAGGTAGCCAATAGGAATTGTGTAAATACATATATATTTATCATATTTTATATATTATATAGCCAAATATTCTCGTCTGCCTACTCTTCACCTCATGTACGAGCTGCTTTATCTCATCTTTAGAGAAGCGCTCTGCCCGTCCTCCCTCCATGACGGGTTTGGGAAAGTGGATTAAGGAAAGCGCAACCTGCTCTTAACCCTCATACCTGCCGACTGGGGTCCTTTCGGACCTCAGAGGTGTACTTTTTGTCATATCTCAGAGGTGCTTTATTCTATAATTCCAATTTTTCATGACTTTGTCAATCAATTTGTTCCTAATGATGTCATATGATTTTTTTCTGTTTCTGTGCTTTTTAAAAATTCCAATGCGTTGGGGTCCAAGAGGACCCCAGTCAAAATCTCTAATTCCGCCTGTATTTTTAATAGATGGAACCATTTATTGAGTCAATGTTTGCCATGGTTCCTAATTTAAAGTATCTTACCTTTGTATTTTTGACTTTTGTATTAAAATTCAAATAAAATTAAAATGTAGTGACATTTAAATGATTGTGGGTTTATTTAAGTTTTTTTATATATAGTGGATTCAAAATGACCTTGGTTGGTTTCACCATATAAATACAACACAAATAATGTTTACTTGAAATGACTGAACACTAAATTATATCAGAATCAAGTCTAACGTGACGACCATAGAGATGGTAATAGAGAGCCTCATTCTTTAACTGATTTGAAAAATTTCAATGGATTTGTGCTTAGCTCAGATAGGATCTTAATTGCTGTAAAGGAGATCATAAAATTCCACTGTTGACATTTTTTGGTTAAAGAAAAGTATATTTTCGTTTTCTAAAATATGCAAATTAACTATAACTTTCTTAAAATAATAATAATCTGTTGTTGTTTTTTTTTTCTTAGATGACATTTAATACATCAGTAATAATATTCTGAGAAGAAAAAAGTTGTAATTTTTCTTTGATGGTTGTTTATTACAGTATTTATTCTTGGGGTCCCCACGGACCCCAGTCGGTAATCCATGTATGAGAAATATGTCGGTAGAATGAGGGTTAAGGTCAATGGCTGCTGACGCACTGATTTGGTTTAACAAGTGAAACGCCCTAACCACTCCTATGCAAAATGTAGCGGGTAGAGCAGGTGAGGAAGAGGATATAGGGTGGAAGATCGCGTTTTTTGCGGGGGAACCCCTCTCCTGCCACACATTATCCCTAAATAGCGGCTATAGCAGATCTGGCCAAAGATCGGGCCCCTGATCTCCTAAACCAAAGTCAGTAGCGCGAGTGTTCAACCTCCATTCATGAACAGTAAGGCTAATGTATCAGAGAATCAAGGTGAATGGAGTGAAGGTTACATGTTTCCAGTCTAGAGTGGAGCTCCAGTCTGTGGCCAGACCCAACTGTTTTTCACCATGCCATTATGTAAAAGCCTAAACAGTGTCCTGAACATTTGACGATACTGTAGGTAACTTAATGAAAATCGGCCAAGATGGTTCCACACTACCTTCACTTTAGTTTATTTTATTCTTTTTTATTTAAACAGTGGGACATTTGTAATGGTGGAAATTCACATGAATGTGAGGGTTTCATTTAGGAGCTTGAACAAAATCATGTGAGAGTAAAGGTTAATTCCAATTCCTCCCTTAACCCTCAATCTCAACCCTCAATCTCAAAAATGTGTGCTCCCGTTAAGTCCAAGTGTTGTCTCGATTCTTAGAAAGTCAAGTTGAGGGACGAGTTTGAGGGGTGTATCACCCTCAATATTGAGATTCTCCGTAAGGGCTACCCAGAAGGCATTGCGTATTTTCGTCAATACGTGTTCGAAAGGAATGCCGCCGAAAAAAGCTAGCTACAAATTTACGTATTTTCGTAGTTAATAAAGATATAAATGTTACGAAACGATCTTACTGTGTTCGTTACATATATTTATATTATCTTATTCTTCTTCTACGTCTTCTTCTCTTCTTCTTCTTCTTCATCGTAGTCGTTTTCTTGACAGTCTGGACGTAGCTTTGGCGTAAGGCCGCCCCCCACAGTTTGAAGACGTAACTGCACTCAAGGGCTGTCACATTTCTAAGTCACAAGCTAGCGCTTACGCTTACTTTGGAGGGCCGAGATTGAGGGTTAAGGGAGGAATAGGAATTGGCCCAAAACAGAACTTTTGCTACAGCCTGTACAATAAATACAGTGATCCCTTCCCACTTCGCGGTTTGAGTACCGCAGTTTTAGTGCTTAGCGGATTTTTTTCAGAAATATATTATAATAAAAAAATGAAGAAATAATTGCTAAAATTCTGCGTAAATCCACCCCACAGCAGACGAGAGGCTGCAGCTGCCAGCGAAACATCAAACAATGACTCACAGCCTCCTGTTAGCAACAGGAGAAACACAGACGGGCCAGAACTCTAGAATCTGAGCTCTGATTGGCCGAGACGCATTTACTACAGTTCAGAGACCAGAGGCTGTGAGGGAAACAGAAAGACCACAGTTTAGCCTTTGTCTTGTGTCACTGCAGTGTCTCGCTACTTTTTTGCGGTGTTGAAACATATTTTAAACACATTTATTTAGGCTCAGGGGATCGCTGTACTTAACGGGGGCAGATTCCCTTCAGAACATGAGATACTTTTGAGTATGAGCGCTTTAACATTTCTGTCATTTCTTAAAACCACTACTTAGTGTCTCAGATGGACATTCGTATAAACAGTAATTGAGGGAAAGAACTCAGTCCTATTCATCATTTGTCACCTTCAGTCCTGACAGAGGACAAAGCAAGGCAAGTCAAGCGAGCCAGCAATCTTGAAAGAATTGCAATAGCTCCAGTATGTATGGCAGCTCTTAGTCTTTTATTCTTCCTCCAGTGTTTTGGTTAGAAGGGTAAAAAAAAAAAAAAAAAACATAAAACATAATGATGAAAAAATGATGCAAGTTCTATATTCCATGGTGAAACAGGACACTTCTTTTCCTTTCTTACAATGTAGTTGTGCTACGTGTTGCTTTTATTTGTTTTTATATGTTATACATGTTCCTGGTTTACCCACAACATATTAAAATTCATCATGTGACAGGTTCCACAAACGTATTTTCACAGCAATATAATCACAGGCCAAAGCAAGTTTTTTTAGAGCTCAGTACTGTGGAGGCTAATAAAAACATTTCTTACAGTATGTATATTTGTGTAGACATGTTAAAATATGAACTACTCTTACTGTAAAAAAGTAATATCTACCTTTTTATTCTATTTTTTCCTGTAGAATAGGATACCAACTTCCTATTTTTGCTGGCTTCTGTATCATGTTTGTCTCTACTATCAGTAAGTTTCACCACATCTGCCTTTTTTTTTTTTAATTCACTAATGTGTAATGCTTGGCTCTCACCTGATACTTCTTTGTTTTTGTTTCTGTTGTTTTTAATGTTGTGAAGTGTTTGCCTTCTCATCGAGCTATACCCTGCTGTTTTTGGCCAGATCGCTTCAAGGCGTGGGCTCCTCCTGTTCATCGGTAGCCGGTACGTTTACTTTCTCTCCATTTCTATACAACACACTGCACAAACAAAGTCTGTCTCTGCTACTATTTACTGAATAACATTCCTCACATTGACACTGACATTGAACAGTTTTTCAGATCATTTTTTTGCTCATCAGTATTCAATTCACATTATTGCTAAATCAAGGAGTTGCTTGTCTTTGACTTACAGAAGATATACAACATCTAGTTGAAAACACTGAAGGACCTGAGCTTCCTTAAGAATATGAGTCCGCTCTGTCCCTTCTGATAAACAGTACCAGTCTGGTTCAGGTGAACACTGACGTATTTATACTCCTCCACCACCTCAACTTCTTCTCACATGATGGGAATTCAGTTTGACCTGGTCATGGTCGTCCTGATACGCCCCACAACCTGCAGTCACCTGTAATGCTACAGATGAAAGACCGTCCATCTTGTACTGGAAGTCTGAGGTGTCCAGAGTGAAGAGGAGTGGTGAAAGTACAGTTCCCTGTGGTGCTCCTGCTGACACCCTGCTCAGAAACGCAACCGTTCAGTCTCACAAATTGTGGTCTGTCAGGTAGCCGGTGATCTTCTGGAGTTTCTTTTGTAGTAATGTAGACAGCATGGTGTTAAGTGTGTGTATGTGTGTGAGAGAGAGAGAGAGAGAGAGAGAGAGAGAGAGAGAGAGAGAGAGAGAGAGACAGAGATAGGGAGCAAAATTCAAAATCTCCACTCAATTGAAGCAATTGACCTTTCGGTAAGCACCGCCCCCTACCTAGTTACTGTTGCTAGGTCGGACATTCTCGCTGCTCCTCCATTAAGGACAATGTTATTTTGCCATTTTTCCGATGCCTATCAACCGTATTTACATCACACTATAATAATGCCGTGGTGAAATATTGCTGCTGGGGACCTGCAACAGTGACTCGAGGTGTCCAGAACGTTTGGAGGGACATTTTTATTCCCTTTAACAAGATAAAACAAACGCTGAAGAATGCAGCTGTGGGTTCAGTTGTGTCCGTCCACACAATCAACTGAACGTGGGGAAAGTTACAAAACACACCTACATTTACTCCAAGGTAAGTTTAGCTTTGTTTATAGATGATTTATTTAACCACCGTTTAGTAAAAGTAATATGATTTAGCAGCAGGGAGGGTGATGAGTTATCTGTTAGCATTAGCATTAGCTCTGGTCCATAGGTCTGTCCCACACCAGAGCTATGTTAACATCAGACAGTCGCAGCATTGTATTAATATAATTAATAAAGTGATGTTAACATCACTAGCCTCACCTTATACCTAACAAAATAAATATCCAGGGCCATATATATTTGTAGACAACAAGGCAGGCTTATAGGTGGCTAGCAAGCTAGCTGGAATGCTAACGGAGAGATGTTTTCACTCATCACCCTCCCTGCTGCTAAATCATATTACTTTTACTAAACGGTGGTTAAATCAATCATCTAATAAACAAAGCTAACTTACCTTGGAGTAAATGTAGGTGTGTTTTCAACACGTTCAGTTGATTGTGTGGACGGACTCAACTGAACCCACAGCTGCATTCTCCAGCGTTTGTTTTATCTTGTTAAGGAGAATAAAAATGTCCCTCCAAATGTTCTGGACACCTCGAGTCACTGTTGCAGGTCCCCAGCAGCAATATTTCACCACGGCGTTATTCTAGTGTAATGTAAATACGGTTGATAGGCATCGGAAAAATAGCAAAATAACATTGTCCTTAATGGAGGAGCAGCGAGAATGTCCGACCTAGCAACAGTAACTAGGGAGGGGGCGGTGCTTACCGAAAGGTCAATTCTGTAAACGAATGGGCTTAAATTCTTCCACCACAATGTTTTACACAAGCAAACACCTTTTAAAAGGAAAAACCAACCAAACAAACAGCAGTAACCTTTGGGGTTCTGTTATATGATGTGTTCGTCTTCTTATCCGGGTCATGACGGCAGCAGCAGCCAGAGAGGCCCGGACCTTCCCGAGCCGACCTCAGAGTCCACATCTCTTCCACATCCTCTGTGTTGGTGGGACTGAGAAGATTCTTGATTCTTCCTACCACCGCCTGATGACATCCCCACCCTCACTATACGTGGTGTTGGTAAAACATTGATTTCCATTCCTAAGTCTGCTTATGGTTTGCCAGAATCTTCCTGAAGCCAACCAAAAGTCACTTTTCATAGCCTCAAAAAACTCCCACACCTGAGTTTTTTCCCGTGGCAACCTTCAAGGCTGCAGTCCATTTGCCCTACCAGTACCAGTCAGGTGTTTTTGGAGTCCCACAAAACTAATCGAGCTCAATAGGATTCTTTCTTCTGCTTCATGCCTCCTTCACCCTGATTGGGCTTTAGGATCGTCGCCACGGCAGCCACCTCTACAATGGAGGCGCTCGTATCCTCAACCACTCAATACGCCGAACTGCTCAATATCCCCAACCATCCGCAGGATGCAGCTGAATCTTTGTCTGAAGATCTTCCTGAGAGGCTCTTTTGCCAGATGTTCTCAGCAAACCCTCGCTACATGTTTGAGCCTTCCAGATCTGCCCACCATCCAACTTCCCACCAAGCAGCGATCGGTTAACACCTCAACTCAACTGAAACATGAAAACAAGAATATCATTCCCACAGTTCGGTGTGCAGGAAGTGAAATAGATGAATTAGTGAAGTTATGAGTCCGAAGCCAGGTTAGAAAATATTAGGTGAAAACAATAGTGGAGTGGTTAGTTAGTAGTAACTGTATAAACTAATTAATACTGTGTTTGTAGGCATGGGGATGCTTGCTAGCGTGTATACGGATGATGAGGAGCGAGGTCATGCCATTGGGATCGCCTTGGGAGGTCTAGCATTGGGCGTGTTAGGTATGTATCTATTTTTAGTATAAGCTAGCTTCAGATGCTTCAGTAAATGTAACGATCCATGTCTGACACATGTATGAACCATGTGACCACGCTAGTCACATCTGATTTTTTTTCATGTGAGTAGTTTGTGCCACAGGATTTAAGAATGAATGTCCAGTCTGTTTTTTTTTGTTCATAAAACTTACTTAAATGTTCTTTTAAGAAATATAGTATATATTGTATAAGAACCTCTCCTCTACTGACTACACGTTACGTCCTCCACAGTCGGACCTCCATTCGGCAGTGTGATGTACGACTTTGTTGGGAAAACGGCTCCTTTCCTTATTCTGGCTTTCCTGGCTTTGTTTGATGGAGGTACATATGGTTTTTTTTTTTTCTTCAATTCAACAAACTGTTCGTTGTAGAAAAATAGTAAGAATGTAAGAAAGTCACTTGATAGTTATTGCTCTGTCCATTCTGGCATCATGGTCTTATATTTTGATGTCTCACTGTCATCAAAGCTCTGCAGCTCTTTGTTCTTCAGCCCACCAAAGTGGAACCAGAGGTGAGCATTTTTTCCTTTCATTATTAATTTCTTAATGATTATCTCACGTCACTAAACTGACCTTTTTTTTTCACAACCCCAGTCCAAAAAAAAGTTGGATTCCTCTGTAAAATGTAAATAACAGAATGCAATGGTTTACAAATGTCATAAACCCATATTTCATTCCTAATAGAACATAAAGGTTAGGGGGTTAGCGGTTGGGGGGGTTAGAGTTAGGGGGGGGGTTAGGGTTAGGGCTAGGGGCTTTAGGGGGGTTAGGGTTAGAGGGTTGGGGGGTTAGAGGAGTTAGGGTTAGGATTAGGGGGTTTAGGGGGGTTAGGGTTAGAGGGTTGGGGGGGAGTTAGGGTTAGGGGGGTTAAGGTTAGGCTTGGGGATTTACGGTTAGGGTTTGAGGGTTGGGGGGTTAAAGTTAGGGTTAGGGGGGTTAGGGGGGGTTAGGGGGGGGGGGTAGGGGGTAGGGGTTAGGGGGGGGGGGTTAGGGGGGGTTAGGGGGGGTTAGGGGGGGGGGGGGGGGGGGGGTTAAGGGGGGTTAGGGGGGGGGGGGGGGGGGGGGTTAGGGGGGGGGGGGTTAGGGTTGGGGGGGGGTTAGGGGGGGTTAGGGGGGGGGGGGGTAGGGTTAGGGGGTTAGGGGGTTAGGGGGGGGGGGTTAGGGGTTAGGGTTGGGGGGGGGGTTAGGGGGGGTTAGGGTTAGGGGGGGGGGGTTAGGGGGTTGGGTTAGGGTTAGGGTTGGGGGGTTGGGGGTTGGGGTTAGGGTTAGGGGGGTTAGGGTTAAGGTTAGGGTTAGGGGGTTAGTGTTAGTGTTAGGGTTAGCTGACCCAAACTCTAACACTACCCCCCCTGTTGAAATTGAGACATTTTGCCATTCACAGAAAATTTTAGCTAATTTTGACTTGGATGACAGCAACACCTCTCAAAAAAGTTGGAACAATGTTTACCGTTGTATATTATTGTCTGTAAAAGTCTGGGGAATGAGACCGGGAGCTGGAGTTTTAGAAGAGGAATGATTATTAATTCTTGTCTGACGCAGGACTCCAGCTGCCCAACGGTCCTGGTCCTTCACTGCCACAGTTTTCATTTTATGATGCACCAAATGTTTCCTACTGTTAAAGGTTCTGAACTGGCAGGGTTCTGGTTACTGGCAGGGTTCGGGTTACTGGCAGGGTTCGGGTTACTGGCAGGGTTCAGGTTACTGGCAGGGTTAGGGTTACTATCCTTCCCTAAAAGGCACTTTGTCTGGATGGGAGCAGATATTTCTCTAGAACCTCTATGTACTCTTCGTTATTGGTGATGCCTTTCCAGATGTGGAAGCTGTCCACACCATTAACACCACTGCTTCTGAACCGTGGATGCTGGTACTGTGATTATGTGCTGTAGATGGTGGGATCTTCAAAGTCTTTGCGTTTTTATGTCAAGAAACATTTTTCTGAAATCGTTCACAATTTTTTAATGCAGTTGTTATGGAATAAGACATGTCAAAAACATGCACGTCAGCATTCATGCATATTCCTCTAAGCTTATGAATGAATACAAAAAAATATAAATTTATGTTGATATATATATATATATATATATATATATATATATATATATATATATATATATATATATATATATATATATATATATATATACATATATTCTCATACGAGTAAGGTCATATATAAAATGTTTAATTTGTATTTTGTCTGTAAGAATATGATTCAATTAATTACAACCTTAAAAAATTATGGATACGGAGCAAGGTTATTATAGTTTTGAAATTTTCTTTAGTTTTTATTTTTTATTTAGTTTTCCAGTTTGCTTTTTTATTTCAGTTTAGTTTTAGTTAGTTCAACAAGTAATTTAGTAGTTTTAGTTTAGTTTTTATTTTGAGGAATTGACTAGTTTCAGTTTAGTTTTTATTTAGTTTTAGTCTTAGTTTTAGTTTTTCTTCTTCTTGCAGTATGCAGCAGATTATACACCTTTTCGACTTGAAAATTGTGGACGTGCGCCCCCTAGTGGCCCCACCATAACTGGAGGGTGCGGTGCTCCACCAACTAACCCAAACACAGCAGCGTGGAGCATCTGTTACTGATAACGCAGACATGTCTTGGATTGATGATGTTAGGCAGTGGCCTCCAGTTACAGATGAAGGTAGTTTATCGCTGTTTTTAATGATTGGTTATGGAAATAGCATGATCTATTCCCATAATCAAACACTAAAAACTGTGGAACGCTGGCTATAACTAACGTCAACAAGCCATAAAGATTATGCTACTGTAACGTTAACGCTAGCGGTAAATTAGGCTATGTGTTAATGTTATATTTAATTTATTTTATCATCCACCTAAGTCATTCATTCATTAATTTATTCATTCATTTATAGGCTTGTGCTAGTGCCGAGGGCTACAGTAGCCTCATACTGCTGTTCTTTTGGCCAGAATCGTCCGGGACTCTCAGCGAGACTATGAGTAGTACGAGATTGAATGTTAACGAAAACTCACCCGGCTGTATTCATTTGGAACAAAGTCCTTTCTGTTGATATTTTTCACCCACGTCTTCCTAACTTCTTGTTCTGCAAACAAGGCAGTCTTCGTGCATACTTTCTTCTTCCATTGTTGGCACAGTTTATGACGGAACATTATTCCCACTCGACCGACTCGACATTATAAAAATATATATTTGTAGAAAGAGAAAAACACTGGTTAATCTGCGAGCCGGTGAAAGTGTCGCTCTGTAGCACCCTCCAGCAATGGCGGACGGGGTACTTCCGGTGGGCTGGCCCGAAAAGGTCTATATCCGCTATGCTGCCCCCTCTGGAGGGAGGGTAGCATAGCGGCTGCTGCAGGACAGGCAGTAATCTCTATGGCAGTAATCGAGGGAGAAAACGAAACGACAACGAAAACGAAGCTGAATTTATCTACAATTCAGTTTAGTTTTAGTTAGTTTTACATCCTTCATTGTAGTTTTTATTTAGTTTTCGTTTTTTTTTTAATTGTAGTTTTTATTTTTATTTCAGTTAACTGAAATATTTTTTCATTGCTAGTTTTAGTTTTAGTCTTAGTTTTCGTTAACTATAATAACCCTGATACGGAGTACAATTTGGTGGTTACGGTTTCTTCGTTATGAACACAAATATAAAAGTGGGAAATCAGTCAGAAACATGTCACATGGGGTCACCAGCTGTGATATGGATGAAAAACCTCTGCATCATTTGGTCAATAAGGTTCTGCTTTTGCTGATGCAGAACCATTGCTGTTAAGATTTTAACAATTTAGCATTTATTATATCGACTTCTGAGCTGTGAACACATTTTGTCCAATATAGTATTACCAAGATGTCTCTGTCCTGTCTCCCTTCTATTTTTTCTTTACCTGGCTGGCCTTTGGCAGGAAGGTCCCCCCCCCCCCGTTATGATCCAGATCCTGTTTAAGGTTTCTTGTGCTTCTGCATTTTGTCTTGGATCTTAGCTTAGCCATGCTAACCGCGGCAGTCATTTCATGTCACCACCGAAACATCATTAGAGACTGGAGATCCTGTTTATACGGTATGATATACTGGTTTACTGCCAGTCCCAGCATGGGTTCAACGGGAAGAGTCCTAAAATGGTTTTCTGTGGGCAGCTTGGCTCGGCCTCGTACCAGCTGACACACAGGGCTGCTGGCAGGAAGCTAACTCGGGTCAGAGCCAGGAAGACCTTCAGCTGGGCGACTTTGCTAATGAAGCCAAACTGCTCTGGTAAATCCTTTCAGGACTCTTCCACGGTGAAACCCCTGGCGGACCACTCTTTTATTTCTCCCAGAGCCTCCATTGTATACATCCACACTAGACAGTCTGATTGTGAACATGTGTAGTTTAGACCAGTGGTTCTCAACTGGTGGGTCGCGACCCAAAAGTGGGTCTCAGACCCGTTTTCAGTGATACTCACATTTGAGTTCTTTTTGAAACTACTGCTCAGTGGTTGCACTTTTTTATTTCATGTTTGTGCATGTTGAGTCTGTTAAAAAAGGCTGAAGCTGCTAAAGTGAAGTGTTTTGGATTTAATTAAAATGCAGCTAATTGAGCATCAAAGGGAATATTTCCCACTTGAAGTCATGTTGGTTTTATCATTTTGGTTCACCAATAAACTTATTTTTTGTGTTTTTGCATTCTGTGATATTCTATTCTACTATCTGATTCAAACTGCACGATCTTTTCATTCAATAAATTTAAGAAGTTGGAAATTTTCCTTGATTTGGGTCGCGGCTGGTTATTAAGGGTGATGGTGGGTCCTGAAGCCGGACCAGTTCAGAACCACTGGTTTAGAGAACTGATGTACCTTCTGTTCCATAAATGACTGTGACCCCAGGATGTATTTTTTTGAGTGACTTGTATCTTTGTATTCATAATGAAGAAGCCACAACCATAAAATTGTACTTTTAGGGTTGTAACCATTTGAATTGTGTTCTCAGACAAAACTTAAGACAATATACCAATTAAACAGTTTATATATGATTGTATTCATATGAGAATTGATATAGTTTTTCAAGTTACATTTTTTTTTTAATTAATGCACAATTCTAGATTAATATGCAGGGATGCTTTTTTGTATTAATGCAATGTTTTTGACAGCTGTCTCACTCCATAAGCTTGTTGCAGATCAGTGAACCTCTATCCATCTTTACATCTGAGAGGTTTTGAATCTCGGAAATACTTTTTATAGAAAGATCTGTTATTGACCTAGATTTGACCTAATTCATCTTCAGATGCTCCTAATTTTTTTGCCTTTTGTTGTCCCGTTCTAACTTCTTTTTGATATTATTGTGCGTGTCGGTGCATTCTGTTTTTATTTAAGTTTTGCACAGCATACCAGTCTGGAATCTGGGTTGTATATCACTGTTAAAAGGAACCATGTAACAGTCAGAAAGCCTTTCATTTCCAGTA
Organism: Hirundichthys speculiger; assembly: GCA_018398805.1. Classification (NCBI taxonomy): domain Eukaryota; kingdom Metazoa; phylum Chordata; class Actinopteri; order Beloniformes; family Exocoetidae; genus Hirundichthys; species Hirundichthys speculiger. The sequence goes on along the minus strand of JAGFBZ010000836.1, from coordinate 236,028 downwards.
AGTGAAATTATAATGAAGAATCTAAAGAAAATCAAATACAGGAAGACATTTTTTTTTCTAACTTTACTGCAATAACTTACATCATTATGGCCTGGTGGACAATTTTGCCTGAACATGAGGATGAAATATTGAAATTAACTGTGTGAAACCTGCTTTTATTGGCCTTTTTATTTAATATAAATATATAAATATATTTATATTTCTGGGGAAGAGTACATGCTAACTCCATGCAGAAAGGATATGAACCAGGAACCTTCTTGTTGTGAAGCAATGGCCCAAATCCCACTTCCTTCTTTTTTTGAATTCATAATTAAAAAAAAAAAAAATAATTAAATCTGGTCATACTGGGTTTTAATATTAGCCAAATAAAACCTCAAACCAAAAACATGCATTATTATCATTTTTTATACCATTCTATTAATTATTTACTGGAAATAAAACAAAGAAAATCTATTTATTTTGATGGCCTACAATCGCCATCGTGCATCTGTACAATTGCAGAGTTAGGATTAGGGTCAACCGGGTGTTGCTAGTCGTTAGTTCTTTTGTTTGTAGATGCCATAAAACCTCACGAAACTGAAGAGATTGTGTAAAAGGAAAATAAAAAATTCCTTCTTGATGGTGATGGACTGATAGTCGTACAGGAAACGACGACATGAAGCTACTGCTGCTAAAGTTTGAGGTAAAGCTGCTGAGTCATGGGAGTACTTCAAAGACTGATAATAGACAACGTTCTTTTTTTTTTTAACTCTATTAATTATCTATCAATTAAAACTACCATTCAGACTGTTATCAGCAATAATCCAGACCCTGTAAAGGTACGGCTCATATCCACTTCTGTTATGGCAGCATTGAGGATGAAAAAAAAACCACTTGAGATTTTAGGGTCAAATATAGAAAACCAGTAGACTTTTTTCCTCTTATCTATTTACCATCTTGTATAGGAAGTGTTGTTAAAAATCGTCAAAAGGAATGCAAAATTATTTTAAAAAATGTCACAGTCAGACTTTTAGGAAGATTGGTCCCATTTCAGTGATGAGCAGGCTGCATAAGGTTCATAAAATTTTATTTTGCTTATATTAATCAGGAAAGCTAATTTATTTTACTTGCATTATCCCAAATTCTTTACACACACAGGAAGGGTACAATCCTCTAAAGCAGCGATTACCAAAGTGTGGGCCGCGGCCCCCTGGTGGTCCGTTGTGGTACTGCAAGTGGGCTAAAAGAGGTCATTAAAGTTAAACAAATGTGTTTTAAATCCTCGATCTTTTTTTAATGTTTTACTGGAAAATATCCATGAAATTATTAAAAAAAAAACATTAAGATGTAATAAAACAAACCAGTTAAGTGTTATTCTACTGTCATCTTAATTCAATATGACAAGTGTCACCTTAGTTGTTGACCCCTTACATTAATATCAATATAACATCGCTTCTAGTCAGCGTTTCCAGGTGTATGATAATTATCGTATTTGTACCGATAATTTGGCCCTCTTTACGATCAATATTCTCCCCAAAAAAGGCCAAATGTACAATAATATGACTATTTCACATTATTGTCTACCGGAGTTTTTTGTTTTGTGAATCCCAAAGGCATCTGTTCCCATGTGACATGTTTTCAGCCAATCGTGCTTTGCTGAGCGTGAGATACGAATGTTTGTCTCAGAACAACAAGCATAGGCTATTTAACACTCAAGTGATTAAATTTGACTAGAGCGCATCAGTGGGCTTGTTATTTTGGTTATGACAGATGTACGATAATTTCCCCCAAAATACGATAATTTTGAGTCTCTGGTACGATAATCCTACATTTCCCACCTGGCAACGCTGCTTGTAGTTCTGTATGTTGATCACAGTTGTGATTAAAGGTTCTGGTGGGCCGAGCAGATTTTTCACATTTCAAATTGGACCTTGGTGTTCTGAAGTTTTGGAATGGCTGCTGTAGAGGTATGATGATTTTAGGGTTTTTCTTAAACTATATAGATAGAAAATGTTTGATTGCATGTGTTTTTCAGAGCCAGAAGGGGACGCCTCTGCTGACACTCATGAAGGACCCGTACATCCTCATCGCAGCTGGTAAGACAAAACTATCAGGACGGGATGTGAGGGAAACTGAAATGAGCTTCTAGAGCATCTGTCAGATACTTGCCTTTAGAAATGGTGCTGAGGAGACACGTCAACTATGGAAGTATTTCTGTGCCATCTCAGTTTGAATACGAATTTTTAAGATTGAAATTTTTTAGCATCAAAATCAGTCTTTGAATTTTAAAAAACATCAGATTTCTAGTACTGAATTTTTTTTTGCCTCTGAATTTTATTTTGTTAAAATAAATTCAGTGTTAAAAAAAATTGTTGTCTTAAAATATTCAGTTTTTCAAAATTCAACACACAAAGAAATTCAACACCCCAAAAAATTTTGTGTAAAAAAAAAAAATCAACATCTCAAAAAAATTCAGTGTAAAAAAATTCAATTTCTAAAAAAAAAAAACAGTGTGAAAAAATTCAACCTCAAAAAATTCAGTGTAAAAAGAACCAGACTCAACATCCGGGTCACCAGGGAGAAGCAATCGATCCCTGTCTCAATTCAGCCAACGTCCAGCCAATCACGTTACGCTCCATTGGTCATGTGACGCCCACCCAGATAGTAAGACGGACCGGTCGGCCATGGCAGCAAACTCAGGTGATTACTATCTGGGTGGGTGTCACATGACCAATGGAGCGTAACGTGATTGGCTGGACGTTGGCTGAATTGAGACAGGGATCGATTGCTTCTCCCTGGTGACCCGGATGTTGAGTCTGGTTCTTTTTACACTGAATTTTTTGAGGTTGAATTTTTTACACTGAATTTTTTTGGGGTGTTGAATTTCTTTACATGTTGAATTTTGAAAAACTGAATATTTTAAGACAACAATTTTTTTTAACACTGAATTTATTTTAACAAAATAAAATTCAGAGGCAAAAAAAAATTCTGTGCTAGAAATCTGATGTTTTTTAAAATTCAAAGTCTGATTTTGATGCTGAAAAATTTCAAACTCAGGTGGCACAGAAATACTTCCATAGTCAACATTTGGACACGTCAACCCAAACTGAAAGCCAGGTATTGATTTGCCGGTAACATAACAAGCATAAGGCTTCAAAGTGTATTATGAAATGAGTCCCGTTTTTTAAAAAAGGGCCAAGAAGAACCACAGTGACCACAACTATGTGTCACTTTCCCAGAATGCAGTGCAGCCCTGAAAAATGATCTACATTTTCTGGAGGGACTGCATGTGAGAAGGCAAATGTTCACAATTAAAGTATGCCACACTTATTGGCGGTTTATTTAGTCAACTACCTGTTTAATAGTTACTCTGGAAATTTGATTAACACCAGAATGAAAAGTCATAAAAACGAATTTCCTGTACATTCACAAGACACCAGACACAGTCAACACATTTACAGTTGATGCTATGGCTACAGTCGTGACTATGCTCTGTAATTAAACTCTTTTTGTTGTCCTAATATACATATTATAATGGAGGCCAGCCAGGTAGAAGAAAAGAGGCAGGAGAGAGTAGTTAAATATATATATATATATCACACAGAAAACCTTGTTAGTGGAAGACATTGAGTGGATCGAGTTGTTGCCCTGCAGCACAGCTAAGATGGTGCCTGTACACGCTTTACTAATCAGGAAGGTTTTAAGTTTGATTTTAAAAGAGGAGGTGGTCCCTGGGTTCTGAACCGAAACTGGTAACTGGTTTCATAGAGGCGCCCGACAACAAAAGGTCCTTCAAACTGCTCTATTTGGAGCAGATGACATTATCAGGTCTTCTACAGTTCCCTGTGAAAGTATTCAGCCCCCCCCCACTGTCAAACATGGCGGTGGCAGCATCATGGTCTGGGCCTGCTTTTCTTTAGCAGGGACAGGGAAGATGGTTAAAACTGATGGGAAGATGGGTGGAGCCAAACACAGGAGCATTCTGGGAGAAAACCTGTTGGAGTCTGCAGAAGACCTGAGACTGGGACGGAGATTTATCTTCCAACAGGACAATGATCCAAAACATGAAGACAAATCTGGGATGTCTGAGAGAGCGGGGCTTCATATATACTGAGTTAATCCTGGTTTATTCTGGATGAGAAGGCACCACTATGTTAATTCAGGTTTAACTAATCCTTGTACACGAAGTTAACATATAATTTACTTTAAAAAGGGCAATACAGTTGCTGCTAACGAGTCTTTCTGGAAGAAAGATTGAATGTGTAATAGTCCAGTGTATATTTAAGATGATTTAAAAAAAAATCCTTCTTACTGTTTGTGATATCAAATTGGAATTAAATGCCTTTGATATTGGATTTTAATTTTATAAGGTAAGAGGTACTGAGATACCAAGGTATCACTTCACTAGCTTCCTGTCCCCTTCAGGATACATTTGAATATTTTACTGTAGGGGTGAGTATTGGCAAGGACATCGCAATACGATATGTATCATGATACTTGGGTCACGATACGATATCACGATATCGTGACATATTGCGATATTCTACCTAGTTAATATCAAAATTAAAAGTAGAGCTGATATTGATCATTCAGATGACAAACTGAGTCATTTTTGCTTCGAAACAGCCTATTTATTGTTTATTATTAGTGTTTTTGAACATTTAAATTTTAAACAATTTAAATGTGAAAATTAAAAAATAGAAAAATATATATTTTTTTTAAATAAAATCGATATTAGGAGCTGAAAAATCGATATTATATTGGACAGCCAAAAATCGCAATATATTGCCTAATCGATTTTTTTTTCACACCCCTATTTTACTGATTGTCTGTAAGGCATCTGCCTGATCTTATTCATGTTCGTACTCCTGTCAGAGCACTGAAGTCTTTAAATCAGACGGCCCTAGATATCCGCAGATCTAGACTGGAAAAAAACCTGTTGTTATATTCAAATCTTTGTTCAAGACTCATTTCTACTCCCTGGTTTTATATTTATTTTTTGTTGGGTTTTTTCTCCATTTATGCTTATTAACATTATTTATATTGTTTCATTTCTGTCCTTGGTTGTTTTTAAATGTGCTACATTTAAACGTGACCTTTTGTTTTCCTGAAGTTTGTTTTTGTCCAGACCTGAGTTTTATAGACTAACAGGACTTGGCTTTGCAGAATCTTTCTCTGACACTTGATTGTGATTATTATTATTACACACACATTTATGAACATGCAGCAATAACCAATTTAAACAAAAATATTAAAATAATCCTGCTGCTTTTTATATTAGAACACACTTCAAACCAGAGTTTTGATCCTTTTTAAAAGAGCATTGTGAAGCTTGTACGGGCAGTTATCTTGTATAACACTGATGATATATTTCTGTCAACTAACAGGAAACATGATGTTTGCACAGCTGGACTACATACGTGACCTTCTGCAGAGGCACATGTCCATGACGAGACAAAGAAAAATGACAACATTTATGTCAAAATAGATATAATCCAAATATGATGCAGGTGGTTTTCTGACTTTAACCACCATGTGGTGGTTACAGTATTAAAACAGTATTAAAACACAAAGGACTCGTTTCTTTAACAGCTTCTTCCCGGCCACAGTCAGACTGATGGCAAACAAATAATAACACTGAACACTTTAAAAAATCACCTTACTCACTTAAACACGTGCAATACTCCAGTCAATGTGCAATTTCACCCCCCCCCCCCCCCCCCCCCCCCCCCCCCCCCCCCCCCCCGTGCAATATAGCTTCCGTAAAATGTACAACTTACACCTCTGTATTTATATTTTTAATATTTTTTATATTGTTTATATTTCCATATTTTTTAATATTTTTCTTATATTTTTTTCTTTACCATGTAAAGTTACATATGTCAACCTAAGTAGGATATTTATATATTATACTTAAGTTTTTTCCTTTCTTTTTTCCCGTATCTATTTCTTTCCTTCTCTTTTAAAAAACTGTATGTCGGAGAACTTCGCAAAAAAGAATTCCAATGTGCCTGGACTGAATGTACATGTACAAATGGCAAATAAAAGTTCTTGATTCTTGATTCTTGATTCTTGATGTGGTCCTAAAAGGCATATAAATGTTAAATTACATCTATATTTGAGTAATCTTTTCCCTCTGCATCATTACCGAGTCAAGTGAGCAGCAAAGAGAGCTCGCTCTGTAATTGTGTTCATGTGCAGGCGGTTGGAGACATAAAACATGAGGACAAAAGACCCTAAAATAGATCATAATTGACGCTGTACACGTATTTAATCTTCATCTCCAGGTGCCATTTGTTTTGGAAATATGGCGATCGCCATGATGGAGCCGACGCTGCCGATCTGGATGATGGAGACCATGTGTACCAGGAAGTGGCAGCTCGGTATTTACAGATCACAGCAAACATGCACACGCACGTGCACACTCTTGATGAAGATGTTATAGAACTTTAGAAACCCACATCCAAACACATGGACCCATATAGACCCTGAATGCATCACTTGTAAAAGTGCCAATTTCATTTTAGTTAAAGATATCTAGTTATATACTTTAAGAAGTGTTATGTGGAAAAGTTTAATTTCTATCTCACAAAAGTAAATTTAATTTAAAAAAAAAAAGAGTATCAGACTTTGCAATAATTCTTTGCTAATAATGAAGCTGGAAGTATAATTCTGTCTGAGGACATTTTTGTTTTTTGTTTTTTTTTAGAGGAAACTACTTTATTTACTTTGTTGAATTGTTTCTTCAGTCTTTCTTATTCTAGAACTTGAATTTACTCTAATCTTCAACTCTAATCTTTAACTTGTATCTTTATTGTTCAAGCAGTCATGTGTTTTTTCTGTGTAGAAACAGTAAAAAAATAGTCATACATCCCATAATTGCAGTGGTCTTAGTATACAACCTTAGAAAAACATGACTTTTTACAGTGTGCTGACAAAAATCTATATATATATATATATATATATATATATATATAATATATATATATATACACACTCATCTGCCACTTTATCAGGTCCACCCTGCTGGTATCGGGTTGGACCCCCTTTTGCCTTCAGAACTGCCTTAATCCTTCATGGCAGAGATTCAACGAGGTTCTGGAAACATTCCTCAGAGAGTTGGGTCCATATTAATTAATATTAATATTAATTAGCATCACGCAGTTGCTGCAGATTTGTTGGCTGCACATCCATGATGGGAATCACCTTTCTTCCCAGTTCTGATGCTGGTTTGACCTGCAGCAGATCATCTTGACCATGGCTACATGTCTAAAGGCATCGAGTTGCTGCCATGTGATTGGTTGATTAGAAATTTGCATTAACGAGCAGTTGGACAGGTGTAGCTAATAAAGTATATGCAGTATATTTGTGGGAAGTTTGTTGATCAACCTTTAGTAGCAAAACTTGAAGTAGAACTTTCAGTCTCTGACATCATTGTAAAGTAATTTTGGCCCATTTATCTTTATAACACTCCTCATACTCATATTCTTTATGTCTCACCATGGCATTTTGGTTAAGTTTAGGTATGAACTTGGCTATTAAAATCTTAATTCTTCTCAGAGATGTACAGAGTTTTTTTTGTGAGTGTATTTCTAATAGCATTGCACAGTCTGAAGTTGTTAAGCATCCACACCTGGGAAAACAGTTTTGAATGGTTTCCTCTTGTTAATAATCTTTCTCAATGTAGATCATGGAAATTTACATCCAAGTCTGCACAAACATCAATTAGCATCATAAATAATATATAAAATGTATTGTTTGTGACCATATTCTTGTCTCTATAAAGCATATATCAGTATAGCTTAGGTTTACAACGTTTTACCTGAACAAACCACAAGATTTCAGGAAGAAAGTGCTTTGGACGAACCAAAGTTGAGATTCATTGATAGATTCATGGTACAAAACCACATTTTGCAAAAACTAAAGACATAATATCAAAGATCTCATATCAACTGTCAAACACAGCGGTTGAGGACAACGGTTGGGTTTTGTTTTGCAGTTACTTCCCTGACAGCCAAAATTATACCCAAGTGATGGGAGATATTGATTATTTCATGCAAAAAATAATTACTTGTAGTTGTTGCTGCTGAAAGTGGTTCTACAAGCTGTTGAATCATGGGGGGTTCCAATACGTTCTGTGTCGTGATTTGAGGTAAAAATTTATTTTCTATAACCAGGGCTTGTGTGGTCTTAACTTTTATTAGTTTTGTCCTGTACTCAGTCGTATATGAAGTCTAGGTCAGATAAAAGGATGCGAAGGGAACAGGATATTAGGGTGTCACATGCTGGCAAGTGAAACGCAGTTTCATTACACACAATGCAGAATGAACAACAGCCTGGTGATGAGGCTCTGATAGAGATCTGCTTATCTTTAACATCCTGAACTCACACCTTTATTTCCTTGTCTGTTTGTGGCCCAGGCATCGCTTTCCTGCCAGCGTCCATCTCCTACCTTATTGGAACCAACATCTTTGGAACGTTGGCACACAAGATGGGGAGGTAGGGAGGGAAATGACCCTTATCTGTGCTCTCCCGTTCTCCCCCTGTGGATGTGATATCCATTTCCGCTCCTGTAAATGAGTTTTCTGTATTTTTTTTTTGTTTGTCTGGCTGGCTGGTTATTAAAAAATTATACAGGGCTTTCAAAATTCAGTGTGAAAATGCCTTACCTTGAAACAGATCATCATCAGCCACAACTCGACTCAGCGCTATTATAAATGAGTTTTCTTAATGCTGAAAAGTGCTACAGTTTTACTTCTGACGGTGCTAACGGTGAACGGTGCTAATGTCGTTGTTTCATGGTGACTGCTGCAGTGATCGTACCAAGTGAGGCCTCAATGGCAGACAGATCAGATATTTAAAAAGAAGCCTATCTATTAAGCTAGAAAGGTATTGCAAGAATTTACTTTTCACACTCCACTTAATCATAGAAAAGAGATACGCATTCTATGAATCTTTTGTTACTTGAACTTTTATTCATTTGCAAAGAGTGTGAAGCCAAGATTTTTACTTGTCAACTTCATTTCATTTGTTAATGTACACCCATTTTTGTATTTCAGGCCTACAGCACATTCCAAATAAACTTAGGTATGGAGCCCCGTTTGGGTCATAATTCAATGAATAAATGAGTCTATTATTATGAAATACAGGCGTTTATTATTATGAAATACGTATCCATTATTATGATAATGGTTTTGTTTTTCATAAGAATGAGCTTTTACATAATAATGGCTTTGTTTTTCATAAGAATGATTAGTGTGTCAATCACAGTAGAGAGGGCGGAGCCATTTATGTGATTGGCTGCTCTTTCATTCAGGCATAAGCAACAGAACAGTGAATATCGATAGTGGGCGAGAGGTGCAGTTATACTCCAGGCCAGTAGGTGGCAGAATGCACCTCAGTTTACGGTTAAAAGTTGACATCGACTAAGAAACGTCAAGGTTTCCCGTAGCTCAGTCCAAGCTGCCATAGCTACAATCGGACTAGGAGCGCACCTTGATGACGCCACGGCCCGCTGCTAACGGGACCTCATGGCCAAAACTAGTCGATGTCAGAGCGTAGAATGGAGAAGGATCAGCCAATGAGCATGCAGGTCAACCACTGGCCCCGCCCACTGGCAAAATGTCATTATTATGTAAAAGCTCATTCTTATGAAAAACGAAGCCATTATGTAAAAACTCATATTTTTATTATTATTTAATCTTAGTTTAATGCATAGTAGTTTATTTCCAAATGGCTCTTTTAATCTAAGAATATTTCATAATAATTTTTTTTTCATAATAATGGGAAATATTTAATAATAAACATGTATTTCATAATAATGGATACTTATTTCATAATAATAAATACCTGTATTTCATAATGATAGACTCATTTATTCATTAAATTTTATGACCCAAAAGGGGCTCCATACTTAGGACGGTAGAATAGGGTTTTAGTTGTTGTTTTTTTTTCTCATTATTTCTGCCTTAATGTCTTAAGGTGTTCAGTAATACGGGGTTACTGCTATGTTTTTGGTTCAAAATTCTCCACTGGGAGATTATGTATCAACATCACTTGTTTAAAACATCATTGTTTTCTTTTACACATTTAAGAATGCGTTGCAAATTCAAAACTACATGAATCTAAAACGATAATTTTAAAAGAAACTCTTGGGAATATATTGTCAACAAAGACATAAAGGTCACAGTAAATGTACAAATTATACCATTGTTTATGAGATTTGTCCACCTCTTTAGATGAATCCAAATATTCCGACATAAAAAGTTGAAAATACTTAAGAATTTTGGTTATTTATGATGGAAAAAGAGGTTTCAAACCATGATTTGTTTTTGCTTTATGCCAGTTGAAGAGACTTTCTTTAATTTGTAAGGATTTGTGGCCTTTTTGTCCTTTTTGTAATTCTTTGCATATCTGACATAACTCATCGATAATCTATTCTTTTCATTTAAAAAATGACTGTGATGTATTTGATGTACACACCTCAGGTATTGTAAAAACATTTACATTATACCCAAATGAAACCAACTCCTTGTTGTTTTGCAGATGGCTGTGCGCTCTCATTGGGATGGTGGTGGTTGGATTCAGTGTTATTTGTGTAAGTAAGAACTGAGACAGTTGTGTGAATCCAGATGTTTAACTTGGTACAGGACACTTTCTAAGCACTGGTTGAAGACGTCTTTGTTTTTAGTTGCCATTTTTCTTTGATTAGGATTTATTATTATAATTTTAGTAGGGATGTCCGATAGTGGCTTTTTTGCCGATATCCGATATGCCGATATTGTCCAACTCTCAATTTCCGATTCCGATATCTACCGATACCAATATATGCGGGCTATTTTTCCTCAAAACTAATTTTAGGTAACATCACATATCTCCTGTCGTGGAATTAACACATGCCTAATTTTATTGTGACGCCCCACTGGATGCATTTTCAAAGGCAACAAGGCTTTCCAAAAGTAAACATTGTCTGTGCAAAATAAGAAAACTACTTCAACTTAAGTTATGGAAAAAGTGCCATATTTTATTTATTTTTTAATTGTCTCAAACAACAGTTTGGATCACACTCTCCCTGAGATAATCTTGACAATGCTCCCTACAAATAGGGCAAATTTGACTTCTTCACAAATTGTAAAACATTGTACCTGTACAACTATGTGCAGCATAGCAGCAACTAAAATAACAGACAGGCTACTCTTTTTTTTTTTTCAGTGTTAAATTAGCCTGCATTTGTAGGATGCTTCAAGAACTGTTTCTTTAACTAAAACTCAATCACCTTAATTGAATTAATTCACAACGTGGAAACTATACTGTACAATTTTGAAAACTGCACATTTCTTTGAGCTATAAATAATACTTTAGGCTTAAGGTAAAGTGCAAAAAAAGGAAACATTTTCCTGATGAGGTCATCATTTGCGCGCCGGTAAACGTCTCGGAGCCCATAGGCCTATATACAGCATTTATTCGGTGAAATCCAGGCATTGTTTTTATCGGTTTTCATTATAAGCAAAAAAAAACGATAACGATATTTACAGATATTACATTTTTATGCCAATATCGGGCCGACCGATATCGGTGGGCCGATATTATCAGACATCCCTAAATTTTAGTTAATGATATTTGCTCTGGATCTCGGTAAAGAGCCTAGAGACAATTTACAGTAAAACAAACTACAGGAAAGATCATCCGCGTTGTCTGACTGTTGCTAGCCGCTCTGACATGTTGCTAGCCGCTCTGACATGTTGCTAGTGTTAGGAATCTTTTTTGAAAAGAATCTAACCGCGTGTTCTTTGCTGGAAAGGAGAGTCTCGGTCGGTAGTACAAGTACAACACAGATGTTTATTTGCAACAAGCGTGATCACGGCTCCTTTTGTAGAGGCAGTCTCAAGCAAAAAAAGAAGAACGAATTAACAATACCACAACAATTTATACAGAAACTAGATGGGGAGGAGCCGCGGTTTAGACTTGGCTCTCCCATTGGCCAGTCCTGGTCTTCTTGTCCAATCCACTGCTGGTGTTTTCAAACAAAGGAAGGTGATCACCCTTTCCCACAATCCTATGCTGCTCACCTAGCCAGGTTCTTTGTTCAATGCAGCACATGGCGTTTACTGGCTAACTGGGCTAGTTTGCTACATTTCTGATATAAAGTGAAGACAAAACATACACTAAGAATGATCAATACTGGGATATTAATGATACTATTGATAACAGTACTATTTCCAATATTTAACTAATATGTATTTGTGTACAAATGTGACCCTCTAGCTACACTGGTTCTGGGCCTAAAAGAAAATTCTGACCTAACACTAGCCGCTCTCTCAGGTACGTAGCTGACGTCACGACTCTTACGCGTTGTCTGACATGTTGCTAGCCGCTCTGACATGTTGCTAGCCGCTCTCTCAGGTACGTAGCTGACGTCACGACTCTTACGCGTTGTCTGACATGTTGCTAGCAGCTCATGTTGCTAGCCGCTCTGACACGTTGCTAGCCGCGCTCTCAGCTACGTAGCCGACGTCACGACTCTTACAGGTAAAACGTCAACACTGGAGTCTCGTGAGAGTTCACGCGCCCGTTGGCACAACGACGGCAGGTCTGGGTCGCTGGACCTCAGGAGAACCGATTCACGGCCGTAAATATGGAACATCGGACCGTTCTTACTGCATTTTTACTGATCCACTCGGATCTCGTACGTCACAGACCGATAACTGATTCAAATCGGTTTATCTTTAAACCCCTAATCATAGATCATCGTAGATCAAATTGCCCGTAGGAGTGATTGTGAGTGTGGTTGTTCGTCTATATGTGGTCCTGCGATGGACGGGTCACCTGTCCAGGTGGACCCCTGGCTCTAACCTGAAGAGACCCTACGTAGGATTAACGTGGGCGTTGATAACGGATGGTTTATAATGCTCCTGGTAAAATGAGCTATATTCTAAAAAGGATGCATATGATGTAAACAACTGGTTGGAATTTTACATATGCTTATTAATGTCATGACGGTACTGTGCGGTCCATATTTTCTTATTTTAAGGTGAGCAGAATGATAAGGTATGAAAACCAGCGTAGGCTTTGTGAGGAAAAACAAAACCAAAGATGATTTTGACCTAACAGGTTTTTAAATTTGTTTGTCTGGACGTTGTACAATAAAACTGGTTCTTCCTTGTGTTTATTGGATAAAAAAACATCCAGATTGTCCAAGTACAGGAAATCTGCTCCACAGTATATTATATTAGCTCTATATGATTATATCATTATCTCATTCTATCTTAGAGTATACTACATTAATGGCCAAAAGGTTTGAGAATGACACAAGAATTGGTTTCCACAGTTTGTTGCTTCAGTGCTTTTAGATGCTACGATGATATACTGAAGAAAATTAGAAGCATTTAAGTCTCAAAGGCTTGTATCGACAATTACATTAAATTTGTATAAGTAAATCCCTTCAAATAAATACTCTTCATATAAACCCCTTTAGTGTTTTCATTTAGGCTACAATGAATGTTCACATTATGTTAATGTGGCTTTATGAACAGCTGCACTACTTCCTGAACTTCTTCCTGTGTGCCATTAATTAAGAAACTGATTAATCCAGGTGTGTCTGACCTCACAGCAACGGTCAGACACACCTGGATTGATCAGTTTGTCCAATAATGGCACACAGGAAACAAAAGCTTTTTTAGATACTGGAGCTGGTTGGGATGGTGGGACTGGTCTCATCGGATGCCAGAAAATGTCCCTTATTTTAAATCCAAAACTTGACAGGTATGGTTTGGAGAAGTGGCTCTTGGTGGATGTTTTTGTACCTTTTTTTAAAAAAATTCATTGTTCTGTTCTTAGGCAAAATTTTGCCTAAGTTTTTACTTGCCGTTGCTTCTCCCCATTAATTTCTGCTCTGGGTTCTGGAAAGCTCCTGTATTGTCATACAGGCTATACAAATAAAGTTGAATTTAAAATTGTGTTAAATAGAACTGACCTTTTCTTCTCCGGGAAAGCTTTTTTTGTGGATGCACCAAACAATCGGAAAGAGGATTCTGATTCATTAGGGAAAATGCCCCCCCCCCCCCCCCCCCCCCCCCCCACTTCTCAGCAGTCCGATCCCTGTCAGGGTTCCCACACGTCCTGGAAAACCTGGAAAACCTGGAAAACCTGGAAAATGATTGACCAATTTTCCAGTCATGGAAAACATATGGAAAATGAGAAAAAATGCCAAATGTCCTGGAAACCGTAAAGTTATCCTGGAAAATTATTGTGCACTAAACTGAGATGAAACTCAGGAAATTGTTCTTCAGTGATTTATTGAAAATATATAAATAGTTTTAGAGGAAGTGCAGGAGAAAAAGCAAGAGAGAAGGGAAAGTTGAGTTAGGAATTGCCCAATTGAACATTTAAACTCCAGTAGTTCCTGCTAATGAAGTGCTACGGTGTAATCTGTGGGTGTGTTTGCATTATTCTATGATAAATTTGTCATAATTTCTGAGAATTTAGGAGATTATCTCATACATAAATTACAGCCATAGACTGCACATCAGATGTCTGAGGAATAAACATAGAAACAGTCTGGGTAAATGCAAGTTACAACTGTAGAAAAAAAACCAGTAATCACGTCGTACACTGATTACTTGTTTCTGTAGCGACTGAAAATGTCCTGGAAAATGATATCAAGGAAAGAGTGGGAACCCTGCCTGTACGTTTTGCAGAATATCAGTCTGTCCCTGATGATTTTTCCTGGAGAGAAGTGACTTTTTTTTTTTTTTTTTTTGCTGCCTTTCTTAGCACCTGGGAATCCTCCAAAAGTCAAAAGGCAATAGACTGAAAATTTAGTATTTGTCATTCTCAAAACCTATATACTCACACATATGCATATCTCATACACATTCTCATATACAGCTCATATGATAAGATGTATGATAGGGAGCACTGTCATATACAGTCATGGAAAAAATTATTAGACCACCCTTGTTTTCTTCAGTTTCTTGTTCATTTTAATGCCTGGTACAACTAAAGGTACATTTGTTTGGACAAACATAACGATAACCACAAAGATTGCTCATAAGAGTTTTATTTAAGAACTGATATCTTACCATTTTCCATGGTTTTCTTGATTATAACCTAAATCACTTAAGTTTTTACATCAATAGCTATGGCGTTGTACTGCCAAAAACACTGCTTTTATGCATTCAGTGTTTTCTTTTCTGTCTGTTTTAGTCACATGATGACGTTTAGTGGTACCAGGTATTAAAATGAACAAGAAACTGAAGAAAAAATGGTAGTCTAAAAATTTTTTCCATGACTGTATATTTGTCTGACTTTCCGGTGATTTCTCAGCTCCTCTCACATGTGTTTGTAGACATTCAAAGACATTGAAATTAAATATCTTATCTGTTTCAGGTCCCATTTGCCAGAGACATCTATGGTCTGATTCTTCCAAACTTTGGTGTTGGCTTTGCCTATTGGTAAACCTTCTAAATTTACTGACTTTGTTTCAAAAATATGCCCAGTTTTGTGTTTAAGGCCATTACTGATTACTGTGCTTCACAGGCATGGTGGATTCCTCGATGATGCCGATAATGGGCTACCTGGTGGACCTGCGACACGTGTCCGTGTACGGAAGCGTGTACGCCATCGCCGACGTGGCTTTCTGCATGGGATTTGCTTTGGGTGAGCAGGGCCCGTCCCAACGCAGCTCGGTTCTGTACGCTTTTACAAAGCAGCAAAACCAGTTCTCAGAAAAACTTTTTCATCCACTTTGCCCAATTTTTAAATTTTATGTCATATTTACTTGTAAAGCCTTAATCAAAGACCACCATGTGTGGGGTCAGATGATGACACGAGCCTGTATTGGTTCACAGGATAAATTCTGAATTATTCCTTTAAATGCCTAATTATTGTAGAATTAGGAGGAAACGAGTAAAGGGCTGTGTATACTCTCACAAAAAAATAGTATAAATTTTTTTCCCACTGTTCCTTTTTTTTTAATTTTTATCACAAATGAAGCTCAAGTATGAATTGCAGGGGCTGAAGCAAAATCTTCAGCAACCCCACTTTAATTAGAGCCTGTACCATTTTCCATACTTGTTCCACAGAGGCAATACCGTATTGGCCCGAATATAGGACGATATTTTATTCTAGAAATCATATTCTCTAAAATGAGGGTCGTCTTATAATCGAGGACTACACTTTTCCATTGTAAATACACATCTGAGCCACTAGATGGAGCCGCACCAATTTTGTTTGAGACCAGAATTAGTTTTTTACAGGCTGAATTATTTATGTTGTTCTTGAATAAAACTCGACTTCAATAGTTAATAGTAGTTATTGAACTATATCGTTGTAGTTTATACAGAGTCATATTCTCAGATTTGAAGAGAACACAGTTTATTAAATAGTACCTACTATAGTAGGTACTATTTATATACTACCTATACCTTGATCTTAAATAACATGGAAATCTGACACTCAAGTATGGAACCATACTTCCTAAAAAAGATGAGATCATTAAAATGTTCAACAATACAACAGAATGTTATCTGTGGGAGTTTTTTCTATAGTAATTGCACCATAGAAAATTGTTTTATGAATAATCTTATTGCCTTCATCATATTTTTATTTTCCCAAAATGATATTTGAAAAATTGGGGTCGTCTTATAATCAGAGTTGTCCTATATTCGGGCCAATACAGTATATTTGAATTAAATGATTATTTAAGCATTAGTGTGGTATTTTCCCTTCAATTATGTTTATAATATTTTGTGATACATGAGTCAGCTGTATTCAAGACTGGATCAGAGGTCAAAAATGAATACCCAGTGAGCCAAAAAAGACCTCAAGGAAAATGCACTTAAGGAATTCCTATTCTAAGAGAAAAACCAGGAGAGGCTTGTTTCCATCACCTGACTTCAACCCTTACAGAATATTTGTGGAGTACTTGAGAAATCCAAAACATTTGTCTTCACTGGAGGCTGAAAAACAGGAGAAACTGGATTTTCTTAAATAATGGGTACTTCGAGTGATTGTATCATACTGAAAACCTGTTAATTTCTTAAGCTAATTTCTCCCTTAATGGCAATTGTAGAATTGCCAACCAGATTATTTTGATGGAACTCTTAACTCGGAATATTTTACTGAATAAAACAAATAGAAATGGCATGGACAAAAATGACGGTGTGCCTAATATTTGGAGGAGCAGTATAGTTCCTGTACATGCCCTGCTCAGATCGAGGCTCATACCAAGAACCTCCAAACCATAATGAGCCCCAGGTATGGTGTTCTTTTCTTCGAAAGATAAATGTTTCTGTCTGTGAGCCCGGAGCCATTAGCTGCGTTTTTATGAGCAGGAGTTCCAGGATAAAACTAGGAGCCTGGAATTTTAATAGGGCCGACCTCCTCCTCAGTTCTTTCACCCATCGTGTCTCGGTTACAGTAACAGAGCCGGTGTATGTAAACTACATCACCTGTTGGGGGTAGTGCACCGCTTTCACTGTTTGACAACCACCAAAAAAGAAAAGAAGACATCAGAAAACGTGAAGAAATGAAATGATATTATAAATATTTGAGGACATAAAGATGATTGTAGTGTTTCTGTTCTGCCATTTGTATGAATGCATAACGGCCATGCTGAATGAGAAAAGACAACTCATACACAAAGATCAAGACCCAGTCGTTATCATAGCAGCGGACATCCAGGTAAGAATGTCAAAAATGAAGAGCTGGACAGCATCAGAGCCCAATATGATTCATAGCTACTGGCTCAAGATGCTAACTGCACTCCATGAATGCCTGGCAGCACAAATGAACCAGCTGCTACAGTCAGGGGCCCAACGTAGGACGGCTTACCCAAGTCCGGACAGTCCTCGTCATGAAGGACACCAGAAGGGAACCATACCGGCCTGTAACCTGCCTCGGCACCACATGGAAACTCCTATCAGGCATCAAAGCAGGGAACTGGCAGTAACACCAGAGGGGCAGTCACCTGTGAAGTCCCAAAGCACCAACCTGTGCACCGCCTGGATTGATAACAAGAAACCCTATGACTCATTACCACACATGGATACTGGAGTGCTTGGAGTTGTATAAGATCAACAGGAGCTAACTGCCTTAATCCAGAAGTCAATGAGGCTGTGGAGGTCAACTCAAAGCCAGTGACACAGGTGAGTATCAAATGTGGTACATACCTAGGAGATGCCCTGCTGTTCAGTCAGATCATCAGCAAGAGTGGCTATGGGTACAAATTCTGAAATGGGGCAACCACCATCCACCTCCTCTACATGGATAACATCAAACTGTATGCCAAGAATCAGTGACATCAACTCCCTGATTCACTTCACCGGGATCTACAGCAGTGACATCAATAAGTGTGGACAGATGTTTTCTTGGAGAGCAAGGATGATCTCAGAACTGAAGAGGTTGAATGACCGGAAGGCAACATAGATGTTCAGGACGGCTGCAGATACCTGGGGATCCCACAGGTAAATGGCAGTCATGAGGAGACAACTGAGGTCAGCCACTGCCGAATACCTACCGAGGGTGAGGCGGTTCCTGAAGAGTCAGCCGAATGGGGAAAAACAAGATCCAGGCGATCAACACCTATGACCTACCAGAAATCAGATACCACGCTGGCAATAGTATCCTGGCCTTTGGAAGAGATGCAAGTTGCTAATGTTAAGACAAGGAAACTCCTTACAATCCATGGATGGTTTCACGCTAAGTCCATCATCCTGAGGCTGTAAGCTAAGCGAAGGTGGGGATGCGAGGCAAGAACTAGTGAGTGTCAGAGCTGCTATCCAGGAGGAAATGGCAAGCGTCCAGGAATAGATCAAGATGATGTGCTGCTGAGTGAAACCCAGCACAGAGGAGGAACGTGAGTGGTTATCGTGGAAGACTAAGCCCCTGTATGGCATGTACCACCACCAAAGTAAACAGGTGGCTGACATCGGAAAAACATACCAGTGACTGGAAAAAGCTGGACTGAAAAGCACAGAGCCACTGATCATGCACGACAAGACAAGATGGAGAGAATCTGGTCATTTCTTAAAAAATAAAACATCATTTAGACTCGGATAATAAATCAAACGATAATAATAGAGGATTTTTTTTGTTTTGGTTTTTTTTTTCTCTGTGGCCCTGATACCAAATGAAGCATGGACCGGTACCAGGCCGGGTCCCGGGGGCTGGGGACCACTGCCGTACAATGCACTGAAAGTTGATCAAAATTAATGAATTATTTTCTTTTTTACATGAATAAATGATAAGACATTAAAGATAACTATGACACTAATTAAAGTTAATTAGCTTGAAACATGTATATAATGCACTGATTTATGCTGTGAGCCCTGACCTGCAATCTTTTCCTGTTAAGGTCCATCCATTGGAGGATCCATAGCGGAGAGCATTGGCTTCCCCTGGCTGATGACCATCATTGGAATAGTGGATATTTTCTTTGCTCCACTTTGCTTCTTCCTCAGAAATCCACCTGGACAAGAAGAGAAAATTGTAAGGTTCAAAACACATCTGAATATAACCAGCCAGATTGTTCAACCAGAAACATGGATGCCCTGGAAAGCAAGCTTAACAATTAAAGAACAAGGTCATAGTTTTAATTTGTCTTGTCTGACTTTGTCTTGGAGCTGCAATATCTGCCTGTCCTGTTGGTTTTGATGGGGTGACACCAGGCACTCACCCCCTTTTATTGTTTAGTTCTTAAAAGGTGTCCGCAGGCTGAGACCTGTGATTAGATCTAGCGTGCCCTCTTGGGATCTGATCTTAGTGTTGGATGCTCTTTGTGGCCCTCCATTTAAGCCACTCGAGTAGGTGGATATTAAGTTTCTTTCATATAAAACCGCTCTACTTCTGGCCCTGTCCTCTGCTAAGAGGGTCAGTGACCATCATGCGTTGTCGGTTCATCCGTCATGGGCTCAGTTTGCGTCAGATGTCTCTAAGGTCACTCTGGGCCCAAATGCAGCATATTTACCCAAAATAATCCCAACAGATTAGGGCTCTATGTTAATTAATCTTACAAGTTTTTACCCTCCAACATTTGCATCTGAAGAGCAGAGGATGTTGTACCCAGTCCCTGCTCTGCAAATTAGCTTCGATCGTACATGGAGCATGCGTCTGTGTGATTAGCTGTTGGTCTGTTTTGCCAGTCCGGCCAGAGGTAAAGCCCTATCGAAGCAGAGGCTCTCTCACTGGGTCGTGGAAGCCATTTCCCTGGCCTACAGAAGCAGGGGTCTCCCTTTGCCTTGTGGCGTGAGGGCCCACTCAACCAGAGGGGTGGCGACGTCATGGTCTTTAAAGGGAACGAAACGTTATGCCTATAGCTACTGTTCCCTGAAAGAGAGGAACGAGATACAACTTTTGTCTGCCCCACAGTACAGTTGGGCTCGGTGAAGAGCAGCTATCGAACTGAAGCATGACCGTGATGACGGTGGTATTTAAGTGCAGGTGGGACCTCCCACTTGTCATCACGGGTCATTTGCCTAAAGGCGTGATTAGAGGTGTCTTCAGCCAGGACACGTGAGGGCGTGACATCCCATACTACATGAGTTGTACCTCGTTCCTCCTCTTCTCCTTCAGAGAACAGAAGTTATAGACATAACGTTTCATTTTTTTAAGGTGGCATGTTATGCCCAGCAAACAGGTCCCGGGTTCAATTCCCGGACGAGCCCCCACTTGTTATGCCCAGCTCGTGGGAGACATAACAATGAAGGGAGGTCCACCCAATAACAGCTTTTAAACAGAATGATTAATTTATTGAAGGTACAGCAACATAAGGAATTCAATGATTAAGTGAGAGAAATCAATGAAACCAGGGCTAAACCTAAACATAAACAACCCAAACAAAACCAGAGGGTGCCAGGAAGGCACCAGCCTTCCAGGAGGGAGAGAGAGAGAGACATCTTGGATTTCCCCAAGCTTTTAAAGGCTAGGCGCAGGTGAAAGCAATCACCAACGAGGAGGGAGGGTCAAGCAACCAGGGAGAGGAGGGAACCTGAAAGAAAAAGCAGAGGCAGGAACACAGGGAAACTGATCTGAGGCCTGTAGCCGTCACAGGCATGTTACATACTAACAACCACCACCAGACCAGTGAGCAGTCCATTTGAATGCGAAGTGTTAGTGCAGTACTTAGTACGTGGTTTTGAAAACAACTGCATAAAGACTTGAAGTGCAGACTGAGGAAATGAAATGAGATTATGTCTTTATATTATGGACTGAATGTGACAGGTTTTTCAAGGTTTAAAAGGCTGAGAGCTGTATTAATGTGGTGAAGACATTGCTTTTAAGTGCTCTTGTTTTTGGCACACTGACATAATAGGCAGAAACACACTGTGTACAGTAGAGCATGCTGGGAAACTACACCTGGCACTCTACAAAATTAATATTATTAAATGGTGGCCAAGGACCCGCTAGTTTCCTGCCCCAGCACCTTCTTAGAACTGATTGATTAACCTTTTATCAAAAAGATAAAATGGTTTTAGAACTAAAAGAGGAAAGAAATTACCTTTTTAAAAAAGACTATGCTCTCATTGAGTTTGATTTTCTTGGTTATGGATTCTTATTTTTGCTTTTCTGATTCTGAGCTTTGGTTCTCCTGATTTTTCAGTTTTTATTCTTAATATACAGTATATAGTATTGTACTGGCCCCATAAATATGCAGCTATATTATAGGGATGCACGATAACCGTTTTTTTAAAACAGATACCGATAACTGATAACTTTCAGCTCCTAAAGGCCGATACCTGATAACCGATAACACACACATATACCTAAGATCATTACATCAATACTGTGAACAAAATCAAATATAGTTTGACTTTTTAAATGAACAGATATTTATTTTTTTGAATGAAAAACTATTGTCAAGCCTCTCAAACATTTTCTTAAAGCTATCAATCAAACCTATTTGATATCTCACATTAACTTAAATAAGGTTCATTACTGACTGATATAAAAAATAAAGGTTCCTTGAACTGATGGAAATACATGCATCAGAATTACTAACTGAAAAAGATTAATATTTAAAGGATTTTGGCTTGTGGTTCCATTTAAATTAATACCTTTAATTAAAGTAAATGAGGTTCAGTAGTTTTTATTTTTTAATCTCATGGAAGCTTTAGATGAGAGGAATGAGGGAGAGGGGAGACTGCTGCTGGCTTGTGCACGTTAGCATTAGCTTCCGTTAGCTCACCGTTAGCGTGATTCTCAAACTCCATGGAAGCGATTGTTATGTTGTAGGTGGCTGATCAGGTTTTACGTATTAAAGCTTGTGCTTCCCTCCTCGTAGAATTCACTCGGAGGATTCGTCACAAATAACCACCAAACTATCTTCTTCTGAAACTTTAACCAAGTTCCACGCCGCCATGTTTGTTGTGATCAGCGCTGTGCTGCAGGCTGCATTCAAGGTGTAACATAAATTCCCTCGTTGCTCGTTTTCTAGTCGTTCTTTCAGCCTTTTCTATTTTTTCTATTTTTATGTGTAATATGTGGGAGAATACTGCGAATATCAATTAAAGTCAGCAACTACTAAAATTATGACCGAGTTAACGAGTTGTTTTCTGTCATGAGGGGGTATTCTTGATTTTCCTTGATTGAGTAATCGTTTTTCTGATTATGCCGACGTCACTTGAACATAACATTTCACTGCCTGGTCATTCAAGGCTCAGAGGGAGCGAGACACTGCTGTGTTGACAGAAATATAAATGTTATCGAGGCTATTCGTCATGATATCGGACTTATGGGGATGACGTCATAATTTCCTGTTATCGGCCCGATAGTTATCGTGATCCCTACTATATTACCATTATGAGCATTAACAGATCTTTAGCATGCATGGACCATGATCAATAGTGTTACACAATACTTATTTTGAATTTTGTGTCAGTCTCAAAAAAATACATTTGATTTCAAAATTGGTAATTACAGTGCAATCGCAATTATCAACAATGCAATTATTACAACTTTCACATCTTCAGTTTAAATAATTTTGATAAATTGCTTGGACAGCATCCCTCAACTCATGGTGGCCATGGCAACGTCCAATATCAATATCACCCATAAGAAGCGCTTTTTTTGGACATGTCATCACATAAAATGTAACTGCATGCCAAAATAACAACTGAAATCTGTTTTTGTTATATGTTGAAGCAGAAACAATTTTCAAATCCTCTCTTTCCAGGCTATCTTGATGGACAGCAACTGCTCCATGAAGACGAGGTCCTACTCCACCCAGGAGGGGGCGTACTACCAGGGAGAAAGCATGGATCCAGAATACGATGAATATGATTAAGCGCAACACCAGCCATCCAGGTTAACCTTCAGAGGATTTATTTTGTTGTACAAAAAAGAAGGACTCCAGAGGAAGAAAAGAAAAACACAACAATCAAAAAAAAAACCCACAGATTTTTCCGTGTGAATGTCCTGCGTTCAGTCGTCACTGTTCGTTGTTGTCGTAGCAGTTGTACCGGAGCAAACCAAAGCTGTTCTTGATCTGTGACTGAAAACAAACTGCGTGGAAGATATTTTTTGCCAATAGCCTTATGCGGTGAGAAGATGTGTCAAAAAGCACTTTTTTGGGAGTAGCAACAAGTACGCTTTGCTGGTTTATTTTGAATACAGATCTATTGATTATCGTTCTGAGGGGTGTACTACGAAGCGAGATTAGAGGGTTAGCGAGGTATGTTGAGTCTAAAGCCAGGATTTCCGGTACCACGAAGGTGGCTCTCTTTCAACCTGGCTAGATCACCATGGTAACTTACTCTGCAAGCTTAACCTGGTCCGGAGCAGGTTATGAGCAGAGTTTAGGCTCAAATCGGCTCTAAAAAGCGCCGCCCTTTCACTTTCACCCAATCCCGTTGACTTTAGCGCCAGGATTGTGTAATGGAGGGAGAGTATTCAGAGACCGGACTGATCCGCTGGCTTCCCATGACCATATTCTCTATGAACGCTAGAGATTTCCAGCTGAGGGAATACGTTACATTTGTAATCTGTTAGAGCCAGATATTGGCAGCGCCACCAAACGCAGCCGTGCGCTCACAGTAGCGCTAACGGTGTGCGTTTCTTTGCCGCGGGAACCTACATGCATTCAGTTGGTGATGCAGAAAATCTGAGCCAGAATACTGGAATAAAGGTTGTACTTGCTCTTACTGAACTGCTGAATATGTTTGTAGTATTCCCTGGCCATCTGCCCACGCTTCAAATAAAAGAAGCGTTTTACTAAATCAGGTAACATAAATTAATAGTCCATTATATTGATAATCAGTGTGACATGGAATTTCATGTGAAAATTTTTAATATAATTCATTCATAAGATTCCCAGGGTGATAGGGTACCTATTAAAGTGGCCGGTGAGTGTATATTGGTATCACAGATAATATTAAATCTTAAATTAATTTCACATAGATTTAGCAAAAAACTAAAGTGATTTTCATTTATCATTCATAATGGGACAGTCAGACCTACATAATGTTTAAATCTGCTGCATTAAGTTTAAAGTTTAAGCGCTCTAAAAGAGGGAGGGAGATGAATTAAGGTTGTGAAATATAGTGGTGAAATAAATATAATTTACGAATTTACACGATCTGCAATTTTTTGCCAGCACTCCTCTCTGGCTTTATTCGCACCTACAGTGTTGCTTTTGGCCGTAAAGATTTCTTTGAAATCCTCATAGCCCTGCATTATTAAAACCTGCTCCTCCTGACTCAAATATACGGACCGCCATCTATCCATTTGATCCGGAAGAGGCGTCAAATGACGCGTCAAACGCCCCCTTTTATGTGAACGCGCACAGAGCAGAAAGCAGAAAGCTGCGGTTAACAAAGATAGTTGATAACCACCGTCGTGGTACCGGTTATCTCTGATGGAGAGTTTCAGGTTTGTTAAGCCAGCTCACCCAAAGAAAGCCTGGCTGTGTTGAACTTGCTTCGTAGTACACCCCTCAGGTCATTTGAGTTTTAACCACAGTGTGTCAA
Organism: Hirundichthys speculiger; assembly: GCA_018398805.1. Lineage (NCBI taxonomy): Eukaryota > Metazoa > Chordata > Actinopteri > Beloniformes > Exocoetidae > Hirundichthys > Hirundichthys speculiger. Next base: position 211,087 of record JAGFBZ010000836.1, on the reverse strand, counting down.
TAATCTTGTCCTGAGTATTATCAACAGAGTTTTGTGTCAAAGATGGTGATATAATGGGTAAATATATATGGTATGTCAAACTTTTTTTTTTTTTGGGAATGTTTATATTATTGTACTGTTTTTTTTTTCTTTTAATCTGTGAAGAATTATTGTTATCCTGATTGCATTGATAGATTTGCAAAATACACATGAAAAAGCTTCTCAAACCCAACTGCAGAAGAAAGTTAATCCATCTAAAGTGGACTGAAAGGGAACATATGTTAAGACATGATATCCTTCTGAGCATTTTTGTTGTTGTTGTTGTTTGTTGTTTTGTCTTCCCATGGATGCTGTTGTCATGGAAACAAGATGAAGAAACTCGTCGCCCTGTTTCCAGAAGCCCTGTTAAACTGTACCACCTGATCACATTTGGTTTTGAATGATCCAAGAGGATATAATCACACTAAATCAACAGAACAGCCGTGTACAACTTCTCACAACAGATCAGATTTTCTACGGGCTTTAAAAGTAGTTGGTAGTGTAGTATTTTTTAGCTCTGATGTTCTCCAGCTGTTCAGCCAGGTTCCATAAACATAAAAGGAACATCACAGCTAATATGACGGCTTTCCCCGTGTTAGACGACAAAACTGTCAAAATGGTTTGATGAATTAAAAGATGGTGTAAATACCAATATAATTTTTGATCAAAAGGAAAATATTTATTCAGTCAAAATGCTGCAGAAAAGCAGTAGTGAGAAAACGCATGTAGAACCTGTGGAATTAATTGATTATCTTCAATAATTTGCCAGATAAATGTGATCTGATCTTCATCTCAGTCACAATAACAGACAAACACAATATACTTATATATAATATACTTACGCTTTTTTCTTCACAGTGATGAAGGAAAAAGAAAGTGAATCCTTGGAGTTGATTAGATTTAATAGTTGAACCTCTTTTTGGCAGCTATGGAAAGATCAGGGCTGCTCAGTGTTCAGGACTTTAGGACCGGTTCTGAACTGGTTCAGCTCTGGTACCGGTCGTATCGACCGGTGTCGGCTCGTTCGGTCTGAATGGGTCCAACAGGTGGATTTACTTCCATGTTTAGACTCGCTGCCCCGCTGCATCACTCACCTTCTACTAAGCTTCAAAATATTTAACTTACGGAAGATGTTTTGGCAAACTTGATTTTCTCCAATAATTTTGTTTCTGAACAATTTTACTTTTGTTCATCAGTTCACAAAACGTTGTTGCGTATTTCCGTGGCGCCCTTTGGCGGCGGCGTGCACTGGGCTCATGACTCATGAGAAGTTCGCCAGTTCCAGTGATTTACTCGTGGGTTCTTATTTCATTAAATATTCTGCATTGTGACTTGAAAGTAATTTTTACTAGATTCTAGCCAGAGTAGCTACAGTAGTTTCTGTCTCCATATAGAGACAGTTTGTCCAACTGTGGACCTGATGAATGCCTGAAAGGCTTTGAGATGAAAGTGTATTCCAGCCAGGGCTTGATGCTAACTTTTTGGCTAACTAGCCACTGTGGCTAGTGTTTTTCCTCAATCATTAGCCATTTAGTCTTTATGCTAGCCACAGTTTTGCTGTCAGTTTTTTCTTCTTCACAATATTCTTGCATTTACATTTTAAATACAAAAAAAATTGGTACAAACTATTGTGATGTGTCATATCAAAGAATAAGTTAGCAGCCAAAGTTGCTTGTGAGACAGAAATTGTTACTAGCCACCAGCATTTGGCCGGTTAGCCGGTGTCAGTGTCAAGCCTTGATTCCAGCCGTATGCAAATCACTACTCGTGATTGTACGTCTTTATTATTTGTCTTGAGGAGGTGATTCGTGTCAGCAGATGCTCCTTATAAACAGCAAACAAATGTTTTTCAATTAGCGTAGCTCTTTTAATTAAACTCCAGGTGTGCAGACAACTAGCTCTAAATATATATCTTTTTTAGAGTAATTGGTGGGTGGGTTCACTTTTTTTTTTTTTCTTCAAACACTTTGAATGTTATACGGACATGGTCAAGGTGCAAGAAATTAAAATAGTTGGTTTTATTAGCTTTTGTGTTAGTCTGTTATTGTGACAGAGATAAGGAGAAGATCACACATATGACCTATTTTATATGAGAAAACTTGCACAAAAGAGGTTAAAATTCAGATTTTACTTAAAGATATGAAGAATATATCTGAAAGTTAAATATATTTTAGGTAATATATAATTGCATGCCATAGGAAAATGATGAAATGTGACAGTTTCACAGCACTGATTCTTCTACATTGATTAGTTCTGTACGCTTCAGCAGCCTTGTGATTGACAGCTGTTTGGATGTAGCTAGCAGACTCTGACAGCGTTAGCTTATGGTTCTTGATGAAGTTACTATTGTCGCAGTGAGCTATCGTCGATGTTATTCCTTCCACGTATGCTTCCTTTGCTACAGCTAACTGTGGAAAAGGTGTGTTGTCACATGTGAATGGTGGTTTGTGACTTCCTCTGACAGTATTTATGTGTAAAGTCCATTAACTCTGGGTTTCACCTTCGCACATTAAAGTTTCACATACCAGAGAGTTGCATATTCTTGTGCTTTCTAAAAGTGTTAAGACTAAGATGTATATATGTTTAACATGGAAGCAGCTAACAGCAGGCTGACATAACTGGAAAAAAAAAAACCGCATTCATATCAGACTGCATTAAATTTTAGGTATTTGAGGGATTCATTGTAATTAATGAATATAAATGGTGGAAAATTACTGAGCTCCAGAAAAGTTATGTGATTACATCTGCCTTTTATAGTTGTAATGTGCTTAATTGTTGAATTCTGTGATCCTTTTAATGCACATTTATTGCACCCCAATTTTATTTATCAGAGTTTTATTGACATCTACATTTATTTTTGAGTCTGTTTAAGCTGCACAAAGAAAATCTTCTAAACTTAAACAGAATGGATCCTAAATATTGTAAACATCTGTATGAGTCTCCTTTAAAAACACCTTTACGAGATGTTTTACTTTTGTTCTGGGGTTGATACACACATTTAGCACTAAAGTTATGCTCATATCTGGGACCCCCCCCCCCCCCTCCTGTGAGCTGTGTAGTTGTATGGACATTCCCAAGGTGTTAATACTTGCATTTAATTATAATTATTTCATATAAATTAACGTGGCACCTTCAGGCACCACATATCTCTTCCTGATATCTTGGCTGATTTTTGATTTTTCTATAATGTCACAGAAGGAAGCGGTTAGTTTGAGGCGTCTTAACATATATGTCTAATTTTTCTGGCATTTGGCAAATAGAAATAATTTTGTTAACTGACCCTAAAACAGGAAAATCGCAGTCTTATTAAATATCAGACAGTGAGGGGAAAAGAAGAAGTTATGTCTTTATACAGTGTATGTTTCAATACAGAATCCAGAAAACCTTTTTTGTCTTTGAGCGTCTCAACAGAGAAATTACATTTCCAGGACATCGTCCAAGAAAACCATCCAGAAACAAACAAACATGGTGGACGTGGGGGGACGGTGTCTGGGGGACACGTCTTTCAGAAAAATAAAAATCATATATGAGCACCAAATCCTTTTTTTATGTTAAGGATTTTATTTTTTATTTTTGGATCCAGGTATGAGGTTTATATTAGGATAGTTTGACAAAGTTCTCTCTATATAAACTGAGGGCAGTATTATAAAATAATTTTATAAGCCCAATTCCAAAAGATTTGGGATGATATGGAAAAATGTAAATAAAGCAGAATGCAACTCTCATAAACCTTCTATTTTATTCCTGATATGTTCTTTATGTTCTATCAGATATTGAAACCATTTAATGGAAAATATTAGCTTGTTTTGACTTTGATGGCAGCAACACATCAAAAAAGTTGGAAAGGTTGGTTAACTAAGTGATGCAAATTTAAAACCTAACAGAGCAACATTTGACAGCTAATTCAGGTTAATTGGCAACAGGTCAGTAATCTAGTTTTGAATATGGCAGAGCGTCTCAGAAATGTGAAAAAGGGCAAAGGTTTACCAAACTGTGACAAACTGCTTCTGAACAGAAAAATGTTCCCCAAATTAAAAAAAAAAAAGACTTGATCCCACCTCCTACAGAACATAAAATCATCAAATGTTTCAAAGAATCAGGAGGAGAGTGCGCAGAGGGACAAGGTCAAACCTGGATGTCCATGATCCCTGAAAACAGGACTAATCGTCCTCTGGACGTCACGGATGTCCAGCCATTGACTCAGGGACACTTCCTGAAACCACTGCGCACATAAATGAACATTAAAACTGCATTATACAAACGCAGCCGTCTTGTCTGGGCTAAATCTCATCAGAAAATCGCTCTGAGGCTAAATGGAAAACTGTGGTCAGATAAATCAAAATGTTACGCTCTTTTTGGAAACCATTTACGCCATGTCCTGCAGACTGAAGAGGACGGAGACCGTCCAGCCCGTTACCAGGAGACTGTATCTGTACGGGATTACATTTATGTCCATGGTGTGGCAGCTGGAACATCTGGAAAGGCTCCCCATCAATGCTGAAGAGGTTTTACAGCAACATCTGCTCCCACACTGCAAAAAATGGGGGTCTTCAAAGATAAAAACACTCCAACTAAGGAAAAAAATACTCAAAACAAGTGAAATAAAATCTGTCCATGCAGCAAGATAATAAGATTTATTAAATTAAGATTGTAGGAACACTTGTTTGCTAGATTAAGAAAGGTATAGTTTGTTATTGAATCTTAAAACAAGATTTATTTTGATGAGAGATGAGGAGGAGGAAAATAACGTAATACATCTTATTTTAAGTGATAATTGTCTTATTTTAAGATTCCTGCCTGTTGGAGACAAAAAAGTAAAGTTTTACATGATATAAGATTATACTAATAAATTTTTTTTTAAATTGAATTTATTTCAAACAAACATGTATATATAAAAAACATTAAAAAAAACAAAAACAGCAAAAAAACAAACAGTAACATTTTCATATACATATAAACTTGAAAAAGGAGTAGGAAGAATTGCACCCCTTTATAACTCTATAAATTTAACCATCACCATTACTATATCTACACAATATCTATATAAATACAGTATACATAAACACTACGTAAACATGCCTATTACTACACAATTATCCATACATGTATATAAAAAAATATAAACACTACATAAATATCCATATAGAAATATAAAAAATACAATATGTAATATAAATCTATATAAATATACACTATATAAACTACATAAATATCCCTATAAATATATTTATATGCTACATGCATAAAAATATACAACATATATTACATAACTACAACTATCTCTCCCAACATACAATATATACCACATAAATATTCATATAAACGTATCTTAAGCAAGTATAATATACCATTTTCCCCTATTTTATTTATTTATCACACTCCTCACTAACCCATTTTTTCTTCCATATACCTGTTTATAATAAATGTTTTGTATCTCTTTTTAAACAGATTTATCTTAGTTACTTTGTTTTATTTCCAAACTGTTCCACAGTTCCATGTGCACGTGCTTTTCATTGTTGTTCTTACTTTACGGTTTCTAAAATTTAGTTCTCCCTTAGATTGTTTGAAGATTTAAAATAAGAAAGTAATTATTAAAACAAGAAAAAATATCTAACGATTCTAAATGTAAGTTTTTTTTCTTGGTAAGAACCAAATAATTTGCAGTTCATCCAGATAACGAATCTTTCAGGGAAACTACATCATCACAAAGAGTCCAGGTACTGAACGGGCCCGGCTGCACCTAATAATTGTCATGAAATTATAAAATGTCTGTTTCAGTATCTTATATGTTCTTTATGTTCTCTCAGGAATAAAATATGGATTTATGAGACGTGCCTTTAATTTTCTTTTACCTTTTATGTAGCGTCTCAACCTTTTCTGGAACTGGGGTCGTATCTACGGTATTTATATTTATTTAAATACCGTAGATATACGGTATTTAAATAAATATAGATAAATAAATAAATATATTTATTAAAGATATATAAAATAAAGATAATACTTCTTATTATCTTTTTTTTATAGTTTCTAAGTGAGATGTTGTCTTTCTCTGCCTCCTGACATTTAACT